>CM062079.1:0-456183 GCA_031163375.1 Conogethes punctiferalis | reverse complement strand
CAAACCCTTTGTTTCAGAAAGGATTGGTAACTACCAAAAGAGCCAGGCCAGTTAAAGAAGATTTATCACATAACTTCTGATCGCTGATAAGACATTAACAGTTACGGCAACCGTCCTTGTGCTTTCATTTGTCAACATATAAATTATTGACCTATTACGTACCAAAATGGGTCTAAGTAGGTTGTGACCCATCCCCGTCGTTGGGGGAAACGACGGAGTACAGTAAACCGACAGCTGTGACTAGCGTTACCTAAGTGTTGACCGAGCTGGCAAGCCCGAGGGACGGGTTGACAAATTATGAAGTTGGACATAGGTAATTTATCAAAAGTATGGGCTTCTGACCTTTTTTTTTTTTTTGTTGCACCGGGGGAAAATGCATTTACGCATACCTGCTACTCGGGGACGCAGCAGGTTATGTGGGACTCACTCCGCCTCTAGATGGTAGCGAGACGGAGAATACCCACTAAAAAACCCCGGTCTTCACCGCCAATGCGCCTTGGGCGATGGTGACGTGGGATCTTGGTATAAACCATTACACCACGCCACCACCAGCGCTGTCTGCTAGGCAGATCCGGCCGGCCCCCCCACTTGGGGCAGCCTAGGGCTCAGGCAGAAGCCGTCGCCCTCCTCCAAGGACGGGATCCGTGCAAGGCAAGGGAGATGTCCCCACACCAACCCTCACTGGACCTCGTCGGGCGTGCAATCGCCACCGCACGGTGGATTTTTAGTGTGGTTTTCTCCACTTGGGCCTACCGGTAAAGGCAGGCCCCCTGGCCCCGCCGAAACAGGGGTAACAGGTGGTTTGGTCTGTGGTTTGCTCCACTCGGGCCTACTGGTTAAGGTAGACCCCCTGGCCCTCGCCGAGAACGGCAAGGGTAACAGGTTGCGCGGTCGGTTGGTCAACGACCCGTCCGACGGTCACGAGAACCGAGCCGCCGGACCCGCCGCGCCGCGGCTGAAATGCGCCGCCCACCAAGTCTCGTCCGGGAAGAAGGCCAATGGCCTACAACACCCTCCGTCACGTCCGGGATACTACTCCGCCCATTAAGGGCCCAACAAAGCGCACAAGTGCGCGGCCAGGACAGCGTCCGCAGACCCGACAGACGCTGTCGACCGGCTCCTCCAAGGGGTAAGTCGGCAAGGGTCGCAGAAGATAGGGAGGACAGCAACGAAACACTGCGAGATCCCCCGAAGGGCACTCCTCTTCCTCTGCGACCATCGCCGACAAACCATGGCTGCCAAGCAGCCCAACAGGTGCCATGCACCAACGCATTCCTTTATTATGCGATTCGACTTCGCCACTAAACGCGGCCCAACCATGCTGCGCGCCCACGATGCGCAGCTGCGGACTATGTCCGCCCCGAGGCGAGACGACCAGCTTGCTCGTATTCACGAGCAAGCTCGTCTCCCTCATTGAGAATTAGCCGTCGGGTGGCAATCTCCTAAGAGATTACCACCCGCCGTTGCCCAGGGTGCGCCGGGACCCACTACTACCAATCCCCCGAAAGAGATTAGTAGCAGTTTGCCACTCGAGGAGGCTTCTCTTTGTTGCACCCCATGGGCTTCTGACCTACGCAACGCTATTAGGTCGCTAAACATCTGGTAAATTTGGAGTCTTTTGTAATTTTTCGAGGCCAATGTCAACAATTAGTATATACTTATTCCCATCGACAGGCTCGATACTCTAAACTAGGACGATATGGTCAAACGACTTTCCAACGACGCGACGTTATCCTTCACGTAAGCGTCGAACAAACGTCCTACAATATGAATTTGGTGCTTAAGTAGCGAGATTTGAAGCACCGTCTATTTTTCTAGATGGCAGTGCGTCCATGCATACCTTGGTCAGTCGCAGATAACCTGAGGCACTCCCGATTTGGGCAGGGCAAAGCCCCTACTGCTTCCAGGAGCAAAAGCGACCCCGCTTCAATATCGCCACAACTTTCGTTATGGAATTAATGGCTTCCAGCAATATAAACCCCAAAAATACAATATTTATAACTCTATTTAACGAAACAAAGAAGATAACTGAGCCAGTGTGCACGTTCATCGTCTTATTTAGCCCTCCTCACGAGTCGCGTGTTTAATATCTACTCAAATAGCTTTTATATGCAAATTTCCGATGAGTTCCCTCCTTCAAAGCGCGAATATTAAAAAGAATTACACGCGAAATCCGCTCGCGTGGAGCCTTTGACGTAACGCTCCTGTGCTGTGTAACCTTTTAAATTGAAGTCGCATTTTGAGCAGTATTTTAAAGTTTGCACTATAATGGAAAATGCAGTTTGTGTTGTTTAACAATACTGTTCCTATAGCAGGATTTGATATACTATAAATCTAGGGTATTAATTAGACAATGGGAAGGAATAAAATCTGTTTCCGTGTGGTGTTCCAATTTAAAATAGGGCTACTCCATCACATCTTGTTGGTGCCGTAAAAGACGACTGAGGGAAAATCAGGAAACGCGCATCAGCGTAGCCCAAGTAGGGCAAAAATAAAACCTACTGCGGTCACCAATCCGCCTGCTAAGCGTGGTGACTAAGGCAAATCCCTCCAAATTATAAATATCATTGGGGGAGGCCTATGCCCAGCAGTGGAAGAACCTTTGCAGGCTGATAATGAAAAGGAATAATATAATCTAATTGAGGACAGAACGTCCTGGTGAAGAAAGACTCCAAATGAAGGGTTAAGGCTAGACAGAGGGAGAGTGTTGTAAATATTATCGACATCTAATAATTTTAAGAAAAGATAAGTAATTCTAATAAGCCCGACAGCAAAAAAATTTCAATGTGTACCTATTCGGTAAAAGTAAGATATATTATTAGAACTTAATTGAAAATGCACGACGTGTTTGCGTTTCTTGAAATCAAAAGCCATGATTAAGAGCTACCTACAGAAAATGTACACCTACTAAACGTGAATAATCAAGTTTACACAGCCGTTTGAAATTCAGGGAAACTTCCAGAAGTTTCACGACAACAAACGTGAGGAGGTACCCTTACAATAATAGGGTCCAATGACTTCGCTACAAACAATATTGCTAACGGATGGTGACTTAGCAAAATCTGGAAAACAGGGGGATAACAAACAGTATTGATTCATCAAACAAATCTAATTGGGTGATTTATCCAGCATAGGAGGCAAAATAGGGAAACTTTTCATGGAAATAACAGAACAGACATTGAACTAAACGGTACGTGGGGAATGACTGGCAAAACTGATAAACAACGTTCAAAACAACCCATTTGGCTGTTATTGTATTAGCTGTGATCACAGATTACCCCCAATAGATACCGCATGTTCGGCATTTTGCTTTGAATTTCGCGAGTCAACTTCAGGTGGTACGAAGGGTATGCGGGGGACGTAACTCATTTCTCAAGTGATGTACATTTGTATTGTGAAATGTCGATAATTTTATAGAAAAATTACCAATCAGGTAAATAGTCTAATGAGGCTAGATTATGTCTGTATCACCTTTTCAGTATTTTGTGCAATAGCTACTGGATATCTATCTATGCATGCATAAAAATATATGTTTATATAAAACTCTTATTATGGAAACCTAAATTCACGTCATATAGATTTGTTACTTTTAAAGATGGTATCTCGTATTGCAGGAACTGTAGATGCACACACCCCTAAATCATAGCTACTCGTACTACTATGTCGATAATAATCGTAGCTAAGAGGCACAGACACAGAGAACACTTGTGTTATGGATATCAGAACAATTTCGGTACCACAATAATCTATATAAATAAAAATGAATTGATGTTCGTTAGTCTAATTAAAACTCGAGAACGGCTGGGCCGATTGAGCTGATTTTGGTTTTAAAATGTTTGTCCATTTTAATGTTCTTTCAGGACACTTTGGAAATCTAAAGTAGAAACAATAAAAATTTTCACATCTTGCATTATCGATATACTTGAAAGTAATACATTGCAACACTATTGTCAAACGTGTGTATGCTAGAAAGGGATAAAAATAGTGAAATTGGTAATGAAAGAAAGGGATCATGAAAAAAGACATCAACGCGAGCTAACATCTGTCAAATATTTTCCATCGTAACTTGAGCTCCGGCGCCAAGGAGTTCAATACTAAGATTCATACGTTTATGTTCTACAAACTATTAAAAGTGTCTCCGATACACACGGGTCTGACTTCTGGTCAGTACTGACCGTGGTACTGACGCACTTTAAGCGCATGCGTATTTCGCGCCTGCACTGCACAGATGTATTGCCTTTTGCCCGATATCGTAAGTGCGGGATCTATTGGAGATATCTGTGGCTGTGATAAATGAAAAGCGAGATAGTATCACAAGGATTAATAGAGGTATGAGACTGTCTATAGATATATACATACATATAAGTGTCTGTGTCGTTTATATAAATAAATAATAACTCAAGACATGCCACGCTGGGCCACACATCGCCATCTAGCCCCAAACTAAGCCGAAGCTTGTACTATGGGTGCTAGACAACTGATAAACTACTTACTTAAATACTTTTTTTTTGTAAATAAATACATATTATACATAGAAAACACCTAGACCAATACAAACAGACATGTTTATGAACACAAATGTTTGCATTGTGCGGGAATCGAACCCACGACCCTTGGCTCAGTAGGCAGGAGTCACTACCAATTGAGCCATCGAGTCATATAAGTCACCGTAAAATTGTAAATACCGTTTGATTGTAATCTATGCTGATCTGAACTAAATTTTGGCTTGGAGTCGTTTAGTTTGGTGGTAAACCTTACAAAAACACAGGTTATCATCATTGGCAGTTCAAGACTAGTGTCCAGGATTAACTGGAATGCCTTGCCTCAAGTATTGTTTGGTGGTGTACCAATTCCCCTTAGTAAAGAAGTTAAAAATCTTGGTTTACTTACACATGGATTGCTCATTTTCATGGTCTAAACTATAAGCAGCTGGAGCTCTGGAGACTTGGAAATTTAGGATATAAAAGTCATTTAGGAGGATTTGTCTAGTATTTCGCTCTCCATCAGACTTCTATGCTGTGCCGCAATGTAAAAAAATCTATCATAGTGTCTTCTACACTCATCCAGTAGATGTGGGCCTCCCTACGCAGGTGTTAGCTCTATCTAGCCGAGATTAATCCCACACTATGCTTGCCTGTGCGCGGTAGACTGCAGAACTTTCTTACTCCACCGATCATCAGTTAGGCGGCATACATGGCCAGCCCATTGCTACTTCAGCTTACTTATTCGATCAGCTATATCGACAACCAATATGCTACTAACTGTTGTATAAATTTATGAAAAAAGGCTTGACTTTATAAAGAAAATAGCGCTTTCGTTACCAGTTTTGAGTAAGGCGACATTTTACAAGGAAACGCTCGCAAATTCAACTTTAATAAGCCCAAAGCGTATTGCGCTGAAGTCTTAACGTTCTTAACAAATACGACTTTGACTTTGAGTAATTGAACGAGACGTTAACTGCAACAGATTGTACGTTGTTATTGTATAACAGCACGCTTGTCCGGCATTACGTTTAATTTCTATTTTAGCTGGTCACTTTAGAATGGGTCAGCTTACAACGGCGTAGTGTTGGGTGGGACTAGAATGACTTGGCAGAGAGTTTATAAGAGTAGCCTCTTGTACTGAACCAGTGCATACTAATTCTCGTCTCTTTTTAGGGTTCCGTGGCCAAATCGGGGGCAAAAACGGGACCCTTATAGATTCGTCATGTCTGTCTGTTTGTCTGTCTGTCCGTCAGTATGTCACAGCCAGTTTATTCTGAAACTATAAGAGCTACATTATTGGGGTTCCCCATACATAGAACTAAAACTCAATTTTTTTTTCATCAAACCTATGTCTGTCAGGTATCTATGGATAGGTATTTTAAAATGATATTGAGGTTTCTAACATCATTTTTTTCTAAACTGAATAGTTTGCGCGAGAGACTCTTCCAAAGTGGTAAATGTGTGTATCTATGTAAGGATATCAGTTGTACTTATACTACCCATAGTACAACAAGCTCCGGCTTAGTTTGGGACTAGATGGCGCTGTGTGGCTCATCTTAGCATGTCTTATGTCCTTGGACATTTGACCGGGCCAAATGTACCAGGTCTCGTATGTTGTCAGCCCTAGTGTTGTCCCTTCAGCCCAGTGGCACGGTAGGCGGCGTCCGACAGCCCTCACCCGGAGCACGCTGCGCGGTCCGTGGGAGGACAATAATTATGTACCTACGTATTGTTATTGCCTATTTTGTACTACTGTGCGGTCTATCCATTTCCTTGTGGCTTATATTCGGCTAGCTTTGAGATCTAGATAATACGACTTGTCTTCAGAATTCAAATGGAATCGAATCAATATTTTATTGGTGTTGGTTACAAGTGCCTTGAGATGATCGATGGATTGCTCAAGTTTATGTCCGTATTGGTAACAAGTTTCCATCTATGCAGCTTTTGATTTGCTTTTATCTATTCAGCTTCAACAACAGCCATGTGGAAACAGGGTAGAAAGGGTTAACAAATAACAAAGGAAGCGGTTTTACTAAGTATAGAACCAATTACTAAGATATATAAAAATTGCGGGTATATTAGGTATATGCTTGACTGCAATTCGACAAATGTCAAAGGATAATGTAGTCTACGATGGATTTGCTCCGTGGCGTTGCCAGCCCTTAAGAAATTAGGTTTGAAGGTACTTTAGCACTGGAAACTGACTTTAAAGAACCGTTGCACATGCGCAAAACGTAGGTAGGTACTGTTTAAGACTTCCAACTATCAAGATGATAAGGAGGAAATCTTTAATAGATATGATATGTGCGATGACGAAACATAGCAGATTCTGCTTAATTTAGGACTGGCGCTTCTCAGCGTCGCATGTGATAAGGAACCTACAACTGCCAGTAGCGGATAGATGACGTCTGTCAGTTTGACAGGCGTCAGGCGTCACGGGTCGCACGCGGCTCGCGACGCGTGTCGGGGCGAACGCCCGCGCAGCGCCACAATGCGCGACCCCGCTCAAGTAGCCGTGTGACCTGACGCTAACGTGCGCATGCGCACTATTGCCTACTTAGTTAACAATAAGCTGGGATAAAATACGAGTAGCACTGGTATGGTACTAGATTTACGCCGATTTACTACGTATCCAGAGATCCAAAACCGATATAGCTAATCACTACATATTTTACGATGGGTCATTTGGTAGTGACCTCTGCCTTCTGAGCCAAGGGTCGTGGGTTCGATTCCCGCACAGTACAAACATTTTGTGTTTGATGAACATGTCTGTTCGTATTGGTACAGACCAAAACACAGGTTTTCTATGTATAGGTAATATGTATTTAATTACAAAATATTAAATAATTAAAAAATATACAATTACAATAATTACAAAAAAAGTATCCAAGTAAGTTTATCAGTTGTCTAGTACCCATAATATAAGCTTTGGCTTAGTTAGGGACTAGATGGCGATGTGTGGCAAAAAAAAGAGTTTAGAACAAACTAGCTTTTTGTCTCCGTATGTATGCATAGATCTTTAATACTACGAAACTGCTTGCTAATGAGCAAGTAATGAGATTAGAGAAATCTGAAATACGAACGAAGTGAAGCGAAGGCAGGTCGCTAGTCGAGTATTATTGGCCTGACCGAATGTCAATTTCTGAACATCGGTCATTCTCCAAATACACTAGCCAACGGCTTACTCAATACGCCTAATCAAATAAAATATGCATGTCAAAATGACTACTACATCCTGCCTGATGCTAAGCAAACGATGAAGTCCAATATAACGCAAATGATCCGCAACACGCCTGGTTGAACTTAAAAACAAGTGCCGACTTTTGTTACAGTAAGTAAATACAAAAAGAACTAACCAAGATATACAACAAGAGTCTGTTCTTGCGATGCCTCCTATCGCCGCTGTACATACACTAATTGATTGCTACTAAAAAGCTTTATGAGTTAGGTATAATGTGTACAAGACTCATTTTGGGTCTCAGAGCCATGTTAGTAATAGTGTACAGTCTCATAACTAACTGGCTAAGCCTTGATAAATAAACACTTTCAAATATACGTCGCATTAATTAGTGTTTGAAATATTAAATCTGTTCGTGCCGAGTCTCGTTCTTAATAAGTATAAATGTAAATAAAGTGTTTAGCCTTCATTAATATGCAAGCCAGTGTAATGGCAAGCTTATTCATGATTACATTTCTAGAGCGGGGGTTGGTTTTGAATCGGTAGAATGGTTTCGACTGATTGGAATATAAGAACATTTTTATAATAAAAACCATCCTTTACACACTTCTTGGTCTTTGCTTAACATCAGGCAGGACGCAGTAATTTTGACGTGCTAAAATATAAAAAAAAAATCCCAGCCTTACCACATAAATTCCAAGTATAGTCAAGTTCTTATACTTAGGTATATTTAGAACATTATCTCTCGATTGATCATCAACTTTGGGAGTGGCCTATGTCCTGTAGGGGACCTCCTACGACTGAATTATTATGAGGATCATCATTAGATTCAGTGTGTTACATACTAGCTCTCGTGATGTGCAACCACGATTTTCTTGAAATATTTTTTCAAGTATTTTTTTCAATTAGTCTATCTTTCTTCAATCGTCCCTACCCTAAGTTGACAGGACCAAAGTATATAATACATTCTGTTGATGTGATCACAACTGTTGCGTCACATCACAAGCTGGAAGCATATAATGAACTAACCTGCATGCCAAATTTCAGCCTGGTTTGGGCTGTGCGTTGATAGATCACTATTTCAGTCAGTAAGTCACCTTTGAGTTATGTATATTCAGATGATAAGTAGGCGAAAAATTAAAAAAGTTATATAAAATTCGTTCTACAAATTCTGACTTTAGTATAGGTACTAGAGTACCTTACCACCAGTACCAGTAGAGGTAGGCCCTAAGTCTGGGCTCTTTTGTACCTTCCCATTTACGACCACTGGAACATAGAGGCATTTTAATTACGTCTAAAGGTACATGAAAGAAAGATTTCTTAGAGTAAGAAGTATGATAAAGTACTTCCAGGACATGTCCGACTGCCTGTAGAACTCTACAGGAAACTTCCTGGGTCGACATTTCCGTACCTTTTTAGATAGACCAGCGAAGTGTTTCGAGAAGCCTTTGGCGGTGATACCTACTTATTAAGATCCCGGCTACATGGCGCTATTTGCTAGGCGAATATTTAATAGGTACTAAAATGCGGCAATGTGGTCAGGCTCTTATTTGCTCAAGTCTCAATTTAAGTTACCATTACAAAATTTGTAACTTTTTTTAAATGCTTTGTTTTCTAAATGACTACTTACGATGATGCCTGCCTTGGCTAGGCAGCTTTGTCATCTTCACCGGACTGTTGGAAGAGTGGAATGCTCTCACCCCTAAAATGTTACAAAAGCGAAGGCAGTACCTATTAAATCACCATTATTAAAATTTTTCCATCGGTCCCGTCAAAAATATCTCCTTCTTAGCATGGTTTACATAACGTGGTACTAGTGCTATTATTATCCCTTCATTTTAAAAGAAAAAATACGTAGGTAGGTACTTAGATTTTTGAAATAGATTATAAGTAATACCAAAATTTAAATAGTGACTGTATAATACGCATCCCTAGGGCAAGAAAATGAAAAAAAAATTGAAAATTAACTACAAACACAAAGTAACTGGTCTGGACAAAGTAGAGTCTATGGGTTTAAGCATCCGATCTCCGGCTGTTTATCGCAAAATTATGAGCGAAAAGGTGACACCGAACGATATTAAAATAAACTAGAATCTGCGGACCGTTACCTTAGAGCCCTATCACACTAGCGAGTTGCGAGCCAGTTGAAAGCGAGGTGAGTGCAAACCGAGCTCGCTGCGAGTTCGAAGCGCGTGCGCAGCGACCTCGAGAGTCGATTATTATTTGATAGGAAGTTCTCCTGGGATCTAGGAATGTAAGGGAGCGGCCTATCATCTTTTCCTCCAAGCCAACATCACCTGCCCGTGGTGCATCCTGCCGAATAACAAACGAGGCGCTGGCAACCGATTGGTGGCGGTATAACCATCACAATTGAAGGCGTATCTAAATGGTACAGACCGATGACGCGACGGGCAGTAGCGTCACGGGAGCGAGAAGCTACGAACTGCAATCCCTCAACTATGGCTATATCTTCTAGATGTTTGCCCTAAGTGGCGAACAACTGGAGAGGCCTATGGCCAGCAGTGGATTACGATAGGCTGATGATAATGATGATGAGATCCTCCCATATTCGTTGTTGTATCTGCTTTTGTCTACAATTCTAACGTCTACGGAGTAACAAAGCTAACAACACGGCGTCTGCGCAACGCCGCGACACATGCTGAGCATTTTGTGTTTTTGGTGGCATATTTTACATGTTTGTATAATTATAATTTCGTGTTTATAATAAGCGTAAAATGTGTTACCAAATAAACCATTTTCTTTCTTTCATTCTTTCTTTCAACAGTGTTTCCTCGACGGAATCTATTTATTTGATACTAGTATTCAAAACGCGGATCGCACGCCGCGCCCCGCCCTTAATTCGTTCGCTAGTGTGATAGGGCCCTTATGGTCGAGGGCTATCGCCGCGGAATATCTTAGTTGGGCTGTAACAGCCTTAACAGCATCCTGTTTCAATCATAAACTGCAATTAATGTTTATTGGATAAGTAGTCAGAAAGTATTAAGTGTAAACGCCGGGATGAGGGAAACTAGCTTCCAGTTGCGGTGCTTCCGAAAAGATTGTAAACATTTATTTACTACCCGAGATATCCCACACGACGCCATCTAGTTCCAAACTCAACAAAAGCTTGTACTATGGCTACTGAACATGGCTATATGGCTACGGCAGTTGTTAAATTCCAAACCAATTCATCATCATCATCATCAGCCTATTGCAGTCCACTGCTGGACATAGGCCTCTCCAGTTGTTCGCCCCCTAGGGCAAACTTCTGGAGGATATACCCATAATCGCCACGCTGGGCAGGCGGGTTGACGATCGCAGGGCGTAGCTTCTTGCTCCGGTGACGCTGCTGCCCGTCACCGGTCTTTAGTATTTAGCTACGCCTTCAATTGTGATGGTTATACCGCCACCAGTCGGTTGCCAGCGCCTCGTTTGTTATTCGGCAGGATGCACCACGGGCAGGTGAGGTTGGCTTGGAGCGAAAAGATGATAGGCCGCTCCCTTACATCCCCTCCAAAACCAATTACGACACCTTTTTCCTTAAACACACATGTGTTTATCACTGTAATCTCACAGATAAAATGCACTAAAAAATATCAGTTTCCCAATCGCGTTTATTTATTGCGATATCGTTATCCCGACGAGTCGAGACGTCGCAGACTCGTCCGGACGGGCTTTGTCTGACTCACCCACAGTTAGTCCACCTCGAATCATAATTATGACGATACGAAATTGATGTCTTTTTTGTTCCTTTGTGCACAGCCTGAGCTGATTACTAAAATATAAGGCAACAAAAACGTAACGACACCGTCTTGTTTGTAGGTGATCGAACTGTGAAGATGGCTTATTATATGGATTTTTGTGTGTTGACACGTGTATGAAAATAAACTTTATCCTCCGTTTAAGTTCTCATGAGGAAAAACAGCTAGATAATGTACTTACATCAATCATTGACTCATTGAGAGTAAGAGTGATTATTACCTACGAGTATACTATAACGATGTGTTCCTGATGTTCAATAAACACTACATCCAGTTAAATATTTTGGACTTTGTAGAAACAATTAATTACGAGAGATAATAAGGATCCCATATATTTATTAGCTTAATTTAGATAAGCAATAATTACCAATTGCAGTTGATTGAGCAATTGTAGGTACCTACCTACTTATTATTATTATTGGGACCATATAAATTCAAATGAAAAACACGCAAAATGGGCGCTCAGGCGCCTGGTTGCGGAAACAGGTTGCGCATTTTTGCCCCATAAATCCCTCTCATTTGCCCCTCCCGTGTTCGAATATACGAACTAAAATTCGTCAACGTCGATTTTCGCGACGCGATACGCGATCCGTTCAACGAACGATCGTTTTCTGTAGTAGGGCCCCTGGACCGTTTAAACATTCGAATGTATCATCATACCTACCTACATTAATTTTTACAAATAGATACTGATGTACCATACAAGCACCTTTGGAACAGTGGCTTCCTTTCGCCTAATGGATAGCTAAAAATTCCTTTTTAATTTCCCACTGGGCTCCCGGCCAAGTCACTCTGACAACGGGCCTATAAGATCAGTTTCCAGTCACCATCCCGACCTGCTTCTGCTGAAAATGCTTCTTCACGCTTTGTTTATTCGTAAGGAAGTTACCTACCATGTTATTAGATGCATGTTATTAGATATTTATTTCCAATCCGCCGCCGGCATTAGGAAAAACACTAGAAACATTAGCAAATCTCATTTTATAACAGTCGTTTACAAGCTATCAAATGTAACTAATTGGCCGGCGTTGCCTCTCCTGTGTTCATAATTAGTGAGCTCTGTTTATGCTGAGGTGCTTTAACAAAACTCGTAAAGGTTCCAACGTGATTAGCTTGCCTTGCCCGACTGCATCATAACGTGTCCTTACAGCAGGTGTCTTGCTAGCGCCGAAATAAACGTAATATTTTCAAATACGAGAGAGGTAGGGCATAGCGAATAAGAGAGGTAGGGCATAGCGAATAAGAGAGGTAGGGCATAGCGAATCTTCGCTCGAATTGAGCTGCCCGTCTGGGGATGGACGTCCACCCTATAGAATACCGCAGCCAAATGACCTCCGGGTCATGTTTCTGCTGGTGAGTAGGGTCTCCGGAGCTCGTGGGGGATTAGGGTTGGGCCGGCATGGCAGTGGCAACTGACAGGTAACTAACCAGTTACTTGCCAGTTGTCACAGCGACTTGGGCTTCTCTTTCGCTTTCCATCAGGCGTAGGGAAGCCATTATGTCGAGCTACTATAAAAAAAAAGGGCAGGTGAATTGGCTAAATTGATCATGAACATCCTTTGTCCGTGTGGCTTCCGAATTTAGAATAGGACCAGTCCATCTCAACCCGTGGGTGTTGAGAAGACAACTATAGGAAACAGGCAATGTTTACCTGGGTACAAAAAAAAAACCTACTGCGGTCAACAACACGCTTGCCAGCGTGGTGACTAAGTAAATTTCCCCATAAATGACAATTGTTATTGGTTGGTTGGGTTGGGATTGATGATGTTATTTATTTTATCATAATATTTTCTCTAAACAAATTGACAATTAGAATAATGACTTCAACTCCTACAGCCAGAATCTTAGCCTAAAAGGCTGCTAAAGTAATATGTTACGTATCTCTGTAAAACTTAATAAAAGCCCCCAAGAAAATACTCACGTTGGCGCTAGTACGCGAAACGAACGGCCTTAAAATAATTAGAAAAGCTTTTATGGATGTGTACATATTATTATGACGATCATTTGCGAAGGGTGTACTTGGAATCACAGGGCTGAATCTTAGATAAATAGATAGATGTAACTTAGGTACACAAGAAACACTCTACGTATAAGGTAAAGCAGTGGTCTCGACCATGGTGGGGAGTCGCGTGATTTCAGTCATAATAATTATCATCAGCCGTAGCCTTTTATTATTGCACTAGCTCTGCCAGCGGCGCCGCACGCGTGAATATCGGGTTTCAAAAATAACGGACTTCCATAAGTGCCTAAATTTTAAGTAGACCTCTAGAAATACAATGGTGAAAACCGCATTCAATTGCATGCAGTAGTTTTTGCGTGATGCGCGTTTAAACATACAGATAAAAATTTCTCCCGTTTTCCCAACACTTCCCGTCACTGCTCTGCTCCTATTGATTGTAGCATGATGAAAAGTATACTTATAACCTGCCCAGGAGTATGAAGAATAATTGTACCAAGTTTCGTTAAAATCCGTTCAGTAGTTTTTGTTTCTATAACGAACATACAGACAGACGGACAGACAGACAAAAATTTTACTGATTGCATTTTTGGCATCAGTATCGATCAATAAATCATCCCCCGTTAGTTATGCATTTTGAAAATATATTTAATGTACAGAATTGACCTCTCTACAGATTTATTATAAGTAGGTATATAGATAGATATAGAAGAAGAGGATATAGATAGAAGATTGATAGATATAGATAGATATTCTTCATATCAGGGGTGAGAGCCTTCCGCTCCCCCAACAGCCCGGTGATGATGATAAGCCCGCCGTGACTATCATCGTAGCGTAGTTTTTATACTCATTTGGTAGTGACCTCTACCTTCCCAACCAAGGGTCGTGGGTTCGAACGCCGCACAGTACCCATTAACATTTGTGTGCATGAATATGATGTCTGTTTGTATTGATCTGGGTGTTTTCTATGTAAAATATGTATCTATTTATTTAAAAAAAACAGTATCTAAGTAGTACGACATATGACAAGCTTCGGCTTAGTTTGGGGCCAGATGGTAATGTGTGGCCCAGCGAGGCATGTCTTTGGTTGTTTATTATTATTATATTATATATCATACCTATATGGTAAATTACCAGCAAAATCTAGATAAGACTCTTAAGTTTAACCTGACTTATGTTTAACTTAACCTAAACCGGCAAGGAATGGCTGCAATCACATTTAATAACATACACTCACTAACGGTCTAAAGCATAGGTAGTTTGCTGCAATTAGATATAATATGGCTACTGCGAGCCTCACCAGAATACTAATCAAGTAATCAACCTTCCGTTAGTGTTAAAATTTCTAGCCATAAAATAGTCATAGGAAATGGTAATTGGCATTTTGTAATGATCCTTCTTTCTATATTCCATTGCCTAGCGTATTTGGGGTCAGAACTAAGAATAACTAAGAGTTTGCAAGATTAGACTGTACGTACCGTGATACGTACACATCAATGTAACGGTCTTTTTATTTTAGAGGGGAGCATAGCCAGAACAAGAGAGGTAGGGCATAGCGAATCTTTGCCCGAATTGAGCCACCCGTCCGGGGAAGGATCTTCACCCTATTGAATACTTACTGCAGCCAAATGACCTTCGGGTCGTGTTTCTGCCGGTGAGTAGGGTTTCCGGAGCTCGTGGGGGGTTAGGGTTGGGCTGGCATGGCGGTAGCAACTGATAGGTAGCTGACCAGTTACTTGCCCGTTGTCACAGCGACTTCGGCTTCTCTTTCGCATTCCATCATATAAAAATATCACCATATAAAAAATAGCCATCTTCACGCGGAATCGGGGGGAAGTCTGCGTGGTATGTGTATGTGGGACTACCACCTGCCAAAAATGGTGAGCATACACACTAATCCGCCAGTACAAGTACGCAGCGAAGTAAGCAGAAGTAAGCGACCGCGTCTCTGATGATCCCAGTCCCAGGTACCAGATGTGGCAGACATCTGCTGCTTCCTGCATTACAGTAGGTAAGCCTATAATTGAAAAATCATCATCATCAACCTATTGCAGTTCACTGCTGGACATAGGCCTCTCCAGTTGTTCGCCACTTAGGGCAAACATACCGAACCGTCGGTTGACAGCGCCTCGTTTGTTATTTGGTAGGATGCACCACGGGCAGGTGAGGTTGGCTTGAAACGAAAAGATCGCTCCCTTACATCCCATACATAATTGAAAATTTCGTATTAAGTAAATGATTTAGGCAAAAGACACAGACCTCTGCAAATCGGTCTATGTGTGGTCAAACAAACAGACTTTCATGCGAATGACCCAACAAATTGGCCTACCGCACCGATTTATTATAAAACTTTCATTTCTGCTCTGGAAGCCGGCTTCTGTAACATTCCGTGGGCACACACATTTACAATACAAGTTAGTTCAGGCTTGTTTACGAACGTGGTCGTGAATGAGCCTTTATTACACATTCCCCACTAAAGTTGACGACGGGCAAATATTGGCAGAGGGCTCAATACAATTAGCATAACGATAGGAGGGTTTGATTTGGGGAGGGACGCCCGTTGTGGTCGGAGCAGAGAATTATGAATCGTTTCACGCCGACTGGCGTGGGTTGACGTGGAATCGCGATATGCCGCTGAGTGACTGATGAACAAAATTGCGATTTCAAGCCATGTTGATAAAGTCGCTTTACTAACTACTTCTTAGTAGGTATATTATTGTACTTGGTCTCCATCTGAACATCACGAGAAAGTGTTACCCTCCCAGTTCTTTATTATCTCCCTTTTGAACTTATCACAGACTATTTGCTCCTGGCTAAACTACTAAACCAAATCAGGTAGGTATAATGTTCGTTATTCAAAAAGAGTGAAAATTTCATAAAATATGATTTCTTTGCGCCATCTTTGAAATATGGCTGAAACAAATGCAAAATCTTGTTTTGTACACCGCGCCATCTAGGAGAATACTAACGAACTAATGAATCTTTCATTAGTTCCAATACAGTCCGCAAGCATATAAATTTTGTGGCGCTATCATCGCAACAACAACGATGTTGCAATTAAATAAAATATAACATCTTTAGTAGGATTAATAAAAGCCTTATGGAAGAAATATTATGTATTGCAGGTATTAAAATTAAATCTATTATACTCCTTGCGGTGTAACATAGTGTGGTTGACAGTTTTCCATCAGTTCCGTTTTACTGTTGTAAGTAGCCGCGATTTACAATTATGACTCACTTTTTCAGCCCCGCCGCATTTGTAATGTCTTTAATTATTAACAATTAACAACAGTTGTTGTAAATTAGAATTAGGTTGAATAGAGTTTCAATACAGGTGTCTCGATCTCATTCAAACATAATGCCCCTTCTCGTCTTATTTACGATCTTCGACCTGCCAAAAGATCATTTTCGATGTATAAGAAATACGAGTATCGCTATAGGTACTATGATACGTATCAAATTCATACTGACAGCTGTCACCTGCACCATGTTACAGCGCAAGGAGTATAGTGACTAGGGTTTTAAATTATCTTTTAATTTTTACAG
This sequence comes from Conogethes punctiferalis, assembly GCA_031163375.1. Taxonomy (NCBI): domain Eukaryota; kingdom Metazoa; phylum Arthropoda; class Insecta; order Lepidoptera; family Crambidae; genus Conogethes; species Conogethes punctiferalis. The sequence goes on along the minus strand of CM062079.1, from coordinate 439,257 downwards.
TTGAACCAAATGCGAATCTACTAGAGACTTTCGAAACTACTAATTAGAATTTCTGTTGAAATGATGGCTATGGACATGGAACAGATCATCAAAAATTAATATTTAGGTACCTGTACCTTAACTAAATAATGACAGATTGTCGATACCGACATGAATAAGTAAATAAAATAAAGTTCCTAATTGGTTGGTTTTTGTGGAAGTAAATGTTAAAAACTTTGCCAAATTATTTACTTTACGAATTACGACAGAATAACCATTTACAATAGTTGACTGTATTATTGGGTCAGTGCCGATGTAATGTACCACCATTATCATTAAATAATATTACCCAAGACATGACAACTAACCAAAATCACTTTATTGTAACGATCCGCAAATAATTAAAGAACTTAATCGGCTATTTCAATAGGAATGTAGTTAGTTAATACACAGTTTTCAGTTAACAATATCCGCTTTGGAAAATGCTCGGCTGTAGTAGGATTCAAATGGTTATTATGGTATCATTGATCTGTCACAATGACGTTTGACGACCCAAAGTTTTTTTCGTAGTCTTTTTGACATAATGTTTCGATTCGGTTGTTGGGTCGGCTGGCTACTCGTCCGTTTGTAAGTTCGATATTTTTTAGAAACGTACGCTTGTGAATGGTGAATAGAGTTTCGGCTTATAATTTGGCCGTATATTTTCAAAAATAGATTGGTAATAACATAACGAAAATTAATTAAATGGTGTACAAGCAGTTAAAAATCTATAAGTAACAGCCGGAACACAATAAAGTGTAATAAAATCGTATTATCTAGTCACAATGGTGAAAGATGGACACAGTTCTTGGTCTTCGTTTGTGTAACGTAGCGTCATATTGCAAGCGTTGAGTGAAATGTGATCTAGTGCATCGTAAAACAAGGATTTTCTAACCCCAGTAAGTATTCGTAACAGAAAATTTTAGCATCAAATCAGCTGATACGAAGTGTATAGTGTAACAGCTTGAATAAACCTTCATTTTTCTAATAAGTAATAATCGTCTCTAGAAAACTATACTATGTCTAATTGCGAGTAACCTGGTTTATTGCGAGATGTAGTGACATTTTTAAATTCTTGTGTACCTACTATTTTATCTCGACCGATATGATCGATTTTTAAACAAAAAATATGTGTACCTATTGGATTATTGCGATAGTATTTTATAGGCGTACCTATAGTCTAACGTTGCTTGTTCATAGAGACTCCCTCCTATTCTCAAGTACCTACTTAAAGCACTGTTAAAAGTGTTTATCTACAATCAGTTTAAGATAAGAATGGCTTATCCCTGTTGTCTATGTTTTCATGTATTATTGTTGTTATTTAAGGTCCTAAATAATGTAATTACATTAGCCAGATATATACTCAATTTTTTTTATGCTAAGTAAATAATGCTTAGCTATTCAGTCCATTGAACTTGATTGTTTACTAAACATTAATGTATTGTTATCTAGAGGATTATCAAAAATAGCACAATGTTTGTAGTAATAAGTGATACAGATGTCTGTGTGTAATAAAAGTGGACTAAATTTTCTAATCTGAATAATAAAAATTATTATTTACACACTTCCTAGATATTTTGGGTCCGAATTTACCCACCACTCATTGCTAAACAAAAAATGTTTTGCTTATTTTTATACTTTCATAGTCCTTATCAAGCTTTAAAGTGAATAAAATATATTTGAAGAAAATAAATAACTGAAAATCTAAATAATAAATTGATCATAATCATTATAGTTGCCAGCTGCTTTAATTAAGTGCTGTTTGTTAAGTAATTAAGTACAGATTGCTGCACAAGAACCTACTCCCTCTGTCAAATTTCTTCTTCTTTTTTCTTTTTAATTCAGTTACATTAAGTATATAGTGCATGTAACTTAATGTAACAGATTTTGTAACAATCCAGCACCAGCACTCATCTATTATTAGTCTAGCCTAATAAGACTATTTATAATATTTTATTGTATATTCATGGTTAATATCTGTTCGTATGCCAATAGGCTATTATGGCTAAAAATTGACACATATTTTTTTATTTCTAAATTAGGCTAAAAATTACAAAGTTATAACCCATTGAAATTACGCGTGACGTCACTTGGTGAGGCATTTTTACAGGAGTGAGTGACGTCAAAGACTCCCACTCCTAACTTTTGATGCCATGTATCTTTGCTATTATTTATTTGAATGAAAAAAGGAAAAATATGTCTTTTATTTTTGAATAATCTCAAAGACAGACTAATTACAATTTATAGCCATGATAGCCTAATAAATAAAAAAAGTAAATTAATTTCCAACTAATGTTCTAAGCATAGAGTCCATTATTCTTCACCCTACTTTGATAAGTTTGGGTAGCTCAATGTGTGGCGGTGTGTACATTAATAATTACTGCAAAACCGACAATGACAGTAATTCCGTTTGCACAGGTGGCACCCGGTTGTGCAGCCATGGCCGGCGATGAGTCCAGTGTGCGCGTTGCAGTCAGGTAAATGTTCCAAATAAATAATTATAGTTTTGTGTGCCTATTAGTAAGCTGAAGTGGCAGTGGACTGGGCACATTTGCCGCAGAACCCATAACCCATTAATGTAAACGAGTTCTGGAGTGGAGACCGCGTCTTGGCAAGCATATATATATATAGTCCTCCATGCCGTATTCGGCAATAGCGACCCCTGCTAGTTGCGAGCATGCGCTCGTATGTGACTCGCAAGTCCAAACTTGCTCTTAAAAACTCGGTCACAAGATTGACAGTAAAGCTGGCCGGCACTATTGTATGTGTAATTGTAAGAGGGTTTGGGTCGCGTCTTACGTATTTGGCGTTTCGCGTCAAGTCCTGCGAGACGGATACTCTCAGCCTCCTTGACGCCTATACTTACCCTACGACGCCATTCCGGTCTCTGAGACGCAAGCTTCTCCCACTGCTCAGTCGGTATGCCACATGCTGCCAAATTGCGCTTCAACACGTCCTTGTAGCGAAGATATTGCCCGCCTCTGTTGCGTTTACCGTGTGCCAGTTCCGAGTAAAGCACCGATTTTGGCAGTCTGCAATCATCCATTCGCCAAACATGTCCGCACCACCTCAGTTGGGTCCTCATCAGAAGCGCTTCAATGCCAGTCATCCCAGAGCGACGCAAAACCTCCGTGTTCGGAACACAGTCCTGCCATTTTATTCGCAGTATAAACCGCAGACAACGCATATGGAAGGTATCCAGCTTTCGGATATCACCTCTGTATGTACACCAAGTCTCTGACGCATATAATAATATAGGGAGAATCAAGGCTTTATATACCGACAGTTTAGTCTGCAATTTAAGGTCATGTGACCTCCACACACGATCGTTAAGCCCTCCGAAGACAGCAGCAGCCTTTGCTATCCGAGAAGGAATCTCAGAAGATAGGGTGTTATCGCTTCTAATTTGGGCACCCAGGTATTTGAAGCAAGAGACGTCTTCCAGATGCTTACCACAGACTGTGACACTGCCCGTATCCGCTCCAGAGCCACGAAGAGGCTGCTTGAGAACCTGTGTCTTAGTAACGCTTATGACCAGGCCAAACCTAGAACATGACCGTTGTAAGGAATCCATATACCGCTGTAGTGACTCTAAAGAGTCCGCCATCAAGCATACGTCATCAGCATACAACACCTCCAAGACATGTAACCTTTGGACCCTTGATTTTGCCCTAAAGCGTGACAAATCAAATACACTCCTGTCGACTCTGACATTCAGTTCTATTAGATTATGACAATTTCTCAGTGCATCATTCATTACGGCAGCAAAATATATGGCAAACAAAGTTGGAGCCATTACACATCCTTGCTTTACGCCACTGGTTACAGGAAAAGGAGCCGAGAAATCATCTTCATGCCGAACCCTGGCCATCATGTTGTCATGAAAGTGCCTGACTATGTTTATAAATTTCTCAGGACAGCCAATCTTCCTCAGCACTACCCAGAGAGCCTCACGAGGTACCCGATCGAACGCCTTCTCAAGATCTACAAAGCACAGATATAGGGGTCTATTTTGCTCCAAGAATTTTTCTTGTAGTTGTTTCACTATAAATATTGCATCAATAGTACCCCTATAGGGACGAAAGCCACATTGGGTGTCCGGAAGCAGGTGATCGACACATTGGCTCAAACGAGTATTAAGAATATGTGCCAGGACTTTACCCGCTACAGCTAAGAGAGATACACCCCTATATGAGCCACAATCCGACAGCTCTCCCTTTCCCTTGTAAAGCTTGCAGATCAAGGAATTCCTCCACTCTGCTGGAACATCTTCAGACTCCCATACCTTTAATATTAAATCGAAAAGTCTACTTTTAACATTGGTACCACTGTATTTAAATATTTCTGCAGGTAGACCATCCAACCCAGGTGATTTAGAGTTTTTAAGTTTGTTGACCGCCGCAATGTACTCCTCATAATCTGGTGGCAGTACCAAATGCTCCAGTTCAGGCAAATTCTCTAAAGCATGCACATAATTTAAGTCTACACTTTGCGTACTTGGATTTAAGACATCATTAAAGTGCTCGGCCCAGCGCAAAAGTATATCATTTTTCTCAGTCAACCGTTTGTCTCTGCGCAGAGAATAAATTGGCGCTGTTTTCCTGGTTTTTGGACCATATACTGTACGTACTGCTTCAAAGAACCTACCCATCTGATTCGTATCAGCAAACATAATGTAGGATTTTTTATGTAGGTAACAAATTGGCAAGCATAATGTAGGATGCAATCAGGCCAGGTGGAGTGACGATCTGCGCAGGACGGCTGGCAAGGGCTGGATGTGAGAGACCCAAAATCGATCAAGGTGGCGAAAATTAGGAGGGGCCTATCTCCAGCTGTGGACTTATGATGATAATGATGTATTAAGATACTTGTACATGCATGTTATGAGATAGTTAACATATATTTGTTTGTTAATCTTTTGATCACCAAGAAATAAGATGCAATTGAAAACCTATTGTTATCATTAACATCACACATAAGAACTCACAGGCATTCAAAAGGCGCCACAAATTTCTAGATGGTATGCATGTTTCCGTACAGGGAACACTAGCCATAGGTACCAGTATGTTAAAGTTGAAGTTTGTTCTAAGTATAACTTTCAAGATCAATTGGGATTTTCTTAATCATAGTGAATGCATCCAATATTTTATACAACTATTCCATAATACAATCTCACAACTAAACTACTAAAGAGTTGAGAGTTTTTAAAATTTGAAGTTGTATAAGTGGAGATGGTCCATTTTATTCAATCACTCAATTGGCAATAAAAACGAGTAGCTAACAGAAATGTCAATCATTATTTGTAATCAGAAATCTTAAAAACTTTCTATATCTCTCTTAAAATGTCTAAATCAAGATTTTCAAGAATAACGTTTTTATTGTGGCTTAGAAGATTGAAATAAAATAAAAATAGTATTGTGTTTTTCAGTTAGAAAGATATTGTTACACATCAATAGATTGGTATCTAGTCTACCAAATTATTATGCTTTTGATTACTTACTTATATTCGATATTACGATTCAAATGTTATTTATTAGGAATTAAACTACTCATACTATTAAGCTACTATTGAAACACTAACTCAAATAACAAAGCAAACTGTCCAGGTTTTCTCCTGTGACAGCATGAGCTGAGTCTATTCCCATTTTCCCTTTTGTACATAATCTGTTATTTTTGTTTATGTTTCTGATATTTCATGTCTTTTTTGTTTTTCATATTTTTATTAATTCATTTTCTTAGAAGATACGACTTACCTAAATACTTGCCAACGTCATCAGATAAAAGCTTGTAAGTGTGGCAGGGGCGCCACCATCCGTATCGTACCTACCTATATCGAACTTGTTAGCACCTTCTGTACATATAGGTGACTATATTTCACAAATACATCGACGGGCTGTTACGCGGTACCGTTTTATTAGGCCCATTAACATTTGCACGTATACGAGACACGCATCAATTGAAAACAAAGCGCCACCGCCAAAAGTTCGCAGTCACATGAGGAATATTAACCAGTTACGAGTCCAAACACAGAGTTTATGCTAATAGTTGACCCAGAGACCTAGCGAGGTAGCACCATTGTTTATTAAGTAAACGGAGGCTGAGCGCTCATATTGTCACCTTTGTCGTTTGCTGTTTGCGCAATATCATACCTCGAGCTATGATTGAATGTTCGCAACTACTGGAAACAGTTACATACAACATTAACATAGTTGCGTATTTGTTTTTGCGAACGTGTTGCGTTATTGAGTAACGCTCGTATGGAGACGAAATCACGAATTTGGTGTTACGAAAATGTTACCCCGTAAAAGGGTACAGAGATTTCCGATTCGAATGTATTTATTTCTTAAGAAGATCTCTCCACGGAATTCAGTTATGATATCGTGCAGATTTGTTTGACTATCACTTGAAAGTTCACCACAAGTTGAGCCCATTGTTATTAGGATTACTTACATTATGGCTTAAATACCTATTTGGTGTTCGATACTTTTGTCTTGTGGCCGATCCGGTTCAAATTCCAAATGTTTATTTGACGGCATAACATATGTACCTACTCTCTAAGTACCTTCTTTTTTATTAGGTTTCTTAAATAGCATGTATTTGTTGTTGCGTGCAAGATTTATTATTAAGACATCTATTCTCACGTGTACCTATGAAGAATATCGATAGCCATCTCATTAAATTTGTTGTTAACAAAACTTAAAAGAAAAAAAAAATATTAAAGTCGCCAAGTCGAGCGCGAAGCAAACATTTGCTTTGATATACCTCTATATAATCACATAACACTCGAATATCGAATTCGAAACACAACGTTAATTACATGTAATTTCGATAGGATTGGACGCGATCATCTGGTCAGTCATTCATTCGGCTCATAATAACTGTGCGGCATTATTTAATTAACGTAGTGAAGTGTATATTTTATTGCTGTTTTATATGCAAAATTATGTCGTATTACGAGTATCACCAGTCTCGGTAGGCAACATCTGTTGATTTGAAGCGTTTAATTAAATATGTATTGATATCTAGTTTCATTGAAATTCAATTTTTTTTTCATTATTATTCTAATAAGTTAAAGGAATTCCAAGCCCTTCTACTGTATTTGGAATGAGATCTTATTTATTTTAAATTCGTAATGTCCAGTCCAGTAAATCGTGAATGGAGCGTTTCATAACGAACCGGTATTTATGTTAATCTTGTTATTGTTCTCATGATAGACTATTACCGAACTCAACAGATCAAAAAGAAGTATGTTACACTGTCATTAGATGTAGATGGTTTTGTTCAAAATGGACTTTAATTTACTATAGTAACCTTTTGTCTGTAATAAATAATGCAATTTATCTGCTATCTCTTGACCTGTGGATGGGGATCCTCGGCAGCCTCCAGAAACTCCCCAAAGTTTTTGACATGAAGTAGCTTTAAACATACATATCTTGTTTAATCTTAGTCCGCGTAATCAAGAGTAGTATTTAATCGCGGCCTTTAAAGAATTAAAAGCCGATATGGGTGTGTCCAAAGTTATTGTTTCACTTCTCCTAAATGTCAGGGGTTTCTCAAAGAATTTGTGCGCATAAAATAAACAAGTCACGTGACATTTCCCGAATACGTTATAATGTGTTATTTTTAAATATAGACGTGGGTATATTTATAGCTTACTCATTCATAACGCTTGGTTCTATCCAATGGCTGAATTTGAGTTGATATTTAGAAGAAATAAACAGCTTTTAATAACTTAAAGTTACTTGATTTTAGATTTTTGCTAACTTGAGTATTATTTACTTGCGCTCCTACGCCAGTATCAGTTCAGCTTTCTTCTTTTGTCTGTCTGTACGACTATGTACCTAATTGCTATGTGCTATGTATACTGAGAAGACTATATATACTTATTTATTATTGTTTGTGTAGATTAGATACGCTTTTGATATTATATATTCTATACACAAAATAAAGTTTATTGAAGTGATGTTGCGTATAATGCATTATATTCTAAGTAGGATGCAGATTATTCAATCTCAGCTACTTTTGATGTCAAGTTCCAAAGACTCTAGATAAGTCAATGGGGAGGACTAGTTTAATCTATTTTAAGATCACACGAAGGTGTTAACGTTTATAATTGTCGTTTCCCGGAATAGATCGTTGGATATCGTTGACAGATTTTCGACATTTCAAATCGTAAATCTACTTACAACACTTGAAAGATGCTCTTGTTTTTAAACTATATATTGTAAGGACATCCAAGTCTCCACAAAAATGAAAATGTACAGTTTCCGGAACGAAAACGCTATGCCCAGCGAACGCCAAACCGCATGCATGTCCAGGGTGGCTATTATGGGTAAAGCCTCCAGGTGTTGCGTGTTAAAGTGGCGAACAATTGGAGAGGTCTTTGTCCAGCAGTGGCTGCCGACAGCGATATTCTGATGATGATGATGATAGCGTCATTGAGGCAGTAATCATTTTTCCGATACAATCTGTATGCGAAGTTTGTTGTACATTGTCATTACCGACTGTCGGCGTAGTAAATGGGGAATGTGCATGATTTTTTTTTATACGTTTCTACTAGTTATTACATTACCAAACATACAAATATCACGTCCAAAATATAAACTATTATGCAAAAAATTAAATATTAAAATCGCTATTAATTTTGGGTGATTTAAACGCGGCCATTTTGGCGCGCTTGTTCGTGACGTCACCATTACACGAGTTCGATGTAAACAGCGGTGTTTGGTTCAAAAAATTACCAAAAATATAGAAAGTGAGTGAATATCGACTTAATTATTACCATGGAAAAGCACAGAAAACCATATTATAAATATTGTGTCGTACCTATGTGCCCAAATAACATCAACACTGCACCTGACAAAGTATATTTCCTTATGCCGAAAGGTGAAAATCTAAGGAAAAAGTGGTGCAAGGCGATGAGAAGAGATAATGTATCATGTTTGAGCTGTTTATACTGTTGTGAAGACCATTTCAATGTAAGTAAGGATATTAAAAAAGTAAAATACAAATCATTCTTACGTTTATTTACCTACTTGTTTACAAACTACAACTACTACAAAAACATAACCTAGTTTACGAAAAGTTATAAAGATATTATTAAGAATTCTTGTTCGATATTCTAAATTTATCCCTAAGATGAGTATTTATAAGTATTACTGATGAATAAAAACATCTAAATTATTAGATTAAGAGGCAAGTTCGAGGCTAGTTTTATTAACCTTTCTATTATTTCTGGGTTTCAGATTGAAGAGGATACAGAAAATTATATTAAATATAAAATAATGGCATTAGAACATGGACAAAAAGTTGGCATAAGTTGGTTGTTCATGTCGTTCACACCATGACTGTAATTTTTCAATATAGACAGAAAACTTGCACTTTGTGGCATTCTTTGCTCAATATTTCCATTTGGTGATGATGATGAACTAATCTCTTTAGCTTTAATATATTTTAAGCTCGTGCCAACTGTAGACAACTTTGCTTTCTTCCAATAGCATTCCACACTTGTGGATGGGGGATCTTCACTCCGTCTGTGAAGCCATGCTAAGAAAGCAACAGCATGCTTACAGCCACCTAAAACAAAATAATCATGGTTAGTCTAAATTATTAAATAACTGCATCATGATTTCAGAATGATAATAAAAAAGTTACATAATATACATATAGAACTGGTATTTCTGTTACTTAATCAGATTCAAATCACTGTTTTATAGTAAATACTTACCTAAATGTGCTGCACAATCTTCACACTGCACAGACAGAATATGCCCCTCAGTCTCCTTGCAAGTTGCTGTTACATTGTAAGATTTACAACGGACATTATGCTCTGGCGTTATTCTGGCCTTTACAATACATAATTCTTTCTCCCGTTTAACTTGTACATAGCCGATGGCTGAATCCCCATATGATTCTCGTGCAGATCTGTCACAAAAATAACAAAATTAGCTGCAAATTTTAAGTCATATGCATACATAAAATCACACTTCTAATACCTAATGGCAGAGCCACAAGCAATCGCAAGACAACTTGCGACCACTTGATACAGAGTCCTAAGATGAATGTGATGAACTATATAGTGACAGATGATCAGCCTATCACCCTTATGATATGAACCATGCTTTTTTATTTACTCCCAGTCTAGCATAGAAGCTTTCGAGGTTATGTTTACATTATAATAACAAAACCATGAAAACAATCATTAAATATATATATATATATATACATACATATATATAATATACTATAACTAATTTACCTCGCAGCTTTTACTCCTCTGCATTCAGCAGACGTAAAATCTGGATTTGCAGCGAAATATGTGGCCATCATAAACACGTCGATTTTCGGAAGATTATCCGACTGTGCTTTTACGAAACCGGTTTCAGTCATTCTTCACAATTAATTAATACTTTGAACACATAAAACTATTAACTTAATAAAAAAAAACAGCGACACAATACATTAACAATTATTCCTCATACTGAAAGTACTGAAACCATACAAATAGCTTGTTGACAGCAGACGTCTCGTGTAAAACCCACGTCACATTTTATTCCACCAATAGTGTTGCGTTTCGGAAATTTGCGCGGTAATTTTAAAACAGCCACTTTTTGATGATTAAATTTCACTATTACATTAAAATAAATTTTAAAAATAATTGTATAGTGTGTTTTCAGTAGCAATAAAGATTACAAAAAAATATATTTTGTCCATATTTAAGTCACGTGCACATTCCCCATTGCTCTTCATTCCGACGTCTGTTATTAAAGTGGGGCGCGAAGGATGTATGAAAGTAATTTTCCAGAATTTTCATAAAGCTAGTGTCGAGTGCACGCAAGGATTGGTTTTATGTGGTTGTTGCGTGTGGTGCAACGTTAGGGTACGCCGGTTGGCAGTACGCGATTGTACTAATTTATGACGTTAAATTGTTAGGGCATAGTTTTCTGATACTTTGTGAAGGTCGATAATGGATTGAAGGAAACTTGGGGTTGTTGGACGGTAACCTGTAGAATTTCATAATGATATTTTGTTTTGATATGGTTATATTCTATGTTTTTCTCAATGGCTACGATAAAAAGCTAGGCAAAGCCAGGGCGGTCTTGTCATCATCGCCGGTCATAGGACGAAACCGAACGGCTGTCACCCCTAAAATGATGATTAATAAATTGTAAAATTAATTAATACGCCGCTCATAATTATAGAATCAATATGTTGTAGGAACTCTATGTTTGTAGAGTCTTAATTCTTTTTATGTATTATTTTGTTTGTGTTATGTTTATTCTTCTTTGTTCTATGTTTTTTCTTATTTTTTTCCTATTATTTAGCAGGCATTGTACTCGTATTATAGGTTTAATATACTTTTATTTGCGCAACTACCTGCCTTTGCGTTACATTCACTAGGTACCGTCGATGAATTGAAACGATTGCTTTGTAGAATGGAATCAGACAGTCTGATGTAGTTAGGGCGTTGCAGCGTTTATGATGATTGATGATGCAAATTGTTGTACGAATCATCAAACCACAATAGCGGCATAGAAACGTTCTTTCAACTTCGTAATTCTTTAGCCACTGATCCTACCCGTTCGGTCACGTTCTTTTTCAGCTGTTTTCTGAATTATATTAAGTAGTTAGAAACTAAGTTATAGGTTGTACTGGTTTTATCTGAATAAGGCCCACAGCAAACCTTTGAAGGGAGCCCAACCGGCAAAAAATGACAGGACAGTAACCTCACGGTATCTTGGCTGGGAGGGTCCTCTTAGGTCAGTGCCTGTGGCACATTGCCGGCTTGCCACCCTATAGGCATACCACAGGCGTAACCCTTAATAGGGCACATCACTATTTAACATTAAACTTAAAGATTATGAAACTTTAACCACTTCTTTTATTTACGTGTATAGTACGCATCTTTAGAAATTAATTTTAAAAATAGCCTAAAGTTTTAACCGCACGAGACCATTCATGAATCGCCATTCACGCGTTGCGTAAGATATTTGCAAAATAAAATTCCCAATAGAGCATTATTCATATCCGTAGGTGGGTGCGGATATATTTCACACAACCTCCACTTATTGTGCTTAAATGGTTTTTGACCTTATCTAAATAGTCAAGGCTTTGGCTCTATGGTTATGAGTAGATATATCTTTATGACATTTAATGTTAAAGAAATAGATTTTGTCTCGCACTATTCGAAAGGATTTATTATTTCCTACCGTAAATCAATGTCCATTGCTTAACATAATATCTACGTGTAATGTAACACTTTTATCATAAAATAGATTTGGCCAAGGTTTCACTCGCTTACAAAAGGGAGAAATATGCTTTGTAAATTGACAACGTAAATACAATGCAAAATATTTTATGAAGATGAGATGACTTGCTGTGCTCGCGACTTCGTCCGCGTGGAATAGCTATTTTTGCCCCGTTTTTTTTTTACATTTTCCATTATTTCTTCGCTTCTAATAGCTGCAGCGTGTTATATAGCCTAAAGCCTTCCTCGATAAATGGTCTATTCAACACAAAAAGAATTTTTCAATTCGGACCAGTAGTTCCTGAGATTAGCGCGTTCAAACAAACAAACTCTTTAGCTTTATAATATTAGTTAAGTTGTTAGGTTGCATTTACATATATTATTATGTAGACGAGGTAATCAATAAATTTTTGCTATAAAGTTTTTTCCATAAATCATTTCATTAGATCATACAGCTCTAGCATTCATCATCAGTGTATCGTAGTCTCCAGTTGTTCGCTATTTTGGGCTAACATCTGGAGCCTTTACCTACAATCGCCACGCTTAGGACAGGCCGGTTGGTGATCGCAGGGCGTTCGCTCCTCGCTCCGGTGACGCTGCTGCTCGTCATATGTCTTATATGATGTAGCATACTACTTAGCTACGCCTTCAATTGTGATGTTTATACCGCCACCAGTTGGTTGCCAGAGCCAGTTTTACGTAGTGACTATTTATTAATCTGTGCCAGAGCCTCGTTTGCTATTCGGCAGGATGCACCACTAGCATTGGTAACATATATGGTCCTACTATATTTTACTTCTCAAGATAAAGATAAAGATAAAGATATTTTTATTTGTAGAAACATGAGTGAGTAACAGTTGTTAAATACATAAATGAGTTCTGCACGTTTTGCCTAGAAAAGCGTACAAATTTGATTTAATTTGATCAGATTCTGACATTGCTATTTCATAATCCAATTAAAATAAAATAAAGATAATGTCAAAGCGAAAATAAAAAATAAAATAAAATTGAAATTAAAATTTAAATACAGTCCAAATAGAATACAAGATAATAATGTCAAAATACTTATTACATACTATAAACACTTAAAATTCAAAACTTCAACATCATTCAGATAATCATTTACTTCTCATTGTTTACATTTTTATATTATCTTATGAATACTGCCTATACTAAATGTATTTAAAAAATCCTTGTAAGCGTTAAGTACGCTATATGTGAGTGACCACATATTACGTGATACGCGTTGAATCTGACACGATTATACGAGTAAAGGAGTCTGCCCACTACACCGTATCATACCATGGCCGTGCTATGAACGTGTCAGACAAAAAAGTATTCTTTGTATTGAAAACTATGAGACGATGCCCATTAGACCGTTCCGTCACCGACCAGCACCGTCGCGTGCCATGCACGGACAGTTCAGAATTGTTGGCGAGAATGTTTTGCCGGTGCCGGTACGCTCCACGCACGGTGATAATACGGGTTATAACCGCGTATAAGGACCGTTATAAACGCGTCTCAAATGCCTTCTCTGAGTTTAGCAAATTTAATTGTACATAAATATTTAGATGCACATATAAGAGCTTATATCATTTCAACTTACCTGGGTTATACCATGTTAGTACATCATACGGGCATCATACGGGTTGCATACGGACACCATACCGGCATCATACGGGCATCATACGGGCATCATACGGGCATCATACGGGCATTAAACGCCGTCGACTCGTTTCAGTGGGCAAAGCAAGCCGTATCGTATTACCTTCCGTGCTTGACACGTTCATAGCACGGTCATGGTATGGTACGGTGTAGTGGGCAGAGTCCTTTATAACGATAAAATCACACCGAAGACCGTATGTTCTTTGAATACCAAGCAGGTTTTTATGTCTGTTTCTGGTTTGAGATCGTATTGGAAATTAAGCAAGATGTTTTTGGATTCTATGAACTGGACTGGATTTCCGTTTTCAGGAAGCACCATAGTAGGTATACTATACACTAGCAATGCTGACCTAAACTTACTTAGATACATTTTTTTTGTAAATAAATACATAATTATTACATAGAAAACACCCAGACCAATACAAACAGACATGTTCATGCACACAAATGTTTGTGATTTGTGGGGATCGAACCCACGACCCTTGGCTCAGAAGGCAGAGGTAACTACCAATTGAGCCACCGAGCCAGTCAAAATTCGGAGAGCATACGGACAAACTTTCTATGTAATGGTCTAAATCTCTTAGTGAAATAACTGTACTTTCCAAATTACCTGTAAATTGCATCTGCAGTCATTCTTCTTGATTAGTCCACACTGATTAATTATGCCAAGTGGAACGTTTATTGTTTCATTCACTACACCTTTGGTAGTGCTATTTAGGACAGATATTTTAATGAAAAGAAATAATTGCAGGGTTGGGCCGCCATAATGAGTCACAACTCCAAGTTTCTTTGCAAATTAGATAAAGATAATAAGGGCTTGTTTTTTCGAAAACAACTTCGGTGTTCTCAAAACTCAGTTTAACTGAGAACAGTCAACAGTTCGGCCGACATTGACAACACAATTGCTATCATATTATACTCCTTGACTTCATGATGTTCTTTCCTTCTTTTACCGTCTTCTGTCACTAGACCCAAGCTTGTTTCGATTTGAGCTACGTTCTTCATACAGCATAGGTATTCTAATAAATGCCGAAATGAGTTAACATACACATGGTAGCTCATGTACCTCGTCTTTTGCAACGAATACACCGCATACACAGTTAATACTAAAGTTGACCTATCATCTTCTACAAGACATCTGAGAATTATACCGTGTGATAAGAAACAACTATAATTATATAGTTTGCACATTAATTTGCTTTGTACGTTGCGATCGTCTTTAATGCAGTGCTTTGTTAAGGTAATAGCGTTGCATTGTTATCTTGCATCTGTTGGTTGTTATTTAGCTAACCCATTTTAGCCTGTGTTGCAGTTTGCACATTTGACTGCGAAATTACTGCAATGATAATAAACTACAGGTTTAGTACAACAAGTTACACGTTAATGTTACCTACTTCGATTTTACCGATAGAACAAATTCTATGTTGTCAATTTTCAATTTGTAAACAATACCTAAAAAATGCGAAAATTATCGGGGAATCTCCGTGCTACCTGCAGCGTACAAAATCCTGTCCTACGTATTGCTCAAGAGACTAAAACCTTACGCTGAGGCCATAGTAGGTGATTACCAGTGTGGGTTTAAAAGCAATCGTAGTACAGTCGATCAAATCTTTCTTCTGAAGCAACTGCTCGAGAAAAAGTGGGAATATGCGCAGGACGTTCATGCCTTGTTTGTGGACTTCGCAAAAGCATACGACAGTGTCGACCGGAACGCTTTGTTCGTTATATTGAAGAACTTTGGTATTCCCCCCAAATTAGTCAATTTAATAGAGGCAACCACTAAAGGAAGCAGAGCAGTGGTTCGGATCGGAATGGAACTCACCTCAGATTTCGAAGTTCAAACCGGTTTAAAGCAGGGGGATGCGCTATCGCCCATGCTCTTCAACTTTGCTCTCGAACACGTTATCCGACAAGTGATGTTACTTGATGGTGGAGTGCAGTTGAACGGACAACATAGGGTGATAGGATACGCGGATGACCTTGCTTTACTGGGGCAAAGGGAAGATGAGGTGATACGAGCAGCTGGTATGCTAGAAATAGCAGCAAAGGAAGTCGGCCTCAGGATCAACCACAACAAATCTAAATATATAAAACTCAAAGGTGACTGACTGACTGACTGACTGATTGACTGACATAGTGATCTATCAACGCACAGCCCAAACTACTGGACCGATCGGGCTGAAATTTGGCATACAGGTAGATGTAATGACGTAGGCGTCCGCTAAGAAAGGATTTTGATCAATTCCACCCCCAAGGGGATAAAATAGGGGATGAAAGTTTGTATAAAATTTTGTCAATTTTAAGCCGATTGGGCTAAGACTTTGCATGTGTAAAGCTACTACGACGTAGGCATACGCTAAAAAAGAGTTCTGATCATTTCTACCCCAAAGGGGATAAAATAGGGGATGAAAGTTTGTATAAAACTTTGTCAATTTTAAGCCGATTGGGGTAAGACTTGGCATGTATAAAGCTACTATGACGTTTAAGCATCCGCTTAAAAGGGTTTTGATCATTTCGAGCCCCAAGTGGAGAAAATAGGGGATGAAAGTTTGTATGAAACTTTGTCAATTTTAAACCGTTCGGGCAGAGATTCATAAAGTTACTATAATGTAGAAAGGGTTTTGATAATTTCTGCTCCCAAGGGGATATAATAGGGGATGAAAGTTTTTATGAAACTTTGTCAATTTTAAACCGTTCGGGCTAAGACTTTGCATTCACAAAGCTATACGATGACGTGGTAGATATTGCCAAGAACGGGTTTCGATAAATTCCACTCCGAAAAGAATAAAATTTCAAATTTTTAAATCAACCCTTTACGTGATAAAATAGGGAAAGAAAGGCCGAGAAATAAAATAGCCCAAGACTAATTTCTCTCAATAAATGGTGTTACCGGTCAAATTAAATTAAATCTAAATATATAAAAGGAGAAAAGAAACTCACTGACTGACATATCAACGCACAGCCAAAACGGCTAAACTTAGGCAGTTGAAATTTAGAAGGGACGTAGCTTAGGTACCGTAGAGGTGGACTAAGAAAGGAATTCTCGAAATTCCCACGGGAACGAGAATAGGGAATATGCATGAAAAATAGTTTTATGTATTTACTAATTTATCGTAAAATAGTAAAAAACATAAAAATATACTACGAACAGTGAAAACAAAGTCAAAATTTGCTGGAAAATGGGTGAGATACAGTCGTTGAAAGTTAATATATCAGTCTCTCTCACAAAAACAGATTTTTCTATGGAGTTTGTATGGCGCGCACGGTACGTCACGTCATCCGCCACGTCGGATCTCTCTGTCTAAGCCAGCGGTTCTCAATCTTTTTTGGTGACGGAACCCTTTTGGATAGCAAAATACTTGATGGAACCCTACAATAAAACAATGGTTTTTAAGTGTATTATAATTAGAGTACCATGTAACAGTTACTTATTATTTACTTACATAACAAGTATAATAATAGATATAACATTGAAAAAGAAAAAAATCTAACTAATGGGATGTATGAAACTGTTTTTTATTTTTCATCAATTGGTTGATATCAGGTTTGATAGAGGACAGAAGTCTCGTGTTCGTGAATCGTGATACGCCGCGTCAGAACGGTCGACTAGAAAGAGGTGTTTTGATTTTTTTTTCTAACTTCTTGCGGAACCCCGACAGGGGTATCGCGGAACCCTAGGGTTCCGCGGAACACACTTAGAGTATGGCTGGTCTAAGCCATAACTTTTAACGCTTTATAACACGCTTAATAGAAAAGATAGTTTAAAAATTCTTCGATATTTAAGTATGTATCTAAAAGACAAAAGATGAGATCTTTTAAATTCATAAAAAAAAGTTATCCATATTCCCTATTAGCGGCAAAATCTTTTTGTATGAAAAATCTAAACCGCTTAAGTTAGACGCATGAAATTAGGCATGCAGGTACCTTAGTGAACTTCAGTTGCAATAGGATATTGCAAACTTCCCACGGGAACAGGAAAACCTTTTGTATGAAAAAATCTAAATCGCGTGATTGAAATTTGGCATGCAAGGTACTTTAATGAACGTAAAGCTTACTTGCAACGCGATATTGCAAAATTCCAACGGGACCGGGAGTTTTGGGAAAAAACTTTTGAATGTAAAAATCTAAACACGCGGACGAAGTCGCGGGCAAAAGCTAGTCAGAATATATGCACATTCGGCGCTATAAAAATAATAGGATACCCAGAAAAGACCTCAGAGTTGGTAACATTAAATATAAAGGAGTGGATAGGTTTAAATACCTGGGGTGTACTATAACGGACACAAATACTAGGGAAGAGGAAATTGACATTCGAGTCCAGAATGCCCTCCGTTGTAGTGCCGCTTTTCATAAAGTTTTGGTGTCCAGGTATCTCAGTAAACGCACGAAAATCCGGATTTATAAAACGGTAATAAGACCAATTCTCATGTACGGCTGTGAGACCTGGACGCTCACTGTTAAAGAGGAAACCAAACTCCTAGTGGCGGAGAGAAAAATCTGGAGAAGAATCCTGGGGCCAGTGAGAACAGAGGTTGGCACATGGAGAAGGAGGACGAACATGGAGTTGCAGGACCTGGTGGCGGAGCCAAACATTCTAGGAGAAATAAAAGCACACAGACTCCGCTGGCTCGGCCACCTTGAGCGAATGGGTGAGGATCGTGCCGTGAAGCGAGCATACCTGGGACGACCAACTGGCCGACGACCTGTCGGTCGGCCCAGGTACCGCTGGGGAGATGAAGTGGCGAAGGACCTGCGAGAACTCCGCGTCGACGATTGGCGCGAGGTAGCGCAGGACAGGCCGAAGTGGAAATCCTTATTGTTGGAGGCCAAGACTCATTTTGGGTCCCTGCGCCATGTTAACTCAACTAACAATACCTAATGTTTATCTTTAAGTATACTGTGACAACGCACCTTTTGACCAGTTTTATTGCCGGTTGCTACCACCATCTCAGAAATATAGAGTCCCTTAAGCTTCTGCATAATATAATTCCAAAGTTTTTTATTTTTCTATTTGTATTCTTATACTGAATGGTGGCTTCATTCATGGGTAAAATGTAATATCTCTGGAGCTATGTCATTTAATAGCAAGTTCTCTAACAACTTTTTCCGTAAATTCTGAAACATGTACATTCATGTATTTGTCTTAGCTTTCAATTGTACAAACACAGATATTTGCGCGTTAACTTTTCCACATTTTACAAATTTAAATCACTGTCTTGTCTAGTCGGTACACATCAATTAACTTGTGAAGATAAACAACGCTGTCACGGAATAAATAATAACACCTACCTACATTGTTACCGTTCAAGTCCAATGACTTTTTATCTACATTCGCTTGTTGCAATGAATGACGATTAGCTAATTGTGACAAAAAGTTGATTACATCTTGAGACGAATGCCACCGCCGTCGCTGATAAAAAGTTAATTATGTACATGGGCGCGAGGTTTTTGTTTATTATTAAATGATAGATAAACATTATTACAGGTTATCTTTGCATCGATGTTGTCGTTTTGGCTTAGTCAATCGTTAGTTATTATCAAAGTTCACTCGCTTTCTTTTAAGATTTTTGACAGTGATTTATTACGATGTGTCTGAAACCAAATCTGAATGATGAAACTAAATCGAACAGTCTTTAGTCTAAGCTTTGGCATACTGCGACGGGCACTCTACTTCATTTAACTTTTACTTATGTTGAATGAGTAACTACTTAGGCTTGCAAAAAGTAAACGAAAAGTACAATATAATCAAACTTAGAGCAAGCGAAGCAGTATGAAACAGCTTGTTCGTAAAATGCAGCTTTAAAATGTATATGAGGAAATACTATTATACCTACAATAAAATAATTATTTGACCTCATCGAAGAAGATTCAAACATTGGCGTACAATAAAGCCATTGGCACCATCTTGTAATGTCTTTTTGGTGATTCCTGTACCATATAAATGCGATCATGTCGTTTGTTAACACTGATATGTGCGTGACTAATGATTCAAATTAATAAATTGTAATATTTTATGCGCCTATTTGTATAAATGGATTTCTTCCATCCGGCTGTCGCCCACTTCCGCCCACCAGTGGGTCTCCATTTGAGTGCGCATTGTCATTTTAATTACCATTGTAATTAACCATTGCAGAAAAACGGCGTCAGGTTGTCACTTAGGAGGTATACGAGGTCTTATTTTAAAACGATACTCATTTTGCCATTGAGCAGATAAAGCAAATCTTACCTTGAAAATAGGATCCGAACATTCATCATCATCATTCGCCTACCTGCTCTCATTTATCTAGGTGTAATATGTTTTCACTCCCTTCTAGAGAAGACTCTTCCTTCTATGATGGATCATATCATCCCTCTGGCATCCTAACCATATTTTCTTTCGATTTTTTATTTCGATCTTCATTACACTCTTGGTCACATATTTCTCATTCTTCTCTTCTTCCTGGCATGTCTCTCAGTTTATTTGAGTTCTGCCGTCCCAATGTCTCCGGCCACACATCTCGGTTGTGGATCACGTGCTACTTTTTAAATAAGTAAATATCTTTTAGCTAGCCAAAAAGATAATAATAACTTCAAAAATTTTCAGCACAAGTCGTTACTTCGTTAAAATCGTTATTTTATCACAGAGAAAATAACGAAGTGGATAATAATGACTTGAATATTATATTCGAATGGATCGATATACTCAAGTAGGGTGACAAAAAAGGTTAATGCTTACATATACAGGCCACTAACCAATTAAAACGCTAGAAATTATAATTTCTAGCGTTTTAATTGGCTAGTGGCCTGTCAGTGACCTGTCAGTCACTATTTTCTTAACGCGAATGAACTATAGTTATAACATGCCGTTCGCTTTACACGCCCCGAGGCACTTCAGCTACTAATGCGAGAATAAAAGTTAATGTAATGGGTTGCAGATGTTTTGGACAAATCTGGAATTCTCTTGGGCAAGGTTTTTAAATTACTTTTTTTTTTTTTTGCTTAATTCTGGCTGATAAATGAAGTAAGGAAAAATACTACACAGCCATGCACTCAATTATTTGAAATTCATAATATTACGGTTCATCCTAATTTTCTATCAGACTTCGATCATAATAAGTTTCAGTAACGTTTATCCTAAACAAAGACAGACAAATACTGAATGCCTTTATAACATCAACAATTTTAATAATTCCATTGTGGACTAATGACGAAAGTTCAGAAATCCTTTCCAAGCTTTCATCGCTCCAAAATTATACTTTTTCTTGGTATTGTCTTCTACTTTGATGAGACAACAGAAATACGGGGCATTTCACGTGAAGCGGACAGGGAAACCCAAAGTGAGGTTCTGAAAATCGGTCATATTCGGCCCATTTGTACTTCTAGTAGGTATCAATGTGAACATAAAATATTTTTTTTGTATGATGTATATTTCACAAGTTATAGGTTTCTAAAGAATTGTCGTAATTGTGAATACAATATTTTTAATGTAGTTTTTCGAATTTAACAAATTTAGAATAAAATATTTAATATAGTGCCACATATTGCTAACATACTATTATATTTAATGACAAAATAAAATTTAAAAAAAAGTTTTTTTTTCATGTGCAAAACCGGAAGTAAACTTTTTGAATCAGAATTTTAGTCACTTAGCCAAGTCTGATTTTCTTTTTTTATTCTTTCAAAATATAGCTTAAAGTATTTCAAAAATATAGGAGAAGTTTCAAAATGGCCTTTCTATTACTTTAGAAGTTAGATTGATTAAAGTACCTACTCGTCGCAATGTGCGTAGTATGTGGTACTTGCTTAGATCGGTTGGTGTGCGCGATATTGCATTAAAACTTGCTTGTTTCATGAAATACCCCATTTTTAAGCTAAACAATCTCAAAATATGGGGGCAATTTTTTTTTTAGAATTCATTGTCATTTGGATTTTTTATCATTTGGATACGGAACACTAAAAATGGCGTCGTAACTGGTCAAGCAATTTCATATTGCTTTAACTTTTCAGCGGCTTGTGCACATTTAAAACAGGTGTTATTATAATGGCCCCGTACTACAGTAATCTATGTCATCATAACCCATTTCGCCTAGTTATTCTTCGCCCGCGCCTTCGTCCGCGTGGCGTGTTTACATACAAAAGTTTTTTTCCCAATAAAATAACTTCCGTTCCCATGGGAATTTTGCAATATTGCGTTGTAAGTAAGCTTTACTTTCATTTGGGTACCTGCATGCCAAATTTCAATCATCTATCTTATGCGGTTTATATTTTTTCATACAAAAGATATTTCCCGCTAACTCCCGTTCCCGTGGGAATTTTGCAATATCTTGTTGTAACTTAGCTTTAAGTTTACTAAGGTACCTGCATGCCAAATTTCAAGCGTCTAACTTAAGCGGTTTAGATTTCTCATACAAAAGGGTTTTCCCGCTAATTCCCGTTTACGTGGGAATTTTCGAAATTATCTTTTTAGTGCATCTTTACAGTACCTAAGCTACGCCCCTTTCAAATTTCAAGTGCCTACGTTTAGCCGTTTAGGCTGTGAGTTGATATGTCAGTCAGTTTCTCCTTTTAAATATATTTAGATTTGAAAATTCAAGAAAAGTATCAGATTGTTTAGCTCAAAAATGGGGTATTTCATGAAACAAGCAAGTTTTAATGCAATATCGCGCACACCAACCGATCTAAGCAAGTACCACATACTACGCACATTGCGACGAGTAGGTACTTTAATCAATCTAACTTCTAAAGTAATAGAAAGGCCATTTTGAAACTTCTCCTATATTTTTGAAATACTTTAAGCTATATTTTGAAAGAATAAAAAAAGAAAATCAGACTTGGCTAAGTGACTAAAATTCTGATTCAAAAAGTTTACTTCCGGTTTTGCACATGAAAAAAAAACTTTTTTTTAAATTTTATTTTGTCATTAAATATAATAGTATGTTAGCAATATGTGGCACTATATTAAATATTTTATTCTAAATTTGTTAAATTCGAAAAACTACATTAAAAATATTGTATTCACAATTACGACAATTCTTTAGAAACCTATAACTTGTGAAATAT
Source organism: Conogethes punctiferalis (assembly GCA_031163375.1). NCBI lineage: Eukaryota > Metazoa > Arthropoda > Insecta > Lepidoptera > Crambidae > Conogethes > Conogethes punctiferalis. The sequence goes on along the minus strand of CM062079.1, from coordinate 416,288 downwards.
ACATCATACAAAAAAAATATTTTATGTTCACATTGATACCTACTAGAAGTACAAATGGGCCGAATATGACCGATTTTCAGAACCTCACTTTGGGTTTCCCTGTCCGCTTCACGTGAAATGCCCCTCGAACGTCTTTGTTTAATGAATTATTATGTAGGTAGGTACTATTGTTCATATTTGCTGCGCCCAAAACATTATACAAGATGATACATTTCATCATCATCATCAGCAGTAGCCTGCAACAGCAGTAGCCTCCAACGACAATTGGGATTTGCAGGGATTTGCATTAGCCACCACACTAGGCAGGCGGGTTGGTGACCGCAGTATGTAGGTTTTGTTTGTACCCAGGTTAACGCTGTTGCCCGTTTCCGGATATTCCCTCAGTCGTCTTCGACGACACCCACCCATAGAATGAGATGGGTTACCCTACTTAAATATGGATATCACCATCTTACAGACATCGTGACTGTAAGAAAAATTCCATGGGAATCAGATAAAGTTTCATTATAGCCAGCCGTATATCCTAGTTCAAAGACAAATGAGGGTCGGCTGACCTACAAGTATTACGGTAATTACTAGATAAACGATTGAAGTTTCGAGCCCTTATAAATGTTTAATAACACACCTACAGCAACTTACTATAAATATTCGATGAGACCACGTGGGAGTCTGTAAGACTACAATTATTTCCTATGGCTCCAGTCCTTAGTGCTACGTTTATAAAGGTCACATTGCTGTGTGAATTCTTGTGTGTCTAATGTCAGGTACTAAGATCGATCGACATTTTGTCTGACCTAGACTTGAAACCACCAACTAGACTTCTATTGACATTAGGAATGTTTTGTTTGCGCCAGTTTTGTTGCTATCAAATGGTTTATATGGCGATCTGTGAATAAATTATGGTATGTGTTGGCATTTCACGAATCGAGACGAAGTCGATGCTTATTTTTTTAGTGTTTCATTTGCTAAATTGTTAATTTTATCGTGGGTATCGTATTCATAGGTATGGCAATGGCTATCTTCATAGATACAGCGAATAGGACAACCTTTTATTGTTAAATTTAGGTTTTTTTAATTGTTTAAGGCTAACAATTTTTGTGTCTATCTGTCTCCTCTTGCCTTACCACCTTTAAATTAATTATACACTTTTTATGACTTGGTACTTATCTCTAACTATGGTTTCTACTTTCGAATGCACTGAACTGCATAGACTGTTTCAATACCTTGTTATTATGCATATTACGAGGATTGGTGTAAACCTACATGTTTCAATAATCCCTTGTTCTCGTTTTCCGTCGACGAGATACGTAGAGCCATGGGGTCATGCTCTGCATGCAACTGAATTTCACGCCCTAATTCCTATTGATGATAACATGAGGTATAGATAGACAGACTAAGAAGACTGTTGTTTAAATTCATATAATACCTTACAGTACTTACTTATTTACAAAATAGAATGTCCGCCCTTATCAAACTTTGGAAATAGTTTGAATAAACTAGTGATTCCAACCGTGAAGGCGTCGTGTCCGCCGATTGTTCAACACTTCTTGTTTCTAACAATAAATCAACTGTCTTTATTGTTGCCGCTATGCACTTTGCTCAAACGCACTGTTATTACAATGGAATAGAGTTCAGAATCAATTAAATCACAGGAGGACTACTTGTACCCGCGGTTGCAACCGCTTTGGTTTGTAAAAACTATGCATGCTTTAGGCCTTACATGGGTTCTAACGTTAAAGCTTATCTTATAACTGTTATACTAGGGTAACTGGGTGCTGGCTTACGTTACGGTAATACCGGTTTAAGCAAAACGAAAAATATAAATACTGTAAACTGCAACTCATCTTCGCTTTTCTCTCATTAAAAGATTAAGGATCGGTGCATGAAGCACAACAATTAATGTAAATGCTGATAAATCGAATTCCAGTCATCGGTTTTTACACGTAAAGACGTTTTTTAATGGAATAGGAAAGTAGGTATTCTAATACAAGGTATAAAGATAAAAACAAGGTATAAAGTTCTAGACAGGTCGGTGATATCGTGTACGATCTAAGATTCATGATGACCCATTTGAATGTTAATAACTTAGAGCACCTATTCCGGAGCAATATTTTACGCTTGAAATTAATGGTGAAACAAATTGGACACATACCTGTGGTCATCTAATCAAAGTAATCTGATCAAAGGTATTAGGAAAAAAGATCTCCAATTTATAGCCAGGGAGATTCGATCCCTAAGCTTCTTTAACCTAAAAATGGTATGATCGACCTATCTAACTTTTTCTCTGACTTGCGCAAGGAATTCCAATTGATGAGTGGTTAAAAAAGTCTAACGGCCACATTTATACCGGTATCATAAGCCCAGTTGGTGGTGTCACCGTTCTTTCTGCGTGTGTGGTATATCGGTGCATATGGTGTCGTCGTATAAGGCTCTAGTACGTCTATTGTGAGGTCGTTTAAGCGCCATAATGAGAGACGCTAATTGAACACAAAAATGCCGCTCTACGCCCGTTGAGCGATTGTATATCTGCAGATCGCGTCATCCATTTCAATCGATATTAGCTTAGATTGTGTGAGCTTCCTGTATACGATATGTTCATTCTCCAGACAGATACATTTCATTGTGTTAACATTGTCAATGCTTTTTCTATACTAGTTATTGTTGCGTATTTCTCGCTTTGTTGTCAATCCATTCTATTGTTCTTTGCATAATACCTACTAAATTATTCATTAATTACTTAATTGCATTTTTTCAACTAAATGATCTGATCTAAAGACATGTGCTAGAATAATATAAAATTTCTCTTCCTTCTGAATTAATGTCTTGTTTATGCCAGGATTTCCGTTCAAGTCGGCATTAGTGCATTCCATTTGCTTTTCATTTAAATTCAACCTTGTAACAAAATTGTTTAACACGCGCACTTAAAAGTAAACAGCCCACACGAATGTCTTGACACTCCAAATTGGAGATTTTGCTAGAAATTAGTCAAAAATGAATCTTCGAAACCTATTGTAGTCCATAGGCTTGTTTATTTTGTGCAAAGATTTTCAAGATGTCCAAACCGCTTCTTTTTATAATAAGTTTCCCGTTTCGCATTCCTCATCTAAGGAGTCGTCTGCCTCGGTCACAATCAGTCTTCATGTATAACTTTTTTACTTATAGAGAACAAGTCTTTGTCAAGATTTTCCTTTGAACCCTCTGTACAAACTACACGTTCACCCTAGAAGCTCGAATACCATTGAAGAAACTACAGCACAAGGAACTGTTAGCAGCGCCCACTGGCTAACTCCAATGACGCTGCTGACAAGTGCACCCGAGGTGTTGCATAGTTCACACTCGGGTGTTTGTGTGCAAATGAAAGGGCCAGCGGTATTTGGAGGTTGTTTTCTAGTTCTCCCACGTGTCGGCCGTGGGCGAGTCCAGGTAGATATTTGGGCTGGCGTCCCACGCTTGTTCCACTTCGCCTTATCCGGCGAGTTAACACTCATAAGTATTGGCATATTTGATTAATGCCTTGGGCTTGTCGCGAATATTATGCTAATGTGTATGTCAGCATATGCGCCGTATTGGTTTTAGTGGCTTTATTATTTTTAGATTTTCATGTTCTGTTCTCTTTTGTTTTGTTTGATTTGGATGCTAGAAGCAGTCATCTTTGTCTTAGAAGAAATTTTTGATTCAGATAACTGCAATTTGCCTCTTATGCCGACGCCACAAGTTGGACACTTGGAGCCAATACTCCTATGTGAGGATCGGTCTTGATAGCCACATTTATGTTTAATATCTATACAAGATCGATCCTCTCATTATGTTTACACTCACACTCACAACATTTTTCGCCGTTTTAGCGTCACTTATATTTTATTACCATTATTATTACCATCTACCTCTTACACTCTGAATGTACCTTTATCTTATGATATCACCCAATTTCCACTCAATTTCAAATTGATTGGCATGACGTTTGACGTATCACGATGACAATGTTCATTGTTTGTAATTACCACTTTCGTCGTAAAAAAGGGGAAATAAAAAGTATGACAAACACATTGTGTTACCCGTGTGTGTTAACTTGTAAGCGTCATCCACCGGATATTGTAGCGAATTGTGTCAATCGCTTACGAAAATCGTGCTTTGTGCAGCGGTTATAGCTTCATAGCCGTCCCTAATGGATTAGACAATGTGTTAAATAAATCTTTTATTGGCGACTAACACTTCCGAACGATGTCATTCAGATGTCGTCGAATGCCGTTTAACGTTACAAAGGCTTTGTTACTTCATTCTGTTTATGTTTTTCATCTTTAGCTGATATTATGTAAATTTTAATTGTCTAGACATGTTTTTAATTTTAAACATATATCTACTTAAATTTATGTAACGGAACTTGGTAGATAACATAATAGAATCTATCTCTTCTCATCCGTGGGTATCGTAGAAGATGACTAAGGGAAAGGAAGCAGACAACAGCGTTTACCTGGGTACAAGTAAAACCTACTGCGGTCAACAACACAAGTCTGTCAATCGTGGTGACTAAGGCAAATTTTCCCAAACAACAATTCTGATTGAGGGAGGCCAATGTCCAGGCAAACGAGTTCTGGAGTGGAGACCGCGTCTCGGCAAACGTAATGTAGGACGCCCTCAGGCCAGGCGGAGTGGCGATCTGCGCTGTACAGCTGGCAAGTGCTGGATGCGAAAGGCCCAAAATCGACCAAGGTGGCGAGCACTAAGAGAGGCCTATGTCCAGCAGTGGACTGACACAGGCTGATGATGATGATGAATGACCATTAGTCGACGTTTGCATGTTAATGATGATCTTTTTTCCAAATGTCAAACCCAAAGATTTTAATTATCTAACTATAATGCTATATTAGCTTAATTAAGTAGATAACTAACGTAATAAAATTTATCAACTTATTACGACTGATTAATCTAAGTAACACAATATTCATTGTCTCACACATAACCTCAAGGAGAATCACTTAACCGTGAATTTGCCACAAGTTAATATCATTAATTGTATAGATGCGAAATATATGGATATATACATAGGATTATGTAGGTATAGATAATAAGTATGCATCTGGGAAATGCATTAAGCGTCACGCTGCAAGATTTATTTAATAGTTTCCTAGTAGGCGACGATATTGCAGACATGATTTATTGACGGCCACTGAATTTCACGCAGTAGGCAAGGATTTGAGGAGACATCTATTATTTCGATTTATTAATGTGTCTGGAATTGATTTGCACGAAATCGAGATAAGTGTAGCGTGAGACATGATTTGTCGTCCGCTTTCTTTGCTACTTTCGTAAACGATTGTCAAATTTCAAATGGCTCGTCGAAAGTATGTTAAAAATGCATTTATTTATTGATTCTTTTGTTCTAAACTAACTAAACAAACGTTACTGAAAGTTTTTTTTGTACCGTCGCATAATTGCTCCTTTTTCACGGAAACTAATTCCGAGCCATTTTGCGAATTGAAGTGCCAAAGACTAACTGTTTTTGGCTATCGGTAGGAAAGCATTATTTTTTTATAGTTTTCGTTTCTGAAAAGTTTGTCGTAAATGATGACAATAATACTCGTAAACTTAATATTTTCAATATCCATCCATCCAGTATCTTTCTTATTCTTAAATACGGTATTACTCGTAGAACCCATAAAGCATTCAAATACCTATATTTAAGGTTTTTAAAACAAGTTTTATACATTCCATACAATTTTACAAAATTTAGGAGAATGTGTAGTCGTGTCGAACAGAATGCATTAAGATGCCAATAATAAAAAACAGTCAGGTCCTTTTAAATGCGAAAGAATCGTGACTTCCAAATAGTTAAGTCTGCGTCCTAGAAAATTATGAACCAATGTAGAGGAATGTGTGTTCGTGACTAAGATTATCCACCAAGCTGTTAATTAGATCTGAAGATAACACATTGCTGAAGACGTTTTGCAACGTGCTCACGATAGAACCTAAGTCCCCAAGACCGACATGTTCTTTGATAAAGAATTCAATAAAAAATGAGAAAGGTCTAATGACTTATCTGTTATGATCTCTCTGCGGTCTTGACGAAATATCTTCCTATCTGATTGTGATAGCAGAGGAATTGAAGGTGTTTAGGTTTATTTGCGCAGTGCGCACAACTTGCGCACTTATATACAGGGTGTTTGGTGCATCTTGTGCCAAATTAATATCAGTGATTGAGGGGGTCCTTGGCTACCTCTTCACGCCCCTTAAAAATGTCTTGGCCCAACCAATTTTTTTGTGTGGACTTTCGTCAATTTTTACCCAAATTAGTTTTAGTTCCGAAAAAAAAAATGTTTGGGCCAAGACTTTTTAAGGGGCGTGAAGAGGTAGCCAAGGACCCCCCCAATCACTGATTTCATTTTGGCACACGATGCACCAAACTCTCTGTATATCTCCTGGGTAATTGGCTAGTCACCTTGACGATTGGCCGCTGTGGGCTAAATCCAGTAAATCCACATAAGAGCAATTAACATGCTTTGAGTTGAACGTGATAGTATTACCTGTGTAACTAATACCTGTGTAATTATACTTAAACTGATGAGGGTCTGACAGTTATGACAAGTTCAAGAGCAAAAACTAAGTCCTAAGTTTTTCATACATCTGTAACGGCGCTTACGCACGCCTGGTGAGCGCGGGCCGTTTGAACGGCGCATCGCTGTACTGAAGAAACAGAGAATCATTCGTGTTTCCATACTCCTTCAGATTTGTTGCGCTGACGAATTTTCAACGAAATCCTCGACTATAAATGCATGTTTATGGAAAGAAAATAAAACGATGTGGATCGTAATGTGCAATTTTTACATAAAACGTTAGGGAGCGCATGTCACTTGTCTCGGCCCTCTTAGATCTCGGACTATAATGATAGACCGGGCGGGTCGCGTGCCGGGTTTCCACTCGGTCGCGTGCATTGTGCAACCGTAAGAACACGCGCCGGCCGCCAGTACAATAGCCTTTGCAATCCGCGGGTGTGCCGCCGCGCTGCACTGGCGCAAAGCGTCGCCGCATTCAATAACACTTGTGCGGACTTTGCACGGCTCGATCGTTTACTTCGTGACTCTACTTGTAGGGAACTTAGAGTGTGTTTTGTTTTTCTTCCAACAAACACGACACGACGTCATCACAATCATAATCGCACTTGCCTCGCGAGTTCAGCGCGCATGGAATTCTATATTAGCGAATGTCTTTTGTTTTTCTTCCGGGGATTGCGTCGTCGTAGCATTTTGCAAGGCTCTATCGTTTGCTTGAAAAATATTATGTCCCCGTCATCATCATCAGCCTGTAAATGTTCACTGCTAGACATAACACTCCCCCAATGGCCAATTCATGGGGGGGATTTGCCTTAGTCACCACGCTTGGCAGGTTGGTGACCGCAGTAGGTTTTATTTGATCTTACTTCAAACGATTCCGTCATATGCTTCATGATTTCTACTCGTAGAGTGCTTTCGAATGTCTTTTGTTTTTCTTTCAATGGAACGCGTATTCATCGCATAATCACACTTTGCACTGTTCGATCATATTATGCTTCTTGGTTTATACTCGTAAGGATCAGTGTTTTCAAACGTCTTTTGTTTTTATTCTAACTGGACGCTTAGTCATTGCATAATCTCATTTTGCACAGTGATCGTTTGCTTGGCGAGTTCTATGCGTCGCTTTCGTTGCATAATCGGATTTTATTACGAGTGTAAATATGACCACAATTATATAGACCTTTGTCGCCTAAATTGACATCCGCCCAGTAAGAAGCGCTATACGAAGCCCTTACAAAAGGCTGACAAGGTCATTAAACAAATAACTTTTTCAGTATTAAAAATCGGAAGATAATTTCAATATAAGTTCAATAAGCTCACTTTTATAAAGGAGCACTTCTAATTCAGATATTATATTACCCCCTTGGTAACAGACTACCATTTCATTACATATCGTTATAGTATCATGTGAAACAGACATTAAGTGAAATAAAACTTGTTACTAACTCACCATAACCTATGAACATCTCTAAATAGGCGAAACAAGCAAGGTAGTCATACAGTAAAAAAGCTCACACAATAAGAAACATGTAACAAAAGCTTTTAATCCCGTGCTTTTTATGAATCGCATGTGCAGCTACAATTAAATAAAGATTTCTTTTTTTAACTTCAATAAGAGACAAGACGTCCTCGGTCATCTAGTCCCATACTAAGCCGAAACTTGTAGTATGGGCACTAGACAAACTGATAAACTTAAGGAGTCTGCCCACTGCACCGTATCATACCATGGCCGTGCTATGAACGTGTCAGACAAAAAAGTATTCTTTGTATTGAAAACTATGAGACGATGCCCATTAGACCGTTCCGTCACCGACCAGCACCGTCGCGTGCCATGCACGGACAGTTCAGAATTGTCGGCGAGAATATTTTGCCGGTGGCGGTACGCTCCGCGCACGGCACGCGACGGTGCCAAACCGATGCGTACCGGCAGCAAAACGGTGATAGTACGGGTTATAACCGCGTATAAGGACCGTTATAAACGCGTCTCAAATACCTTCTCTGAGTTTAGCAAATTTAATTGTACACAAATATTTAGATGCACACATAAGAGCTTATATCATTTCAATTTACCTGGGTTATACCATGTTAGTTCCATACATACGGGTTGCATACGGACACCATACCGGCATCATACGGGTTGCATACGGACACCATACCGGCATCATACGGGCATCATACGGGTTGCATACGGACACCATACCGGCATCATACGGGCATCATACGGGCATTAAACGCCGTCGACTCGTTTCAGTGGGCAAAGCAAGCCGTATCGTATTACCTTCCGTGCTTGACACGTTCATAGCACGGCCATGGTATGGTACGGTGTAGTGGGCAGAGACCTTTACTTAGTAACTTTTTTTGTATAATAAACACGTAATCTATTATTTTAAACACCCAAACCAATGCAAACGGCATCTCAGTGGGCCTTCAGGGTGAGGGCGATAAGCGCAATGGGTTTGTTCTATTATGCCTGTCGACCTAACTTTTGGACCTCACGACCGCTTACCATCAGGTGGAGTGAGGTCATCCTGAAAGCTCTTCTTATAAAAAAAACGGTCATTTTAATGGACACAAACGTTTGTATTGTGCGGGAATCAAACCTACGACCAATGTTTCAAAGACGGAGTTCACTACCACTGGTCTTCAAACTTACCGAGTCTTATTAGACTTACGATCTCATGATTTTACCAAGGAAAGATTATGTTTTATTCAAGTTTTGTGATTTCATTTGGGAATGTCCGCAGTTTGGCAGGCACGGCCCGGCAGATCGATACCCGCTGGAGGAAAGGGAACACCCACGTCGCCGTTGTATGGCGTTATCGACGAGGCTCCCTTCATTTTACTTGATGTAGGGGCTCTATTGTTTCTCGTATGGTGAATTGTAGCGGTATACGGATTTGTTATGCGTAACGGGGATCGTTGGGATTAGGCATACGAATACACACAAATAAAAATAGTAAGTTTATCAATTGTCTAGTCCCCATTGTACAACCGTCGGCTTAGTTCGGGACTAGATGGCGCTGCGCGTCCCATGCCAACTGGGCATGTTCTGTACTTGTTATGTATATCCAAGGACATTTTACATAAATAGTTTTCCTACACCTAAACTCAAACGTTCACCAAATTAATGGATTTTCTAAATCCTGCTACGAAGCCTGGGTCGCGAAAGGGCCAACGGGCCAATCATATGTGGTTAGTATCATACTATTTATGAGTATCGAACATCCTGATCCCAAACCAGGAAATCATTTGATCATAAACAATCAAACGACATCAGAAGCCGTCGCGCTTCTGATCCTCAAAATAGGCACATAACACCGTAATAATTCTTGGTAAAAGTTGTGTAAACAGTCGCGAGGGCCATGATTGAATGCGCGCCGTACGCGGGCCACACTCGGAGCGGTAATTGTGACTTCCGCCTGCGCCGGCGCATCGCCCATAGTACGCACAGCGATATCCCACTGTCAATGTTGGGATAACGCTACATGAATTTTTTAGGGCTTATATTCATTCGCTTGGCCTCCAACAACAACAATAACGATTTCCACTTTGGGTCCCTGCGCCATGTTAGTAAGTAAGTAAGTATATTCATTCGCTGAATATCAGAAAACGGGCAGCAGCGTTTGCCTGGGTACAAATAAATCCTACTGCGGTCAGCAACTCGCCTACCAAGCATGGTGACTAAGGCAAATCCCCCCTAATGACAATTGTCGTTGGGGGAGCAGTGGACATTGGCAGGCTGATGAAGATGACGAGGTTTCAATCACTAGACAAATTTGCACCTACTGATTAACGGCAATACTTTGATCTTAGAAATGTCGATTCACTAGTAAATTTTTATCACGCATTCGGTGAAAAAGTTGCCTTACTCAAAGCATGAGTCTTCCTCGATACATAAATACTTACAGTTAATATGTATTGCAAGTTACTAGCTGAAACTAGCCTATATTGCCTTCTATAGCCCTTAAAAGAAGCTACCAAAAGTTTAATGGTCCTCGCCATGACCACTCATGGCTTAGGCGATTTTTTGACAAAACGCACGAATCACGATCAACTTCAAGTAGGTACGTTTACTACGACAAAACCCTAACCGCATTAGAAAGAATAAAAGTTGGTATACACTAGTATTATCGCTGTTGAAAATTTGCTACGGAATCATTATTTAGGACAGAAATAACTAACTATCCATGCAATACCGTTATCGGTTATGTATTGATATTAAACTAAATTATGTGACGTTACGCGCCTTGCGTGCCGAAAGGTTGAATATCGCGTGGTGAGCGGAAAGGTTTTTACGGAACTGTTAACTTTTTACGGGTAATAAAGTAATATGGATTATTATGCACCCTGTAAATTATGCACCCTCTCAATAGAGGCATATACTTTCACAATAGGGAATATGCATGAAAAATAGTTTCAGGTATTTACTAATTTATCGTAAAATAGATCAAAATCTACTACGAACAGTGAAAACAAAATCAAAATTGGTTGAAAAATGGGCGAGATACAGTCATTGAAAGTGAATATATCCGTCTCTCTCTCGCGAAACAGATTTTTCTATGGAGTTAGTACGGCGCTTACGGTACGTGACGTCAACTACCGCATCGGATCTCTCTGTCTAATCAATAACTTTAACGCTTTATAACTCGCTTAATAGAAAAGATAGTTTAAAAATTCTTCGATATTTATGTATCTGGAAGACAAAAGATCTCAATAAATCCATAAAAAAAAGTCATGCATATTCCCTATTCGATGGTGCAGGAAAAATAGTTTTGTATCACACATGGTAATTTTTCGTCAGTTTACTGCACGTACTGCACGGGTTTACAACTACTATTTCGATTATAAAGAAATGATTTCTTGACCTCTTGACTTGACTCTCACCAAACCACCAGCCAAACGTGACTAAGGCAAATCCCCCCAAATGATAATTAATTATCATTGGGGACGATCTATGTTCAGCAGTGGGCCTTTGGTGGTGGTGATGATGATTCCTTTACTAACCATTTCGCAGTAAGGGAGTTACTCCTAACTCCTGAACCAAGGTTTCGACTCCCAAAAGTTATGTCGACAGGCACAATAGAACAATCCCATTGCGCCTATCGCCCTCACCCTGAAGGGCCACTGAGATGCCGTTTCACGCCCCGCCTAAAGAACCCAGGATTGTAAGAGGAAGGAAACACATGAGCTGAAGGGCATTCCATGACTTAATGGCACGGGGCAAGAACGAGGAACTAAACCTCTTGGTGCGCGCCACCATCGTCTGGATGATTTCATACGGGATGTTTAATGTTCAGTCGGACGTCGACATACACGTAGGTACGGGATTCTTCACAAGAGTTGTATGAACAATGAACAGCGAACGATTTCTTCGCTTTTACAAACAAGTCGTGGTGGATAATTAGTTCCGGTGCTGTGCATCGCATTGCACTTTGCATGCTGTGTGTTTAGCATATTCAAGAGTCTTTGTGCCATGTGCACGGTACCTGTTACCTCCATATTCTGTTATGTTTATTGTTGTATGTCATAAAATATACCGCACAATATGCACTTGCATGTAACCTGATATTATTTGTAACCGTCTGTAATATGAAGAAGTAATAAGTTTGTATAAAACTGGTTTGAATACATTTTTAGAATATTATAGCAATCTGTGCATACATATATATTTCTTTTGCATTGATGAATAACTGGAAAAAAATTGTTTGCTACTTTACTAGTATTCTTACTATCTTTTGTAGACTTTTATATGTATGACAGCAAATGGTTAAGCTATAACGATGACGTCATAATAAAGTAGGTAGGCGTCAAATATTTAAGTCTAGGGGCCGTGACAATGAAACGCCCCAGTCAAGGTCAATACCAACATCGAGCCAGTCTCCCAAAATTGGCTCAGTGCCCAGAACTTAAACTTTTCCATATCGTAAATACCTAGTATATTATAAATAGTACGTGTATTATAAGTATCCTTTGAATCTAGTTGTTCTAAGGTCGGCTAAAAAGTCAAAAGAATCAGATCAGGTCGCCCTTTATTGCTGGCTACGATAAATTTGGCTAGTCATCTTGGCTGAATCCAAGTCCGAGTCGCTGTCGCCGACATCAGATTAAGATTATTACTTATTAGTTTTCTGTCTAAGCCACTGAAAAGAAAATTCTTTCATTATGCAGAAATAATTATAAGTGTGACTTGTCTGTGTAACTCTGTGCGGTCCTTATTGCCTCCAAACAAAACCCAACATTTTAATGCGGAATTTTTATTTGGCAGCTAATGTAGTCGAGATAGTTTCTTAGGGATGAAGATCAGTGTATGAGTTTGGAGACATTCAACTCGCAAACATCTCACTATCAGCATCATTTTCGCAGTCCACTACTGGACATCAGCCTCTCCTCAAACAACTCATCATCATCAACATATTGCAGTCCACCGTTTGACTTAAGCTTCTCCAGTTATTCGCCACTTAGGGCAAACATCTGGAGGATATACCCATAATCGCCACGCATCTGGGCAAGCGGGATGGCGAAGCTTCTCTCTCCGGTGACGCTCTCTGCCTGTCATCGTTCTGTGGTATTTAGCTACGCCTTCAGTTGTGATGGTTATACCGCCACCAGTCGGTTGTCAGCGCTTCGTTCGTTATTCGGCCGGAGGCACCACGGACAGGTGAGGTTGGCTTGAAGCGAAAAGATGATAGATCGCTCATGTAATTCTCAAACAACTCTGTATAACAACACCTTCTCTCCCGCAGGATCCGACCGCAGACACCAGGCGAGGTGCTCGAAGGATGCGGCGTGTGCGCGCGCGCAGGCGGCGTGGCGGGCGAGGGCGGGATCGCGCTCGGCACCGAGCGCGCGTTCACGTTCGACTACGCGTTCGAGCCCACCGTGATGCAGCAGGACGTGTACGACACGTGTGTCAGGAAGCTGGTGGAGGCGGCGCTCGATGGCTACAACGCCACTGTGCTCGCGTATGGACAGGTTGGTACCATGGTCACTTTGTACTTCACGCTTTAGGCCGCCGTTACGCAGCCTCAAGTATACGACCTCCTCCTCGCGTAGTACTCCTCAATCGTCTGGGTGTTACCTCCTTGTGACATCATCATCATCATGATCAGCCTATTACAGTCCACTGCTGGACATAGGCCTCTCCAGTTGTTCGTCACTTAGAGCAAACATCTGGAGGATATACCCATAATCGCCACGCTGGGCAGGCGGGTTGGCGATCGCTGGGCGTAGCTTCTTGCTCCGGTGACGCTGCTGCCCGTCACCGGTCTTTAACTAAATAGCTACGCCTTCAATTGTGATGGTTATACCGCCACCAGTTGCCAGCGCCTCGTTTGTTATACGGCAGGATGTACCACGGGCAGGTGAGGTTGGCTTGGAGCGAAAAGATGATAGGCCGCTCCTTTACATCCCCTCCTCGCGTAGTACTCCTCAATCGTCTGGGTTGTTACCTCCTTGTGACATAAACATCTGTATTTCGGGAAAAGAGCCAGCGACCATAGTGCCGTAGGGCTCCCCTATCCCTATTAGCTGGCGCAGGTGTGAGGACCTTCCGACACCCGCAATCCGGCTGATGGTGACAAGTTCGCCTTGGCTGTTATCGTAGTCATTTAGAAAAAAAAATCGTGGTGTAAATACTAGGTAACACTTGTTGTCTGGTGTGCCAGACTCTATCAACCAATTATCAGGTGCCACTACAGGTGTCATAGGCTGTGTGCTGGTATGCTCCAGGGGGAAACCTGGTGCACCATATTGATCGTCCTGATACATATTGACATAAACTATGCAATACACTATTGATGCGATCACTGTCACCAGACTTGAGTACACATAACCCACCCAACAACCATGTCGCTCCTTCAAAATTCTTTCTTTTACGAGTACGACTCCTTTACAGCGACAAGTGTGTTTACCAAACAAATTTATATACCGTTTACGCTTAATTATAGGACATTAAGACCATCTGGTCGTAGGCACGGTTTTAAACCGGGCTTTCTTTGTCTAAGACGACTGAGTGTCTGACCACTCTTGGTAATAAAAACCTCTTTAACGCCTGCTGGAATTTATTTTGAGCGATTTACGCCTGATAGGGATCGGATAAAGCTAGAATTCGATTACCGATAACGTCTATTTGAATGTTCCATCGCAAATGACGCAATCTACCGAAACTGGACTTGTAAAGAATACCTGCAACATACAGTACAGCCATTAGCTATTTAAGACCAGAGCAGGCGTAAATTGGTCTTGTAAAAACGATTAAGTACTCTTGCTGTGTCACCGCCACATGATGTCACTCTGCCTAAACTGTGCCAAAATATCGCCAGTGTAACCTACCTGAATAAAGCGCGTCAAAGCTCGCTTAGACGGCCTGACAACAATGACTGGCGCATTGTCTTTGTTACACTAACTGGAAACCGCAGTTGACCCGAATACGCTAAAAATATGACGGACAGCTGCGATTGTTACGCTTCCCTAAGTCGGAAAGCGTTTGTAGCCAGTTTTTGTTCGCGTTGCACCGTATAAGGGCTTGGGCAAACGCGCCAAGGCCTTAGCGAGTATTAGAACAAGAATGCGCCTTCCATAATCATAGGTTGTTGTGAGTCTCTAGGGTCGGTTCATATCTGACGGAATACTTCAAGCGTATCATTCGTCACGTTCCTAATTGGTTAAAAGATATCTGCCACATTACGCGTCTAGTCAGTTTCTGTTTCTTTTTTATTAATATGAATGGTAGACGAGCAAGCGGCCCGTCTGATGTTAAACGGTTACCGCCGCTCAGACTCTGCAATGCCAGGGGCACAGTTAAACCACTGCCTACCGTGAAAAAATAACTCATTAGACCGCCTCAGATTTCCGCCTCGCTTCAGATTCAGCATATACAGAGCGGATGTATTATCAGCTGTTCATCATCAGCTTATCGCAGTCCACTGTAAGAAGTCCGTCTCACCAATTGTTCACCACTTTGGACAACCGTCTGGCGGCTTTACCCTTAATCGCCTCTTGGGGCAGGCGGGTTGGCGATTGCAGGGCGTAGCTCCTCGCTCGGGTGATGCTGCTGCCCGTCATCGGCCTGTTTCGGCGTTACATAACATAAAATAATACGCGACGTCTCTTCCATATGTACCGACCCTTAATGTTATTCTCCTTTGATCAATATGCTTGTTGGTTTTAGTGTAATTTTCCGTGGTACGAGGCAATTATACGAAATTAACGATATCAACATTCAACCGACACTTTTTAATAACCCTTAAATTAACACGTTGCTCGCACCGTATATGGCAAGCGGAGTGCCATATATGTGCAATTTGCAGTTGAATAAAATATCAGTTTAATTATCATATCAATTAGTTATACTGAGATTGACATAGGCCTCTCCAGTTGTTCGTCACTTAGAGCAAACATCTGGAGGATATACCCATAATCGCCACGCTGGGCAGGCGGGTTGGCGATCGCTGGGCGTAGCTTCTTGCTCCGGTGACGCTGCTGCCCGTCACCGGTCTTTAACTAAATAGCTACGCCTTCAATTGTGATGGTTATACCGCCACCAGTTGCCAGCGCCTCGTTTGTTATACGGCAGGATGTACCACGGGCAGGTGAGGTTGGCTTGGAGCGAAAAGATGATAGGCCGCTCCTTTACATCCCCTCCTCGCGTAGTACTCCTCAATCGTCTGGGTTGTTACCTCCTTGTGACATAAACATCTGTATTTCGGGAAAAGAGCCAGCGACCATAGTGCCGTAGGGCTCCCCTATCCCTATTAGCTGGCGCAGGTGTGAGGACCTTCCGACACCCGCAATCCGGCTGATGGTGACAAGTTCGCCTTGGCTGTTATCGTAGTCATTTAGAAAAAAAAATCGTGGTGTAAATACTAGGTAACACTTGTTGTCTGGTGTGCCAGACTCTATCAACCAATTATCAGGTGCCACTACAGGTGTCATAGGCTGTGTGCTGGTATGCTCCAGGGGGAAACCTGGTGCACCATATTGATCGTCCTGATACATATTGACATAAACTATGCAATACACTATTGATGCGATCACTGTCACCAGACTTGAGTACACATAACCCACCCAACAACCATGTCGCTCCTTCAAAATTCTTTCTTTTACGAGTACGACTCCTTTACAGCGACAAGTGTGTTTACCAAACAAATTTATATACCGTTTACGCTTAATTATAGGACATTAAGACCATCTGGTCGTAGGCACGGTTTTAAACCGGGCTTCCTTTGTCTAAGACGACTGAGTGTCTGACCACTCTTGGTAATAAAAACCTCTTTAACGCCTGCTGGAATTTATTTTGAGCGATTTACGCCTGATAGGGATCGGATAAAGCTAGAATTCGATTACCGATAACGTCTATTTGAATGTTCCATCGCAAATGACGCAATCTACCGAAACTGGACTTGTAAAGAATACCTGCAACATACAGTACAGCCATTAGCTATTTAAGACCAGAGCAGGCGTAAATTGGTCTTGTAAAAACGATTAAGTACTCTTGCTGTGTCACCGCCACATGATGTCACTCTGCCTAAACTGTGCCAAAATATCGCCAGTGTAACCTACCTGAATAAAGCGCGTCAAAGCTCGCTTAGACGGCCTGACAACAATGACTGGCGCATTGTCTTTGTTACACTAACTGGAAACCGCAGTTGACCCGAATACGCTAAAAATATGACGGACAGCTGCGATTGTTACGCTTCCCTAAGTCGGAAAGCGTTTGTAGCCAGTTTTTGTTCGCGTTGCACCGTATAAGGGCTTGGGCAAACGCGCCAAGGCCTTAGCGAGTATTAGAACAAGAATGCGCCTTCCATAATCATAGGTTGTTGTGAGTCTCTAGGGTCGGTTCATATCTGACGGAATACTTCAAGCGTATCATTCGTCACGTTCCTAATTGGTTAAAAGATATCTGCCACATTACGCGTCTAGTCAGTTTCTGTTTCTTTTTTATTAATATGAATGGTAGACGAGCAAGCGGCCCGTCTGATGTTAAACGGTTACCGCCGCTCAGACTCTGCAATGCCAGGGGCACAGTTAAACCACTGCCTACCGTGAAAAAATAACTCATTAGACCGCCTCAGATTTCCGCCTCGCTTCAGATTCAGCATATACAGAGCGGATGTATTATCAGCTGTTCATCATCAGCTTATCGCAGTCCACTGTAAGAAGTCCGTCTCACCAATTGTTCACCACTTTGGACAACCGTCTGGCGGCTTTACCCTTAATCGCCTCTTGGGGCAGGCGGGTTGGCGATCTCCGTCACCATGGTGTACCGGAGTACCTGCAGGCGGCGGTGCGCTCTTACCTAGAGGGTAGGAGCGTAGCCTATGAGGCGCGCACTGGCGTGGAGACCCACCCTATGTCGTGCGGTGTTCCACAGGGTTCGGTCCTTGGCCCGCTCCTGTGGAACATCGGTTACGACTGGGTCCTCCGCGGCCGTCTCCCGGCTGGCGTCGGCGTAACTTGTTACGCTGACGATACCCTGGTGACGGCCAAAGGGAGAACCCACGCCGAGGCCATACAGCGCGCCTCACAGGGGGCGGGGGCAGTGGTCCGCCGGATCCGCGCCTTGGGCCTCAAAGTGGCCCTAGAGAAGACCGAGGCCATATGTTTCCATGGGCCTCGGCGCGCGCCTCCCACCGACTCTGTCGTGATGGTAGAAGGCGTGCGGATTCCCGTCGGCACAATCCTGAAATATTTGGGATTGTGGCTCGACGGGCGTTGGACGTTCAGGGGCCACTTCGAGAAGCTGTGGCCCAAGTTGGCGGGGACAGCGGGCGCATTAAGCGGTCTGCTGCCCAATGTGGGAGGGCCCTCTGCGGCGTGCCGGCGACTTTACCTAGGCGTCCTCAGATCGATGGCCCTTTATGGGTCACCGGTCTGGGCTGGCGCCATTACGGTGGAGACTTCCGGCGCGCTGCGGAGGGCCCAACGCCCCCTCGCGTTGAGAGCCATCCGCGGATATAGAACTATATCCGCGGATGCCGCCACCGCGATTGCCGGGTCCCTTCCGTGGGACCTGGACGCTGCCGTACTCGCCGCAGTCTACCTGTGGCGAGCCGAGCAGCGGTCGCGGGGCCTCCGGCCAGCGCCCGCCGAAGTCGGCGCGCAAAAAGTGGCTGTTGAGGCGGAGGCGCTCACAGTATGGCGTGAGCGCCTCGAGGCCGCTCAGTGGGGGCGCCGCACCACTCAGGCCATTGGCCCCATTCTGGAAGAGTGGATGCGGCGCCCCCACGGGGTGGTGACGTACCGGCTGACCCAGGTCCTCACGGGACATGGATGTTTCGGCCGGTACTTATGGAGGATCAAGCGAGAGCCTGATCCTCTATGCCGTCACTGTGACAGTGGCTCGGAGGACACGGCAGAGCATACGCTTCGGCATTGCCCTGCCTGGGCCAATGAGCGCTCCGTCCTCGTCACTGTCGCACAGGACCTCGATCTGCCGCAACTCTTGCGGCAGATGACGGCGTCGAAGGAGATCTGGCGAGCGATGCTCGCATTCTGCGAGACAGTGATCTCGCAGAAGGAGGCGGCGGAAAGAGAGCGTGAGGCTGCGGTAGACGCGCCCGCTCTACGCCGCCCCCGGCCCGGGCGTCGCCGGAGGGCATACAACGCATCGTATGCCCTCTGAGCCTCTCCTTCGTGCCCCGAGTGGTGAGTGCGGGGGCGCGATCCACTCATAGGGGCGTAACGGTGTGGTGGGTGCAGCCACACCGTTGCACGAGGTCCGCCCGGGGAGCACTCTATTGCTCCCCGGATCCGGGGGCAGGGGTATTTGCCCTCCCCGGACCAGGAGTGCCGGCCGCTTATCATCTGCGGCTGGCCAGGGCAGGCAGGGATGTGGCCGTATGCTTCGGCGCTACCCGTGTCCCTGCAACTTGCTGCCCACTGGCGACACAGGGGGGTTTAGTGGGTATGCCCTCCCTTTTTGGGAGGTGTGAGTCCCACACACCATGCCGCCTCCCCCCGGAGACGGCATGAAGGTGCCTAATGCATTCCCCTCTTAAAAAAAAAAAAAAAAAAAAGGCGGGTTGGCGATTGCAGGGTGTAGCTCCTCGCTCGGGTGATGCTGCTGCCCGTCATCGGCCTGTTTCGGCGTTACATAACATAAAATAATACGCGACGTCTCTTCCATATGTACCGACCCTTAATGTTATTCTCCTTTGATCAATATGCTTGTTGGTTTTAGTGTAATTTTCCGTGGTACGAGGCAATTATACGAAATTAACGATATCAACATTCAACCGACACTTTTTAATAACCCTTAAATTAACACGTTGCTCGCACCGTATATGGCAAGCGGAGTGCCATATATGTGCAATTTGCAGTTGAATAAAATATCAGTTTAATTATCATATCAATTAGTTATACTGAGATTGATATCTCTTATTATACTTATCGAATATGTATTAAGAAGTTATTTTCATTGTAACCTGTTTCAGAAATACATGAAACTCTAATAGAGGCAAAGACTTGAAGATATTAGACGATTATTATGTTTCTTATCTTCCTCAGTTGTGGTTATTGTTGTTAGTAGCTAAAGGTAAATTACTTTTGCTGTTTAATGAGCTATGTCGGCAACTGCCATTAAGGTATGTTCATCATAACGACAGGTTAGTTACGCAAAGATTATGTAAAGGTGTGACCTTTCCATTTAACTGGAAAGCTAACACTTTCTTTATCTATTAAAGGACGTTGATTATAGTCCCGCTCTAATCTCTTCATTGCCTATTCTATGTGAAGATATATTTCCATGTATGTTATTAACACAGGCGAATTCAATTAACATAAGCTTTTGGATTGGCTTACCTATACAGAGCTCTCCAGATAACTTTATCAGGGAGTCCTGCATTTTTTTTCACTCTGTAACTGATCTTGTTTTCTGTAATGGATTCACGTAGGATAGGACTGTATAACAAAGGTCCGGCGGCCAAATGTATACCGTACGAAGAATATCCGTTTATTGACGTCTTTTATGACGCTTGGAGATACCGTCAACATTTTCCACCATCAATAACCTGTCATACAAAAAAATTACGTTACAAAGTAAAAATTAACCGTTCTTTCCTTTCACACGACCCCCCTTGCGTAACCTTCATAGATCATCGCCCTCGCCACATGTCCTCACTGGCTGAATGTTGCGGCTTTATTTGTTTGTGCTGCAAGTAAAACGGAGGGAAGTCGGTAACCGATGTTTATTGAACAAGTGCAACCGGAGATTAGAAGCGTTTAGCTGTGTAATAGAAGTGCATAGGGAATGTTTGACCTAAGCCAAAGTTGACTGTTCATCTGTGTGAAAAGCCAACTCACACTGGCGGTGGTCGATTGACGATTTTGATAGAATAGAAGAGAAAGTTCGTATGGTTTCCGGATTTTGGAATAGGACGAACCCATCTCATACCGTGGATGTCGTAGACGATTAAGTGAAAATCAGGAAACGAGCAGCAGCGGTTTAAATGACAATAAATTATGATTGGGGGAGACCTATGTTCGGCAGTAGGTGTTTGCTGGCAGTTTCGCAACGCTGCTTCTATTCAGAACAATTAGTACGTATAAAGAAGAAAGAAGTACGAGACAGGGTTGCCAGATCAAAATGTTGACTTTTCGGGAGGTGTTTAATCAAAATCCGGGAGATGTATGACAATACTTGTGAAAAATCGGGAGATGTTCTTTTTGCCTAAGAATGATGATTACTAACTAAAATTTATCCCATTCAGTTGCTTGGAGAGCAAAAAAAAAAGGTCATCCGTCTAAGAAAATCGTTAAATTGAGGATTTTGGTCATATTTAGTTTTCGGGAGTTTTGGACGGAATCTGGGATATCGGGAGATATTGACCAAGATCGGGAGATCTGGCAACCCCTAAATTAAATCAACTTGTTGAACAACTCAATGTTTTGGGAGCCGCTGCCATACTTAGCCTTTTTCTAGTACACAAGGTGATACTTTGGTTTGGTACCAAGTGTGTGCAGACATACAACAGATGTCTGGTGTAAAGGTATGTGCGATTATGTTTGTCCCGTTAACATAAAAAAAACATTTATTAGTCTCGTATGACGCACGATCGGTCTCGTGATTGATTACAATAAAAATGCGATCATGATTTATTGATCATCGATAAACGTAAGAAACGAGCAGTTGTTGAGATTTCAAATTTAAAAGATATTTTTATTATTCTAGAATAGTTTTCAGCTAGTAACTTTATATTAGGCTGTGTTGACAAATACCATAATTATTTTTCATGTTATTTGTATGAATTTTAGTCACTCATATCTTCCTATATATTGCATTGATTACCGTGATCTTACTTACTTACGGGCAAAGAAAACCTTAATATTTAATAACCAGCTGATTAGTACATTACTTAGTGCATTCATTTATTTATATCTACGATACTAAGTTCTGTAATCAACATGCGTTGTCCCGTCAAACAGCACTAAAAACGTAAATATTAATCAGTTTATTTCATGGCTCAACGAGTGACAAATTCGTATCGTAGCAACATGTCGCGTGACAGACGATGCTTACAGTCACAAATACCTAATAGCACACTTAAAACCAGTTTCTTACCTGGTAAATCACAAATTCGCTGCTGGCAATGCCCGCGATCGATCCATATAAGAAATGCGACATGTTGTTTTATACCAAGTTCAGTAGTGTTTGAATGGAGTTCACATCATGTTTTTATGTAAAAGGAATGACTGATAGTTGCTCTTAATCCTTTGGTTTTATGATTTACTTTATGGTATCACAGCATAATGACCTTTTCTCGCCTGATGGAAAGTGAAATGTTGAAGATGGCCAAGTCATTGAGGCAACTGACAAAAGTGTCAGTTTATTCTGGTTATACGCCGACTGTTGCCAAAACGCTATCGAAGCGAAATATCTTCATGGGTGTTTCGCCGAAACTACGTTGGTCGCCAGATAGGCGGTCGTACCGGGTAAGAAGCTGAAATCTCGAGAAGTCTTTTAATTTACTCTTACGACACCTACGGGAAGAAATGGGGTGATGATTTGTGTAATTTCCGACACTGCAAAAATCGTTACGTTTTTGCCAAGTAACATTATTAAAGAATTTATACATTTGACTCCCGATAAACATGTTATACTTGTAGAATGTTAATGGTACATATTTATGAAATAATTATGCTTAATTTTATCTTTCGTTACATAACAAAATCTAAATATATAAAAGGAGAAACTGACTGACTGACATATCAACACACAGCCTAAACGGCTAAACGTAGGCACTTCAAATTTGGAAGGGACGTAGCTTAGGTACCGTAGAGGTGCACTAAGAAAGGAATTCCCGAAATTCTCACGGGAACGGGAGTTAGCGGGAGAAATAGTATTGAACCCGTGCGAAGCCGGGGCGGGTCGCTAGTTTAATATAAAAGACAGGTGTAGTTATGATAGCTATTTATCATACAAATTAAGTTCATCAACACTTTGTAACCAAATAAACATCCGCGTGAGAACTAAATATCAACAGCGATTAATATTTAAATTTTCCTTAATTAATTAATTTAGAAAAACATTTTAATTGAAATCTGATAAAATGATCACATTAATATTTTATGATAGGAATACGACGAATAGGCGCCGTTTTCAAGGACTCGCAAAGCGCGTTTCGCCTCTACCTTCATAGTGCGAACGGCTAAACTATGGAACTTTTTGCCGGGTTCCTTGTTCCTGAGAGTTTCCCTACGCCTGATGGAAAGCGAAAGAGAAGCCCAAGTCGCCGTGACAACAGGCAAGTAACTGATCACTTACCTGTCAGTTGCCACCGCCATGCCGGCCCAACCCTAACCCCCCACGAGCTCCGGAAACCCCACTCACCGGCAGAAACACGACCCGGAGCTCTTGGCTGCGGTATTCTATAGGGCGGAGGTCCTTCCCCGGACGGGCGGCTCAATTCGAGCGATGATCGCATTAAAATTCTTAGAATAAAAGAAAAATGTCTCCCAAAATACCGTGTTCGGGTATACTTCAGAGTGCTAATTTGTCCACTTAAGCTTCCAAGTACGGCCGCTGACTACCAATTACACGAACAACAAACTCACCGGGCCACCGTGATTCTCGTGATCCAGATCTCTTGACCAATTTTCGCCGGCTCATTACCGAATACGGATGATGACAAGGTATGAAAATTTAGAAAATAATTAGTCCGTCTCTTAGATAATAAAAAAATATAAGACCCGTATTTTTTGTTTTGTCGAAATAACAAGAAAATACTTAGATATAGCGCATTAAAGTTATGGAGTGGGGGCTAACTACGTCACGTTAGAGTATATTTTGTACTCTAACGTGACGTCATGTGACATTTAAAATCAATGTATCTTCGTAAGTTTTTGAACAAGAGGCAAAATAAAAAATACGTATCCAATATTTTTCATTAATCTATCTGATGGACATTAAATTATTTTTTAGTCATCATCCCAATTATTATGTGTACGACTTCATTGCCGTCTCACCGGCCAATTTGTCGAGAGCGCACGCTTTATTCAATTCGACCGACCCGTTATTTTCGCAGGACCACACGCGAAATCTCGGAAATACAAAAAAATTAAATTCAATTAAAAATACCTTTCACTCATATTTTCAACTCTCACGGGTGCTTTGTTCAACTCGCTTTTGGAGTTGGACATACGAGTTTCTGAGTTTGCATTGTTTTGACAAATTAAAACAAGGAAATAAATCATTACTTCGGCTTATGAGCCAGTAGATGACGCTCTACGCAGGGTGGCATGTCTTGGATTATTTTTATTTATATAAATTACTAGCTGTGCAGCGGCGTCGCTCGCGTGGATATCGGGTTTCAAAAATAACGGACTTCCATATAATACCCATCTATACCGTGTGCCTAAGTTTTAAGTTAGACCTCTAGCAATACATTGGTGAAAACCGCATTCAATTCTATGCAGTAGTTTTCGCGTAATGCGCGTTCAAACATACAGGTTTAAATTTCTCGCGTTTTCCCAACACTTCCCGTCACTGCTCCGCTCCTATTGATTGTAGCGTGATGAAAAGTATCCTATAACCTGCCCAGGAGTATGAAGAATAATTGTACCAAGTTTCGTCAAAATCTGTTCAGTAGTTTTTTTTTCTATAACGAACATACAGACAGACAGACAAAAATTTTACTGATTGCATTTTTGGTATCAGTATCGATCACTTATCACCCCCTGATAGTTATTTTGAAAAAATATTTTATGTACAGAATTGACCTCTCTACAGATTTATTATAAGTATAGATGAATTACACGATTTGAGTAACTTGATGTGTCTGTGTACAAAGCAACTTGGAATACGATACGACGCTTTTCACAACACCGGTGTTATTTAAATCCACCCTATTATGCTTGAATAGTCGTTCACTCTTTACAAGATTACGATCGGAAGCTATGGTAAGGTTGCAACACTTGCAAATGTAAACTCCATTGCGCAACAAGGATTAGTAAGTGAGAATACTTTGATTGTTGCCAGACTATTCGATCGATCGATGATCAATTGTTCGACGTCGATCAATAGTTTCTACCACATTCACTTATCCGATCTTCGATAGATGGCATAGCATTGATGGTAAAATTGTAGATCAATCGATCGATCGATCGTCGTTCGATAGTAAAACACATTAGACGACGTCGATAAATCAACTTCGATCGATGCCATATATGTCATAGAGATTTTCAGCTTGTTATGGAATGATACCGATCGTCGATAGATGGCATCAATTAATAGTATACCAATCGATCGATGGTCAATAGTAAAACAAGATGATGAACTTCAATCGATGCCGTATATGGCATCGATTGAAGTATGAAATATGTCATTAAGATAGTCGGTCACTTTATGTCACAGTGTCTGTACATGGAATAGTGTATAGATATTAATATTGCAATGCAGATTAGCTTCTCACCAATATGTTGTTATGTTAATTCGTATTTAAGGCGAATCGTTTATAAGTTGGCTTAGTCATATTCCGCGAAATTTTCTCATCATTGAATATATTTAAAACAGTATTAGAGTTACCTACTTCAAAGCTTATTTCACAACCGATATTTCCTTTGACAAATAATAATCAGGAAGTGGGCATGGCCACCTCTAAAGATAGAACATCTGTTACTGTGGCGACAGAAATATAGGACACCATTGGAACAAAGGGTACAGTGTGATGCATTGTTTGTAACAAGGACTGTACTTACAAAGATAGCCCATTAGTTTGATGGGGCTTCCGAAGAGTTGTTGATAAGTATGGCTGTCGTTGTGGAAGGTTAGGTTTATTGTAAGAAAAATATGAAGTAATTTATAAGTATTTGGCATAAAAATATATATAATAAGGTACGTAAGGCGTACATCTACAAGTTTGTTGGCACTGACGAGCAAGAGCCAGGCATAGGCGAAGCCCATAGACATTATTTCTGAGAATGTAAGGATTTTAGTCCTAGCTTAGTTAGTCTTTAGTCAATCAATTTGAATTATCTTTGATACCACATAAAAAGTTTAAGTAGTCTAAACAATAAAGTCTACGCTTTTGAAAACCAACGTAGGTTAGCGCTTGATAACAAGCGAGATGAGCTGTAGGCCCGAAAATCAGAGATCATAATGTATTTTATGCATTTTATAAGGTATATAATACAGTAGGGTGTGTCCTAACATGCAGAGATTTTGGACGAACTTTTGTCAACAAGTTTGGTTAAGCTAGTCACCTCAGAACCCACCAACGACGCTCCCAGGAGTACCTAACAGTCGCCGTGGTCGATGCGGTTTGGGTGATATAAGTTAGTTTTTAAGACGGGATCAGTGGAAGCTCAAGATGCAATAATGTTTGTACACATTGATTACCCAGTGAGCGCGGAGCATTAATTTTGATGGAATGCGACATTACATATGCATAGCATAACACGATTATACACAAAGTCGCATCGCAATCGTGTCCAAATTCAACGTCCTCCGCCCACGCGCCTATTTAATTGTGTTCCAACATTGCGTACCGTACAAACACTAAGACCTACTTCAGAATTATCGCTATTCGGTTCCGTAGATATACGTTCTTTGTTGCAAAATTCATATAAAACGAAAAGACATTGGCTGTACAACTTAGGCGATCTTTCGAGTAAAGTCTCGAACAATAATTGGAGTGATCTACGTGATGCAGTAGACTGCAAAAGGCTGTTGATGATGATAAAATAAGCTCCTATAGACAGCGCAAAGGTTAAATAGTAGAAAGGGTGGGGTGGTGTCATCCCCGAGTCACCACTGCCACATTTTCTTCTTGCTCATATTTAATTAAATTATTATTTTAGATCGGAAAGCATAGGTTATGATTCTGTTCTAGCTAAGGCTACTACTCGAGACAGCCATTTTATACTTAAAGTATATTTATTTCAGAGTTCAAAAAGTTTTTGCATACCCAGTATTTCAATAGTTACATTTGTATTTTTTAGTTATCGTTATTCTCCTTATACACACAAAATCTGTCAGGATGTCTCGATACATTATGCACTCTGTGCATTGGATATTAAGTTGAAAATTGTTTTTGTAAATTTGACAGATTCTAGTAGGTTGACATATGAGCGTCTGCATATCATACGGTTCTTTAGAATACGCTGCGGTACCCTAAATCAGTATCAATGGCAAGAAACATTTTATGATTAGCATGCGTCGTGAGCGCGGTATAAAAGTTTGAACGAGAACTGATCGCGCGCAGGCGGCGGGTCCTTGTGCCCACGCGCACCTCGACCTCCTAATGCCTTGTTGCTAATTATGCTGTAACATTTAGCGGGGTTTTCTCTACTTATAACTAATCTGAGCCGTAGGTAATCCGTGAATAGAGTGACTGCAATAGGTTTTTTCTGCACGAAGGTAAATTCTGCTACCCGTTTCCTGATATTCGCTTAGTCGCCTTTTGCATAAAACAGCTCAGATCAGATCAATGCTGGGTTTCCATTGACGAAGACCTGGGCGGAACGGAGCATAGCGGTGCACGAATTGACTAATCACTATGCTTGAAATATCCGGAGTGGAGCGGAGCTAAACGGATATCCATATAGCCCGGACAGAGCCGCTTTGACTGTAGCTTATATTCTATACTTTATTACATTTTACCGGGTTTTCACAATAGAGGCTACCGAATTCAAACAAAAAGATTTATTTTTCCGCTGAGACCGCTAAGACAGTTATGATGTTAACAGCTCAGACAAATATCTATAAATAGATCGGACATCGTTTATTCAAACCCTTCGATTCCTTAGCAACGAAAACAAATGGGAAGGGGCTCGGCCATACTAATATTTTCGGCATTTTATTATTCCACTTACTTATGACAACCCTCATTTTATGCCCAAAAATATTTATCGATAATAATATTCTTATTTTTTGTCGCAGTACTTATTAGAACGTAGGGTTTAATTGAACGTTTTATATCAATAATAAATTAGTGTATTATTATTTCCCTCCAACGTTATAATGTAGATGTATACTTATTATTAAATATATTTGGTTACATTACATTACAATCCACAATTGATATAAAGGTCCATAATTTTTGTAGAAGGTTCACTCACAGTGGAAAATATACAATATTACCGTGAATGCTCTTAATTCGACTGCCAACATAGAATCGCTAGCGGGCGCAGTTCAGGGAGCACACTTTTAGCTCAAAGTACGTTTTACGTCAACTACGTATATGTAGGGACATTTTGAAATTGTGTAGGGACACAATTTCAAACGAATTTCGGAAAGAATGTTTGGAATAAGAATGGTAATTTAAAATTTCTTTTCCAAAAAATCTTCTGTCTTCGAAACTTCAATTAACCCTCCGAAAGTCTTCCGCTTTCTCGGCCATACGAGCGCAGGTGGGGTCACAGCTGCCTGCGCCCGCGCTCGTACCTGCGAGGTCGGCGCGGACATTAAGCCAATCGGCCGCGTAATTGGATAGATTAGTGCAACAGATCTCAGCTGTGAGACAAATGGGGTTTTTGAACTTCGCAACTGGACTGAGGCGCAGTGACGGGCTGTTTGGGTGGCCGAATTTGGGACGAAATTTACGGGTTGAACATGACAACATAGCGAACTATATATATTTTGCATCTCAATTCATCTAACTGTGTTAGAATAAATATAAAACCACACCCACGTCTACAAATAAAATATGACCTTACTCAATGTAGAGTTTGTGGTAGACCAGTTGAAAAAATATTTAAAAAAAATTGGTTTAGTCTAATTCATTTCTTTTTAAGTCTTTCGTCTTCGAGACGCAATAAGTAAAACTATGGGATTTGGATTTTAAAAGGACATTGGGCATTACGAGGTTAATAATCAAATCAATTACGAGTAGGATTGGGAGTCGCATAACACATTGTACTACTTTAATTTAGAAATTTTCTAAATAAGCTCTTCTTCATTCCAATAGGCCCTTCTGGTTTCATTAAGTAGAGTACGTAGTTGAAACGATGATGCCGAATCTGATATTATTGCATCATTCACATAAGCTCCGTATTGATTAATCCGACTCTCTTATGATGAAGAAAACGCCTGTGCACCTGTGAAGGCCAACGGTTGTGTGATGTTGACCTTGGCAGCGTCGTCGACTAAGGCTTTATCGCCCTAGTTAAGGCTAGGTTCGAGCAGGTAGTTCAGTCAAGAGTCGCTGTTGGGGATTTTCGTCTTCTACAAATAGCCAAAGCCGAAAGGCCGCAAGCACACATCACTAGCCTACTCCGAACATAACTAGCTCCCACGATTTCAGACAAGCCTCGTTGTCTGTCCGACTCGCTATCAGAACGGTACCTATTCAATAGTGTAAACTTTCTACTCGTTATGTTAAACCGTTTATTTTATCGGCAACTGAGATAAATTAATAAAGATAGCACGAAAGCGGATTTGTTGAGACAAAAGTTATGGCATCGTAATGGATAATGCTGCCAACTTCATAATAAGTCAATGGGACACCCATCTCTATGAACAATAAGACTTATGTATGAAAATGAAAATACCTTTATTTACATAGGCTTAAAACAAGCACTTATGAATCGTCAAGTTAGCAACAATTAATGTAAAAACGTGAATAAAAGCAATGTAAAATAATCTACCGCCGTGTTCGGAAAGTAGATTTCTACTGAGAAGAAACTGCAAGAAACTCGGTAGTTACTCTACACCTCGTATAGCTACTTATTAGAAACAAACAAACAACACTACTACTGTATCGATCGTATTTTATTGAAGGATTATTTTTTTATTGAATCATCCAGTTTAATTGAATGTGTAACCATGATCCAAATTTGTCTGGTTCCCCTTTCTGAGGGTTACGAAGGTCAGATGGCAGTCGCTTGAATGTAATAACCAAACTCGCTAAATCTAGGATCATGGTCAAAGCGGACCCTGGGCCTGGAGGCACAAACCGGGACAACGCTAAGAGAATGAGTGAATGAATGTACTACAATTAAGCCTTTCGTCATATTTCCCAAAATGTCAAGCGGTTTCAAAATGTAGAGCGTTTCAGATGTCCACTGATTTGAAACTATAAGAAATGAAGAATGCACACGGGACTCCTTAGATGAATTCGCAAGACAATTTTATTAAATACTAGCTGTGCCCGCGGCTGCGCCCGCGTTCATGTAGGTAGGTGTGTCACAGAAGTGTTTCTTCATCCCCTTTTTCGCAATAAAAGGTTGCTAGGTAGGTATGTTATTTGTCAGGGTTTAAAGATTTCCTGTGCCAAATTTCAAAATCGGTTGAGAGGCTTAAGCGGGAAAGCGTGACAGACAGAGTTACTTGCGCATTTATAATATTAGTAAGGATTAGTAGGAAATAGGGATTAGTATGGATTGCAATGCGGAATAACAACTGTAATTGCGGGACGGTCCAGCAAAATGCGGGACGGTTGGCTACCTTAGTGCTTAATGGACGACCTGGTTGACTCCTATTGTTTCTCTAAGCTAATTAAACGTTTAGATTGCCGCACAACCTTGCTGCTTGTACCAATTAAAGGTATCTTGTAAGTCTTGTATGTTATCGGGTATTGTTTTATCAAGATCTGAGGACTGGCCCAATGGCTCATTTGGTAGTGACCCCTGCCTTCTGAACCCCTACCGGGATAAACATTCGTGTGATGAACATTTGTGTCTGTTCCGTGTCTGGGTGTTTGTATTTGTATTTAAGTGTATATTTGTGGTTCCTTCGTTGTTACATACCCTGATACCAATAACAGCTCCAGCTGCTTACTTGGGATCAGATCAATGTTTGTGATGTTATCTGGTGTTTGTTTGTTAGACCGCTTTCAGATGACGAGATCATCGTGTGTTTTAAGTTCACGCAACCGTAATATACTAAAATGTTCATTCATTTATGTCCATTGTGTCTTGAGAACAGGCTCACCGTTAGCTCAATCTGTTCCTATCCTACGTTTACGCTTAACCCTTAAGTACAGGACTTATAGTATTGAAGATTTTGACTCTACTTCAAAGATATAAAGTTTAAAACTGCAATCTATTTTGACCATTGTCTGGTGAAGGGTTAAGTACCGATTTTTGTTTATTAGTTACAAGAGTACGATTGAATGTATACTTAAACACAATATATCACGGTAAGTGCTCTCTACTTTTCTCTTTACTAATACCACCCCACCTTTCCGTCTTCGAACCACAGTGCTGGCTAGCGATGTCACCGATTCAAAGTAGAGAATATTCCATAACATGCCGGAAAGTTTGGTAACTCCCAGCCCATTAAAAATTGGAACTCATTGCGGGTGCATTACTTCATACTTCTTTCATTGTAGGGTACTTTATTACGACGATATTTCAAAAGATCTACTAAACCAGCAGCAATAACTAAATGTTTGCAGTTTTTAACTGAGTTTCTAATACATAGAGTCCATTGTCCATCTAGAATGTTTCGAAAAAGGCCGATCCCTTACATCCCAACGCGCAAAGTGCATTTCATTAAAGCTACCACAGTGGATGATTGAAAAAGTAATTTTCAAATCTATACAATTCCATTTGAGCTATTTAAATGTTAACACAAATGTTTCTCTATTAAAGCTGCCAATCCAGTTATTTCTTCGAATAAACGCGAATACAAAGAAATAATAAGCCTAGTTCAGCCTAGTTATATAGAACAGTAGCCGGTGTCACAATAGTAAACGCATTCTCATGTTATCACCGGATATCCGATACTTGACTGATAGGTTTGTTGCAGTTACGAGTTCACGTATCTATTATAGCTGTTTAGTCATGTCACGTAGTCATCACCAAAGGTATCGTAAAAGACAGGAATACGTTTGTACCTGTTACCAAGAACGGTTTTAAGATATTTTTATCAAGTAAGGCCTTTTCCCTTTCACTTCGCTGCTGAAATAATTCGATATCTATGCTTTCGTATCCTCTTTTTTATTAGATTTTAAGGTATATATTTTTTTTAAATTATAACGTAGTAAGCATAAATAAGAAAGTTCCATTTATTGTGCCAGTCTCTTTCTAAAGTACCTAAAACTGATAATGCTAAACCATCTAAGGGTCCAGATTATCAGTTAAGAGACGTAATAAAAAGCCGATAGACAATTTTTTTAATGTTTATTTATTCGAATTTCCTTGTATTGTATACTTTTTATTAAATTACTCATCCGTCTTTTTCCTTTCAATGTAGGTACTGGCCATTGCCAATAATTTAACATTTATTAATTTTACACTTTCAAAAGTCACTCGCAATACTGGAACCAAAAGGGCTGTGAACTTTAATCCATCAACAGCTGATCGTAGCTGATAAGAACTCTCCGCTACGTGAGATACAAATAACCTTTCGTTCCATATTAAGTATGTTGCAGATACTTTTTTTTAATCAGAAAATGAATAATTCATTACTTTTGGAAGAGGCTAAAGTTCATTGAATGACCTCTCAAGGTTTATCAACGTATTCTGCAGAGCGAATAAAAATCGGCTAGTTTTTAGAGTTTCGTAGTAAAGTAGAAAAAGCCCTTCAAATTTTCCTTATGTTAGTCTAAACGTCATGTCTGATTCAAGTGGACCACACTGGTGTATCGAAATAACGTGAAAAACCTCGTTTCGCGTCGCCTCAAGCGTAGCGTTTTCTCGGTTCATCGGCAAAACCGCCTCAATACTTTAATCATCATCAGACCACTGCTGGACATAGGCCTTCCTTAATATTCGCCACTTAGATCGATCCTGGGCTTCTCGCATTCAGCACTTGCCAGCCGTCCTGCGCAAATCGTCACTCCGCCTGGCTTGAGGGCGTCCTACACTACGTTTGCCGATACGCGGTCTCCACTCCAGAACTCATTTACGGTTATCGGTTCTGTGGCTGTGGCCAGCCCACTGCCACTTCAGCTTACTAATCCGGTGTGCTATGAGCCTCCATTTCTTTATAGTGCCGCCGTCTAAATAGTTTTTATGTAAGGTAACATTAGGGCGACCTTACAAGAATGATAATAAGACCTAAAACACATTTAAGATTTATCAACAAATCCTATTGTATACTTCGATATCCTTCCGACTTACGCTTGGCCATTTTTTTTGTCGTTACGTAATCACTAAGATGTTATTGACAGGCTGGACATATTTGCTCAACGGTTTTTATAGTAAACTCGTTAAGGAAACAAGCAATTTGAATAGTCGTTTTATAACGAATCGGTCTGTTTATCTAATTTATTCACATTCCATTCATCGAGGACATTCGAAATACACCAGGGAATTAAGCAGATTTGAATATCGGCTCCACAGCTCATATATGCCTGGGTATGTATCGAGTCTATCCTGACCTAGAGAGATAAGGCCTATTTTTCGTCGGGAACGCCTGTGCGCATACACTTGGGTTATGATGTGGGGTCATGGTTTCAAGTGAAACAAAAAAAGGACCAGTGTGCCTAGCACGAACACTTTCGAAAAAATATGCGTAACGTAACCGTAAACGGGCGATAATTTTCACTACGTTAACGTACGTAAACGTAGTACCTCTTACGCACGGTAGGGGCGCTGTACCAAGTTTCATACAAATGTTTACGGAAACGATACGCATACTTTTTCGAAAATGTTCGTGCTAGGCACACAGGTCTCACTTCTATCTAGCGAAGAATGACTTCTGAGGGGTGTCAGGATGCCCGGAATTTCTTCACAGGTTTCCTCACATTTTTCCTCCACCGTAAGAGCGTCTAATAGTAGGTACATATTATGTAATGTTTGTCGCTGCGGCAGTCAAGTAAACAAATCAATCGCTTTTCAGTGCCACCGCCATGCTGTCTTGTATGATTATTCTACCGAATCGATTGATACCGAAACGCGACCGAAGTCCCTGAAACGCAACAAAAATCCAAATAGCCACAAGTTGCCATAACTTAAAACAATCTCGCTCATAAACAATTTCGTTGATAGACTTCAGATTTATCTTATCAAAGCTGTATGTAGATTTACGATCTATGATACCAGTATTATATGATCGTGTGTGTGCATTGACTTCGCTCATGTGCATATATGCCATTTTGTGCATTGCATTAATAAGGATGCTCATTCGCTTATCGCGTCGGCCTTGCATCTAATCAACTTTGAGACCATTTCATCTGAAGGATTACCATTCTAACACGTAGTATACTACTAAAACGCCTAAGGCAAAAGGTAGATGTTTTTTTTTTGTAAATGGACTATACCCATTAGAGGTACCGTTGTCCCGTAGAAAGTCTGTTGAATGTTGTGTTCACTTGTTAAGCCATGGAACATGCCATAGAGCGATTTCACACTACGTCAAATCCGAAATCGTGAAAATATATTCCGTATTATTGTAGTATGTGGCTGGGAGTACGTTTGCAGGCTGATTATCATGAACTTACTTAGGTTCATAATTTATGGACGTGTTTCACTTAGGTACTATTCATCATCACTTGGGGACGTTCAATTTTATCTCGCAGCATATTTTATAATCTCTTTTATCATTCCGTATATCTGCACATCGATTGTCTTTGCGTTTAGGTAAGTATTTTGCTAGCTCTAGCTTGCGTAACACAGTGTACAATAATATAATGATAAGGCTAAGACCGATCGGCAGTTCAGAAGTTGATAAGCTTTTTTTATTTACATGATTATATTAGTTGATTAAATTATATTATCAGCATTGAGGCCCGCTGCTTTCACCGATAGCTATCACAGTATTTATCAAGGTCTACAAATGAATTGCAATTTCTTCTGTAGCCTATCGAATACTGACACCTGGTGGTTTTATTAGACGAAATAGGCAGGTTAATTAAGGGGATTGGCATAATGCTCGTCTTATCCTAAAAGTAAAGCTTAAAGTACGGAACTACAACGAAAGAAAACGGTTTTTGGTGGTATCGCCAATGGCTCATCCATTCTATATTATAATCCAAAACATCCCACCCTGGGCCACATAGCGCTAAATTAGATTCAAATCAAACTAAGCTGAACGTTGCACTATGATTACTTAGATTTTAATACATGGCTATGTCAATCAATATGGTGGCTACCCAGATCAGACCAATACAAACAGACATATTCAGGCACACACATGTTTGTACTGCGCGGGGATCTAATCCGAGACCACTGTGTCAGGCAGAGTTTACTACCACTGAGTTGATAGTTACACTACTTACAGTTGAAACACTTAAAGTTCAATATAACCCTGATTTGCTATTGAACATTTTGCAATCTCACGCCGTTCTCATTATGATAACGGGGCCTGAATGCGCCAAAACAGCAGTCATTACGGCTGCCCAAGTGTGAAGTGCGCAGGCGCCCGTAAATGGGCGGGCGGCTCGCGCCTCTGATCTATACCGGCGCGTGAGTGCGCGCCAAATCGACTTCCCGTCTTAAGGAAGGAGTACATC
Source organism: Conogethes punctiferalis (assembly GCA_031163375.1). Taxonomy (NCBI): domain Eukaryota; kingdom Metazoa; phylum Arthropoda; class Insecta; order Lepidoptera; family Crambidae; genus Conogethes; species Conogethes punctiferalis. The sequence goes on along the minus strand of CM062079.1, from coordinate 380,902 downwards.
GACGGAATTGAAATGGGAGCTGGTTTGCGCTGTGGTAGGTCGTGTGTCTGAGTAAATATGGGATCACCTTTCATAGCGTCTAAATAAGCGGTTGGTTTACATTGAAACAATTAACAGCTTATTCTAAACTTGCTGGTGCCTGCGACTTCGTTCGCGTGGACTTTGTAACGACGTGTTTGGACGATTACTATTACTCAATCGCGACCTCTACATCAAATGTTTCAGGTCTTTGATTTTTGATGACTCATCAAGAAATGCTTATCAGGCGTATTATTTTTAATAAAACGTCATTACTATATATATAGTAAGATATACACTGTATGCAGTGGTGCTGATCTCTAAGAGTTCATAAGATGTTCTAAGTACCTATATATCGGTTGTTTCAGGTCTTTGATTTTTGATGACTCATCAAGAAATGCTTATCAGGCGTATTATTTTTAATAAAACGTCATTACTATATATATAGTAAGATATACACTGTATGCAGTGGTGCTGATCTCTAAGAGTTCATAAGATGTTCTAAGTACCTATATATCGGTTTAACATGGCTTCCTTCTTTAATTTTATTTTAGAACCTTCATTATTTTTGGTACTACATAATTCAAAAGGCTTGTTAAAGGTCTCTTTGTTTAACCCCTGACAAGACATCACTAATTAAGTTTTTATCACAAAATAGCTTATGTAAGTAATCTGCACCTTAAACAAAAGCCACTGATAGCAATAATGAACTTAGTTGCTTGTCTCCCGGAAAATCTTCGCATTATGTTTTACACTCCAGTTACACTTACCCATATTACTAAATCTATGTTACATCACTCCGTCACGGCCAATTATCACACAAGTGTGAACTAAACTTTTTACGGTTGTGTACTTTTTACGCGGCGTTGAGTCATTCATTTGCTTAGATTGTCGTATTGTGTGGTTGAAGCTCCGTCAAAAGTATTGCTTTACCTCTAAAGTTTGACAGTTCTGCTGTCACGAATCTTTAATGTAGCGAAGTTTCTAAAGAAAATGTATATTTGCAAATGCACTCACGTGAGAAGAAAAATAATACTGCTAAAATTGTTGTAGATTTCGGACAGTGTAATACTGCCTGACCCTTAATTCCATTATATAAACGTTACTGGAAAGTTGCGCAACTTTCAAACCAAACAAAATATAACCTCAGCCTTTGGACCCAAAGAATCGAACCAAAGAGTTTATATACAAGTACCTATTAATAGTACATTATTTGATGACGAAGACGCAACCAGATTCAAAATGATATTTACATTCGTTTTTATTGATGTTAGGTTTACACATGACCACACTTTTTTATAACGAAGATCCGTATCCACGAGAATGATGTGATGTGAATAATTAATCAAGCAAGTTATAGGTTAGCAAAAATGGTAATCTTATCAAAGTAAGCAAATATTCTTAAATAGGATTATACGGTTTTTGTTTGAGAATATCTGTTAACAGAACCGCACACACAACTTCACAAAAAAAGTTCAGGAAAGAATAGAGAAATAGGTAGATTGAGAGTGCTGGTGTCGTGGAGCTATGTTTTTCAGGACCCTCGACACCACCCCATAGCGCTAGACGGAGGGGCCGGGGTTTTTAGTGGGTATTCCCTGCCTCCTCACCATCCGTGCCGCTCTCCCTTCTGAGGGCGGTGTGAGTCCCACATACCCCGTCACTCCCCCCCGGGATGCGTAAAAGCATTTTCCCCGGCTAAAAAAAAAAAAGGAATAATGGGTTTTCATCATTTCATTCCTTAAAATAAAAATCGTACTTTTAATATTACCAACAATTTACACCTACATACCTAAATGACGAAAATGTAAAATTTAGCAAAAATGCCATTTTTTATTTCTCACTGAGTATGCCATTTTGTCATCACTGTATTTGCTCTCTTCTATTGCCGAAGCACAAATCACTAAATAAACGTTGCTTTTCACAATATCTCATATTTGTATTGCTCATTGCGATGTCAGACACAATCATGTGCAATTTTGAATCGCATGTGACGTAATGTGGTGATGTTTGATGTTACAAGAAATTCTACCGGAATCGTTATGTGGTGCAATAAGCACATACTTGACATTATAGCGTGTATAATCCGAATATTTTTATTTTATCTCTCAAAGACAAATCAGGTAAACATCTGGGCTAGTAGATAAAGCATATTATCGATTTTATCGAGTGACTAGTGGGCGAGATTAGACACTTAAGATGTTGTTTTCTGTCCTTGCATAGTTTAATTTAAAATGGTCCTTTATCAAAATGACGATACAGCGGTCTTGTTCCGAAACGGAAATGATTTGAGCGAATACAGGCGTTCGAAAAGATCCGTCTCGGAAACGAGGTATCCGAACGGAAACATTCCCGATCGTTCATTTAAAGACAGTTATCAAAAACTTTTCCGAGAACTTTGACAATTGGATTGAATATATGAATGAACGATCAATCCTCTCTAGATATTTCCGGTCGATCCTCTCATTTCCGATAAAGACCTTTTCAAACGCAATTTGTGAATAGACCCGCAGAAGTCAGAAGATAAGCACGTCTGCCCCCACCCTTCCCCTGCGTACTATAACTCGTAAAAATTGTAAAATACGTACCTTAACATCCCCTTCTTTTTAATTATCTCTGCCTAGGGGTTGTCTGGAAGAGATCGGTGAAAGCGATAAGGCCGCCTGTATTGTATCTCGATTTGTATCTAGTTTTAAGTAAACTGTTTAAAGAATATCTATCTATCTAACTGTTGAGACTACACAGTGTGACTCCTATGTAGTCTTTGTATTCTGGCATTGTCCAGTCTAGTAGTTGGTACTGTTTTCTAAGGCCGGTGTGACATCACACGTAGTACATGCACTATTTATCCGAGAGATTACCACGTTTATGTATATTGCGATAACATTTACCGTGGAGTTTTTGGCGCCTCATGTCGTGTCGTGTTGCAGATAATAATAGTTATCCAATGTTATCATATTTGCACTACACTTTAAAACGTGACTAATAAAGTATACACTTTGGTCATTGTTGTACTAAGGGTTTAATGGACACTAGTGCGTTATGTTTTTTTAGATTGTATTTACATTAACTATTAGGCTCGCTTCTAAAGTGATCTCTGAAGTCGTAAAATTGTTGACATCGTACATATCCAGTCATACAGACGGCAGGTACTGGCAAGCTTCAAGGTTGTTCGCGAGACATAGAACCATGGTTACTTTATAATTTTGCGCGGATGAGGATGACATCAGTATCATAAACACTATCAGGTATAACCTGCTAATGAGGCGTAAACCACAAGACTGAGGGAATTTGTGTCGTCGTTAATTATTACTGCTGTGCTATCATCTATCATCGAATAGATACGCAATGAATGTTGTGCGTTACTTTTTATTATTTTTTGATTGTCGACATTTTTGGACTTACTGAAATTATTACATTGAAGGTGAAATAGGCATTGTCTCTATGGCCGAGTGATTGCATGGACACCTTGTTTTGGTAAACAAAGTGTGGGCAGCCCTCTAACACGAATGTTTTTAATGCTAGATTTGTGTCGACTACACCTTTTAGCCCACTTACCACTTACTTTTTGACAAGATCAGTGTGATCTTTTTAACTGCCTAAAAACAAGACCGAATAAGTAAAATATTATCCAACAGTCAACAGGTGCTTGCTTTGGAGTCTAACTTTTTAAAAATAGAAGAGTCATTATAAAACTTTATACATCAACTTTTAAATGAAACCATCGCACTACTCGGCGCCGCGGCAGAGTCCATCCATACCATTTGGAAACCTTTCTTTCAAGAACTGTTCGTTTCCAACGATCGTTCTTTCCGCGTACGTGTAAGCTCTGGAATGAGCTCCCAGCCGCGGTGTTTCCCAATCGCTACGACTTGTCCTTCTTCAAACGTGGTCTAAAGAGAACTCTTTCCTCACGGTAGGCAGCGGCTTAGCTGTGCCCCTGGCATTGCAGATTCTATGAGCGGCGGTAACCGTTTAACATCAGATGGGCCGCTTGCTCGTCTGCCACCCACAGTAATAATAAAAAAAAAAAACTATTTTAACTTTCAAAGTTTTTACGTCAGTTTCGTGTGGATTAAGCTAAAAAACTGATTGCTTTATTTTCTCTATTTACTAATCGCCGTTTATCGCCGCTAATCAGCGATCTTGCGTAACAGCAGATTAAGTTAACACGCTAACACTTTATACATTGGTTTTGGTAAAGACCTTGGCCTCGTGTGTAAACATGTTAATAGTTTCCTATGGTCACAAATCGTTTATAATTTATTTAATTAAGAAACGTGTCATTTGAGTACTTTTGCCAACATCCGGATGCTTCAGATACGGCGATATTCTTCTAAGTATTTTTCACAGTAACAATTCAAACGTATATAGGAAAGTATATTACCACTTATGGTTATGTCACATATATTCATGAGAACTCATGTTTAGCAATGATAATAAGGTACTGATGTGCTTCAGTCACACTAAACGACAGTTACTAGGTTTCTTATTTTTTTCTAATGATTACACACCTTAGGTATTTATCTCTACCCAAAACCACAAAGTATTTGTCATTTATATTGATGGATTCATCAAACGGTCAGGTCTATTTGAATTCAAGGGCACTTTATTTAACTTGTATTTTTCTTTATTTTTTTGATTGATTAAAATTGAAACTGAATTAACAAAGACACATTTTCTCACGAACAAAATAGATTTACCTTATGTTAAATATGCTTTGTGGAACATCTGCATTTCCTTGTGTGCACTTCGCGTCTTCCATAGCGTCGTGCGCGGCCATAATGTTTAAGTAAACTATCGAGTAGCGTTGTGTTTGTGCGCACAGTTAGCCGATGGTACCTTCGTGCGGAGTTAATTTCCGTCCGTCAGTTTTATGTAACGTCAACGTATTGTACGCAGTTACATTGTAAAGATCCTTTTTAATGGCGTCTGCATAAAAGCGGGGCTGCGTAGCGAAAAATAAAATACCAATGATATTGCTCAAATCACACATATATCTCCGTTCCACTTCAGTGAAATACTATGACCCCGAACCCCACTTTTGTGGAATCGCACTCTAGGGGACATAATAGGTATGTTAAATCGTCATCTCGGGGTTGTTGCGTTTGCTTATTACTTGCTTCAGATACGGCGATATTCTTCTAAGTATAATATTCCACGATTATACGATTTATGATTAGAGATACAATATCTGTTCGTAACTTCGTTATTGTAAGTTTGCCTCATTTAGTTAATCACAGTAAAACTGGTACTAACTTCTTTGTCAACTTGTTTGATGTCATGATGTTTGCTTAATTCAATTTCTATCTTTCACGAACAATCATTGTTGGCTAGTATGGTTACTGAGTGTATGAAATACAACAGCTGTCGTTTAATGAAACCTGTAGCAAGGGGTGCCGGGTTGTAATTATGTACTTACTATTAATTAACGAATATTTAAAGGCTTTGGCTTAGATTAGGCATCAGTCTCCCACAATAATTATTTGTTATGTCTTACATTTTCATTTTTTATATTTATTGTTATATTTATTGTGGTGAGAAATAAATGAATTATTATTATTATTATTTAGAATGAAATTATTAGTGTAGTATAGCGGTGTGTGAGGAGCGGAATGATACACCCAAGTGCTGGATAAAGACTGTTCAAACAAACAGTATAATCAATTATTTATACATATTCATTCCTATAGCTCAGTCATACATTATTTCACATAATCATAAAAAAAAGTTACTCGGAATAACAAACTTTCCACAAAGATATACGAATATCTAAACCACCTGCGATCAAAGCCGTGTTCACATCTTCAAAATGACCAAACAAAAACTATTGCGGTACACGAGTACATCCAAACCTAACGTAAAAGCCCACTCACGCTCAGACCACAAACGGAAATAGTGTATCCGTCTATTACGCGACCAAAAAAAGCTATAAAACATCTTGAATGTGTCGGTTTCCGCGAATGATTGATCCACTTTCGCCTTCGTTTCCTGAAAGGTTGTGCCACAATCCTGTTAAAATGTAGGTCAGAGGGGCAGGGGGCAGCTCAACTGGGTCTTCCAGGTAAACGCGTGATATCAAATTCAATTTATCAATGGCCTTAATGACCAATTAAGTTGCTCTTTCACGGTCCTTTTTGTTTATCTACTGTTTGCGATGAGGAAGTGTTTTAATAATAATATATATCGGGATGGAAAATCCTATTAAGAGCCTAAGTAATTTGACGTAGGTATAGTATGGTAAAACTAACACTAACAATATTGGAAAAAACCTTATCTAACTAATGATGACATAATGACGAAAACCTATTTTTAATTTTAAGATCATGTCTTATAGGTGTGTTACTTTGTTTAAACATTACTTGTATGGTTTTTAAATACATAGTCTGTTTTTGGTAATGAGTGAACTATTCTAAACATTCTTCTTTAGCTTGATACATACTACTCACTCGTAGCTGCAGGCCGCGGCTTTGCCCACGTGAATACCAATATGTGAAATGATATTCTTCAAGTTTAATGTAGGCTCATTAAGTTTAGTTTAATGAGCTATACTCATATTACTGTCAAATTTCATTCAAATCCATTTAGTAGTTTTTGTAACATCTATCCATCCGAACAAACGTTCTCATTTATAATATTAGTAGGAAGTAGGACTGAATTAAAAAATATTTTACCGCATAGTTCTTTGAGGTTTTTCAAACTATAACCCCTGATTATCCATTTCGGTAACTTATTTATAAAACTGCATCAAAAACCAATTTCGCCTTTGCAACTCCACGCGTACAAAACGTCGCCCTGGAGCCTGTAGGTCAACAAGCGGCAAGAAAAGAGACAAAAAATGAGCCCCGAGGACCCTTGAGACTCTCCTTGGCAGATGTCACCACTGGGGCTGCCATATGTCGAGTGTGTGCCTTGTAAATGAGCACGGAGGTTGGGCTGAGTGCGGTCGGTACGTTGAGTAAAGGTAAAGGAGGGTTTGTAATGTGAAGAGCTTTGTTAGGGAATACATACCGAAGTGTAGGTTTAAAGTGGTTTGGTTACGTCGTTGATTGTAAAATTGTTAATAATAATTGCAAGGTCACTGCCGATTTCAACTCGGACCGGACTCAACCTGCGCGCTCGTCCCCGGGGACCTGCGCCCGGGTGCACAAAGATTGAATGCCTCAAAAAAATCGCTGAACCATGTTCTGGGACTCGTCTCATACGTCACTCAGCTTCTCGTCTCGTCACTCGTAAATCTTCAGTACCTTGTGTATAGATTTTATTAGATGTGACCTGACCACAATCACTTCAACTTGTTCATTTTTGGGTTACACGTCGGTTATCAGGATCTGTCGCGCAGTTTAGCTCTGAATAACTCTAGTGCTTAACTTTCTTTTAATGAAGGAAGTTATGAATATTATCGTGTAGCGATCTTTTTCGATATCATTCTTCAGTTTCAACATAAAATCCAGACCGCACGCGCGTGCATTTTCTATAATATAGCTATGATTAGTGCCGCATGAGCGGTCCGCTCTCTCCGCACATTGTTGGGAGTCAGTTCCAGTTATTAGATAGAAAACTCGGCCGTTTCATTATTTTATTTCCTTGTTCTAACGGGAGTGGTAATACGTTAAGAAGTATCGATCAGGTTTTGTGGGTGCAACCAATGCACCGGTGATTGTCAATAGACTGGGTACTTTCTAAATATTGTATTTTCTCGTACTGACCAACACAATGAGTAAGCTCGCGAAAGTATACGACTTGAACAAGTCAACGCATGTGTGGTGTGTTTCGTAGCTATCTGCAGTCATGTACTATCTATGACATTGTGATCTGTTTCGTGGGTATCTTCACTCACTATCAGTTGACGGTCGAACTTGTATGCCTCATACATACATACATAACGTCACGCCTTTCTTCCATAGTAGACTGTGATATCGCATACCATCAGGTGAATTGCAGTCAAGCGGAAACCCATATTGTAAAAAAAACTCACGACACTCCTTTGAGTCATCATGTCATAATTATAAACAGCAATAAAATTTAATGTCAGAGTTCATAGTGGTCATTAGTGCACATACAGGGTGTCTAATTGTCCACGTTAGTAATTACAATACCAGGTGGGATGTTTATTATATCGGTCACAATAATATAATCAACTTGCGGTACTAAATTGCTAGTAACCTAGTCATTACACCGTTGGGCTAATTTGTCTAACACGAATCGCTACATTGGTGTTCTAGATTCTAGACTGATAGTACAAAAGCTTTATTGTTTCTTTTTTCAAATATGTATCTCGGTATTGTACTTTGTATGTATGTACTGTATGTATGTACTTGATGTAGCAGAATCAGACAAACGAGGCTCATATAAGTAGGTTTTATTTCTGGCTTTATATTGCAAGGCGGCCTTGTCATCATGGGCTGTTGGGGGAGCAAAAGGCTGTGATATCACGCACAGAGAAGACAGATGCAATCACAGTAATTATTATTATCAACCCAAATACTTGCATTATGTTTGGGCACACTGTATTACCGTTTCTATCATACCGTAAGCACTGCCGCTCGCAGACCGGTCGGCGCCAAGCTGCTTATTTATAAACCGCGTCGACAATCATACTACACACACAGTGCTTTTCCTACTTTGCTACTTTAAAAAACGAAGGGACGTTTTCAAATTGATGAAACATGTGCTTTGGGTAAAGGCCGTCCACTTGCCGTACACCAATGTGATTTCAAATTCATGTATATGCATTCGACGATCCTACGATGAAGGAACACATCGTGAGAAACTGCCCACCAGTGAATAAATTCTAAGGTTGTGTGAAGTCGACCAACGCGCACTTGGCCAGCATTACTAAGGCCTGATCGCCTTGTATTTGCCCTCACCAGGAGTGCCGACCACTTTTCATCTGCGGCTGGCCAGCAGAGACGGTCGTATGCCTCTGCGCTACCTGTATTCCAGCAAGTTGCTGCCTGCTAGCAATACACAGGGTTTAGAGGGTATGCCCTCGGAGCTCGGTGGCGCCGCGGTCTTGTTCGCTTAACAATGATCGCAACGTTGTGCAACCATTGGCGCGGTCAATCCGATGATGGGTGACCAAAATTTGACACCGATTTCCTCCGTGCTTCGGAAGGCACGTTAAGCTGTTGGTCCCGGGTGCTATCTTTACCAACTCAGATAGCAGTCGTTACATCATATCAGAGATTATGATAACTCTGACGCCTAAACTGGGAATGGGTATAGCTTACCCTAAGTGTTGCGGAGGTCTGATGGCAGTCGCTCTGTGTAAAAGCTTAGCCCTCGCCAAATCTCTCAGTTTGGGAAGCCGACCCTGAGACAATCGGGAAAAAGGCTAGGATGATGATAAGGTGAATGAGAACTGTTGATCGAATGCCCAATGCCCATTGTTCTCATCCCGTACCGTTCGCTCGGACCCGCAGACCGACAGACGCCTCGTTTATTTATGAATTCCTGATCGCGTTACTTGAAAGTAGACTCCCCTCAGAGACGGCATACACGACGGTGCCTAATACATTGTCCTTCTAAAAAAGGCCTGTTCCAGTTCGAACTATTGATAGATTGCCCATGTTTCCCACCCCCGTTCCTTTCGCTCGGACCCGCAGACCGGCAGACGCCTCGTTTATTTATGTGACGCGTGCGCATCCGCATTTAGATGTCCGCTAAAGGCGCTAATTAAATACGACCGCGTAGAATGGCATCGCTTGCGAACGTGTTTGAGAACGTGGCGACTTGGCGGCGGTTTCTGCGGACGGAGGGACCTTGTTGTTGAAGTAGTGTTTATCTTGTTATGGTGTAATTGGTTGATCCGTTACTTCGTGCATAGCTTTAATTTAGATTAATTAAAATACGATCGCATTGAGGAGATTCTTCGTCCTAGTCTAGAGTATTTGTATATTTTAACCCTTTGACACCCGGAATTCTAGAAACAAAACAAAAACATTTGCTGGTGTGAAAATAGAATACACAAGACGCTGAACATGTTAAGATATAATATACATAGATATACTATACGAGTATAGGAAAACAGGTACACACTCGTTCAGTCAGTTAACTGATACCACTCATATTAGATTGTATTAGATTAGTCAATATGAGTCCATAGTCGTAATCCTGGCTTTGTGCCCTGAGGTTCTGTAGTGAGCGCCTAAGTTTCACGCATCAAGACATTAGATGTAAATTCGGGATTGACATAATTAAGTATTTCATTGCCATTTGCCATAAAATGAATTATCCAAATCCTTTCATTTGTAACTTACAAATACAATTAATTGACTTGTAAAAAATGTTTAGGCTTATTAATATTACATTGAATAAGTATATTTAGAAAATTTTCGTATTCAATTATATCATTATTTTTATGTCTTAATTAAGCAAATAGCAGTAGTGGTAATAAAAAAGACAGACCATTGCATACACTTTCTATGAATATAAAGTGTTAATTTGTGAACACACAGCAGGTGTACTTTCGATTTTCTAATTACACAGTAGCCGACTTTGACGAGCATGAGAGTTATCTCGAGTGGCGCGACCGACTTGGCTCTCGAGACTACGAGCACTCTAGACGAAACGTGACTTCGCAAGATTATTCAGTTGTTATGTGGAATAAATCATGTCCTTAATAAGAAAGTACTTATAAATCCTGTGTGAGCATAGTACTGCACGAAACTATTCGCTTTGTGCGAAGTGGGTGGTGGGGAACGGCAAATCGATCGAAACGCACGATGTGGCAGAAATGTGAATTACTTCTGGGATGTCATGTGTCAAATTGCTTTATTTTCATAGATTCCTTTGTATTTTTATGTAAAAACGTAAAAATTTGCGATATGGGTCACAGTAGGTACATGCTGTGTCGTAAATTGTAAAAACAATGGGAACAACAGTTCGTTCAAGTTTTATAAATAAATATATTTATAAAACTAATAAAACTAATTATGATAAAATAATAAGCTAACTCAAATATTCTATTTATATAACTTGATTATGTAGGTACTCACATTTAATGATGTTTTGTAGGGAGTTTGTGTCACAGACGTTTGTCTTATGATCAGAGCTCTTATTAAGAAGCTTTCCCCGTTCGTTCTAAGCTCTTCCACTTCTCTCACATCCAATTTCTTCCCTTTTAGCACAGTTTGAGGTTGGAAATGTATTTCATGTTTAATTAAAGCAAATCCCGTACGTATTATAATGATAAAATTTTTGGCAAGGAAGAAAATCACTAGGTATAATATACACACTCACTTTTTACAATAATCTTTTAAATTCGCTGAAAAACTAGTCGAAAATCGTTATCAAAACATCTAGTTGATATGATTTGATAGATGTCATATCCCGAAGAGTTGAGGCCACTAGGGGCGCTGTCATCGCGCACACGGCGAATAGCTCTTCTCGTTCAATGGAGTGAGTACTAGCGCACGCGCATTCATTCATCAAGCTTCTATATATATGCGTATTGGATTATTTTCAACTTGATTCATACACTTCGTGTTATTTGTACTAGTCTTCAGATCTCCTAGTCAGTACTAGGATAATATACTGTTTCAAAGTAGATCTTTAAAAAAGAAAAATGCCAACATTTGGGAGACCAAAGTTTGCAACTTTTCTCTGATGAACACTTCTTTGAGGAGATCTTCAAAAGATATTTACATTACAAACATTTGTGTGCATGAACATGTCTGTTTGTATTGGTCTGGGTGTTTTCTATGTATAATATGTATTTATTTACAAAAAAAAATGTATCAAGTAAGTTTATCAGTTGTCTAGTACCCATAGTACAAGCTTCGGCTTAGTTTGGGGCTAGATGGCGCTGTGTGGCCCAGCGTGGGATGTCTTGGGTTATTATGTCTTGGGTTATATAACAGTAGGTGCTTTCCGTCTCACTGAGGTATAGGTTATGTCCTAATGCCTATAGACAGTTGAATTTCCGTTCAACAAATATTTTAAGACCATTTTACGTCTCTTTTCAACAAACATGCGGAAGTAACCGTTATCGCTTGTCAGATCAAAACGGACGCCATCCGCTCCCCTGTGAACACAATTCAGCATTAGATAATATTACGAGGAAGCAATTACTTTCACGTTACGTTAACGGGAACGAGATTACGAATGAATTGGTATCAGTATCAGCATTAGGAAGACGCGTGATGCTAAGTCACGAGTTAGAAAGTGAATTCGGTGGTGCACCGGGCGTGACCGTGGGAACTAGCCGTGACGTCATCCCACACCCACCGAATTGCCATAAGTGGGTTACGCCGCCTTGGGTCGGCGCGAGAAGTTATGAATATGCATGACCCAAGAGCCGTAACGATGATTGCCTCAGTTTTATGGAGCATTAATACACCTGGCCTTTGGATACCAGGTCAAAGTAATTGAAGGATAATAGGTAATGGGATTTTGAATGGCGTTATGATTGGTAATTTGCCGCGGTGTGGGTGTCGCTGAAAAGTAGGGCGGTTGTGTTTCGCGAATTTTACTGTTACTGCTATTTGATTTCTTGCGATACCAGCCGGTTGATGATTGTATAGTTCATACGGCATGGGCATTAATAAAACTGCAATAATGAAATTGAGGAAAGCTCGTGACTAATAAAGTGCATGTATTTTGTGCATGCGATTGCAATTTCGTGCACAATTCTCGTCTTCATTATATTAAATTCTACTCTAATGTATAGAGGCCACTGAACTCTTAAACGACTTGGCCGGTTTTATTGAAATTTGAGTGGGTTTCTGGATGGATTTAGATTCTCAATTGGGCTGAAGATGTTGCAATCATATTCTCATGGCAACTTTGGGCTGTCTAATACATATTATAGTTAAAACGTATAAACCCGGATGAGACATAATTCCGAAAAGACTGTATATAACTGACAGAAGACTTCTTTTATTTTTTATGTATTTACAATCATAAACCATAATATGGTTTTGCCTATGGTTACTATTTGCTATGATATAAAAACGAGTTTACTATCTTATCTCCAACACTGGAGGATCCAGTTACATTTCTCGAAGCATAAGCAACCTCAATGTTGCTAAAGAATTGCTTTTCTCTTCCAAATCAGACATATATTTTCTTTTGTTTCGCTTCCGAGCTTGTCTTCATAGTTAAGATGTTAACAAAGACTCGTCCTCTTTCCAGACTGGCTCAGGCAAGACGTACACGATGGGCAGCGGCTGGGAGGGCGACGGGGACGGCGCCGAGGACCGGCGCGGCATCATCCCTCGCGCCATCCGCGACCTGTTCGCGGGCGCCGACGAGCGCGCGGAGTCGGCGCGCGCGCAGGGCCATCTGCCCCCGGAGTTCTCTGTGCAGGCGCAGTTCATAGAGCTGTACAATGAGGACATTGTGGATTTGCTTGACCCGGCTAAGGATCCCTTCGCTAAGGTGAGTAAGAGCAGTATGCTGTAAAGGGATAAGTGTAGTGTTTTCTCAAAGTGGCGATCAACTGGAGAGGCATATGTCCAGCAGTAGACTGCAATAGGCTGATGATGATTATTTTGCTGCAACAGTCAATCTCTAAAGGATAGTAGGCGAATACCCAGAATGTTACGGTGCTTCTAACATATGGTTGAAAATGACCGAAACTAATCGATTGGAGAATAACAAATATGTATCGGCGTAGCATTTATGTATCGTAAACATTTCCGACGTTTTGTCGATAGTCCCTTATCCGATAGAGGCATTGGTACAATCTGATGGGACAATTAGTTCAACACAATCGATGGCGAGCTACTGAGTAGTTTCTTGAAGGGAAAATCTAGTAACAATTTTGGACATCAAATGGGGTCTCTACAAATCCAATATCAATAGTTTATAGCTTGTTAAGGATGCACATCCGAAAGTATATAAATATTACGCAGGATTATCTAGAATTACGTATGTAATTAGAATTTTAATGTGTTTTACTGCCATGTCCGACAATACGGCAAAGGTCTTTAACTTTACGAGCAATTTAGTGTATTTAGAAGTAAATTATACCTGTGATTGTTTCCGTTCCCTACAAACGCTCAAACATTTAGAAACATTACCTTAGTTGTTTGTACAAAGTATGTACCATTATTATCTAATTACCATCGGTAGCCAACCGTAGGAGAGCCAATATTCGTAGTTTGCCTAATTAAAAGCTCAAGGCCATAGAAAATAGAGCCGTCATAGTTTGTGGGAGGGTATTTTAATTAGAAGTAGTACCTACAAGGCGGTGATCGTTAGACCGTGCTATTGCCGGCTGGGTACAGCCTACGTCAGAAGTGCTTACCATGGTGACAATAGGCGATGATAATGTAATGATTTAGTCTTATAACCGACCTTGAAACACTTTCTTTTAGGCATCCAATTATAAGAGGCCGAATTCGATTCTCAAAAGATTGGATAACTAATCTAAATTTCTTTGGATTTTGATATGTAGAAAACGGTGCCCATTAGTCTATACTCAGTAGTTCTCAGTCACAAAAGAGAATGCATTAGTCTTTATAAAGTTCTGCAGAAAGTATCCTTATGTTTAGTTTAAATACCGAAACAGGGAGCACCATTTTACTCTTACAAAATTTTTAAGAAAGTATTTGCCTTGCATGAATAAAGATGATTATAGCTAGTCTTTAAGATAAGCTTGTTTGCCACCCTAGTGGTATAAAAAAAAGATCCCTTGAGATTTGTGCAAATCAAATACTTTAAGTTAAAGTAACTACTTTTTAATGTGATTGTACCTATGAAGATACGTGCCTGCGTACATTGCTATGTCAAAAATTCTAATCACGATAATAACTTGATTATCATGTAGTTATTTTATGAATCTGTTTTGTTTATCTAATTTTCGCCAAACCTAATTAGCTACTGAAGAGTTGGTGTTACATCACAGATTGATAACAGAACCGCAATATTGGCTTAACGTAACGTTATAATTTACAGGAGACATGTTTGGGTCTTTTAAACTACCTATCCAGCTCGAAGGACCATCCCAATAATAACATCATTTTTAAAGGTTTTATTGTCATCCTTCTTATAGGATGCACTAAAATCGACCTGTATAAGTCAACTACCTATCCGGCTCGAAGGACCATCCCAATAATTACATCATTTTTAAAGTTTTTATTCTCCTTCTTTAAACAGGGTGCACTAAGAATAACAGAAGATGGCTGCGGTGGAGTGCGTGTGGTCGGGGCGTCAATGAGAGCAGTACGCAGCATCAAAGAAGCCTTGGGTGCGCTCAGAGCAGGTGCCCTGGCGAGGACGACAGCAGCAACAAACATGAACTCCTCATCGTCACGGTAGAACAGAAACCTTATTCATTATAGACTTGGATAGAATAAATCAACTGGTTCGCCTGATCATTTTCCATTGACGCTGCCTTCTGAACCAACTGTCATGTACTACTGAAATCAGATGGTCGTTTCTATCAAACTGAATGATGATAAGCATCTCCAGATTTTTTTTTTACTTAGCCCTTATTGTCCACTGCTGGGCAAAGGCCTCCCCTAAGTTAGGTTTCTCCATAGCTAGCGATTATTCGCCACTTTTTACCAGTCGCTGTCCAAATCATCACGCCATCTTACACAGTCTTATTTATCGCCAATGTATCTACACTAATATAATAATAAAGAGAAAAGATTTCTATTTCTGTGTGTTTCTTTTGCATATGTAACTATTTATTGCTGAAAAAATTAGGGGTCCTTACTAAAACGCCTATAAAAGAGTTTTTTATCTGAAATACCCGCAGTGAAGTAGAGTCGCTAGTTTCACTGTAAAATAAATATGTTTTGATCATCAGGTCTCACGCAGTTTTCACACTGCTCATGAGGCAGAGGCGGCTGGCGGCAGACCAGGACCCGACGGAGCGAGAAGCGGACGCCGAAGCGCCGGAGCAGTATGAGACGCTGACGGCCAAGTTCCACTTTGTTGACTTGGCGGGATCTGAGAGACTGAAGCGCACAGGTAAACAACAGGCTAATGAGACTGGCCCGATGGCTCATTTGGTAGTGACCTCTGCCTTCTGAGCCAAGGGTTGTGGGTTCGATCCCCGCACAATACAAAATTTTGTGTGCATGAACATGTCTGTTTGTATTGGTCTGGGACTCTAGGTGTTTACTATGTATAAATGTAACTATTTACTTTAAAAAAATATCTAGTAAGCTTATCAGTTGTCTAATACCCGTAGTACAAGCTCCGGCTTAGTTTGGGGCTAGATAGCGTTGTGTGGCCCAGCGTGGCAAGTCTTGGGTTTTTTTTTTAAATAATACCTATGTTGTAAATTTGCTCTTATTGAGTTATATAACGTGCATTACCTAATTATTACCATGTATATGTGTATACGATATACATACATGTATAATAACAACACACCAATTTTTACTAAGACTAATCTGTAAAAATTGTGTTCTAATTGAGTAAACACAAATTTTTTAACACGTTTGCTACCTATAAATGAATTACATCGAACGTACAGGAACAATAAATCCTTAAACGGTATGAATGACGTTATGTATGCAAACAATTCGCAACACAAGAATACTAAACACACGAGATTTGCATAATATTATGTCGATTGTGAACTTGGCCTACATAAACGTGCTCCTAATTTGCATTGCGGTCCGCTTGCGAATGAGTAATAAATCAAAATCGGCAAGGAAATCGATGATGACTTTATTTATAAAAACAAATAAATTACAAGCGGAGCTATTCACAGTTATTATTTCTGCTCGCATTCGGACACTTTAGTCGAATAGAACTAATGTCATATTTGAATGAACTTGAGAAAGTTTCTGAATTCGAGCTGAAGTAGCGAGCTTGTACGGTTTTCGGAAACAGATAAATCTGTTATTTGGAAAATAACTTACTTTCGAGATCAGGTAGTTGGGGTAAATTGTCTGATGTTGTGATGTGATTAAACTACAGAGTTTCTTGCCGTTTCTTCTTGGTGGAAATCTACTTTCCGAACACGGCGGTAGCTTCTTTTACATTGCTTTTATTCACATTTTTACATTACTTGTTGCTAACTTGACGATTTATAAGTGCTTATTTTAAGTCTATGTGAATAAAGGTATTTTCATCATTAAAAAACCAGCCACTAGTATAAACCGGGTCATAAATACCTAGCTTTGGATGAAGTATGGTAGTAAATTTTTACCATAAATTTTCATTTCAGGAGCAACAGGGGAACGGGCGAAAGAGGGTATATCAATAAACTGCGGTCTCTTAGCCCTCGGGAACGTGATATCGGCCCTCGGCGACAAGTCCCGCAAAGTGCTGCACGTGCCGTACCGGGACTCCAAGCTCACCAGGCTGTTACAGGATTCACTTGGAGGTACGGAATAATACTGACTCTTGTCATTCTTGATTTCTTGCTAATATTTTTTCTTAGGCCAATTGTAAATTGCTGCAACCCGCGGCATTTGCCGCATGAATATCAGTCGATTTGTGTTTGTAAATAATGATATCTTTACAAATTATATTACGAGTATAACTTACCTATGTCAATCTGACGTATGACGTATAATAAAACTGTAAAGTTTCATTGAAATCCATCAGTATTTTTTGCGTGATGGAGTAACAAAACATCCATTCAAGCAAACTTTCGCATTTTTATATTATAGTACCAAAAGGATAAAGCAGCCTGAATCTTGTGCCTAGTTAGCTGACGGTTAGGTCATTGACAATCTTTTTAGGGTTCCGTAGTTTTATAAATTCACCTGATATTAAGTGATATTGAAGCCTACGAATGGCGTCTACCCAGAAAACACCGATACACTCTCGCTTTGAACACCTGAAGATTGTGTCTCTCGAAGAAAAGGAGACCGGTTCATATGTCTATCTATTCTTGTACCAGGCAACAGCAACACAGTGATGATTGCGTGCGTGTCGCCCAGCGACCGCGACTTCATGGAGACTCTCAACACGCTCAAGTACGCGAACCGCGCGCGCAACATCAAGAACCGCTGCGTGGTCAACCAGGACCTGACGTCGCGCACCATCAACCAGCTGCGGCAGGAGGTGGCGCGGCTGCAGCTCGAGCTGGCCGAGTACAAGCAGGTCAGGAGCCACATACAGCCACACAGCACCATATAGACGGAGCGCAACAGCAGGAACCGCTGCGTGGTCAACCAGGACCTGACGTCGCGCACCATCAACCAGCTGCGGCAGGAGGTGGCGCGGCTGCAGCTCGAGCTGGCCGAGTACAAGCAGGTCAGGAGCCACATACAGCCACACAGCACCATATAGACGGAGCCCAACAGCAGGAACCGCTGCGTGGTCAACCAGGACCTGACGTCGCGCACCATCAACCAGCTGCGGCAGGAGGTGGCGCGGCTGCAGCTCGAGCTGGCCGAGTACAAGCAGGTCAGGAGCCACATACAGCCACACAGCACCATATAGACGGAGCCCAACAGCAGGAACCGCTGCGTGGTCAACCAGGACCTGACGTCGCGCACCATCAACCAGCTGCGGCAGGAGGTGGCGCGGCTGCAGCTCGAGCTGGCCGAGTACAAGCAGGTCAGGAGCCACATACAGCCACACAGCACCATATAGACGGAGCCCAACAGCAGGAACCGCTGCGTGGTCAACCAGGACCTGACGTCGCGCACCATCAACCAGCTGCGGCAGGAGGTGGCGCGGCTGCAGCTCGAGCTGGCCGAGTACAAGCAGGTCAGTAGCCACATACAGCCACACAGCACCATATAGACGGAGCGCAACAGCAGGAACCGCTGCGTGGTCAACCAGGACCTGACGTCGCGCACCATCAACCAGCTGCGGCAGGAGGTGGCGCGGCTGCAGCTCGAGCTGGCCGAGTACAAGCAGGTCAGTAGCCACATACAGCCACACAGCACCATATAGACGGAGCGCAACAGCAGGAACCGCTGCGTGGTCAACCAGGACCTGACGTCGCGCACCATCAACCAGCTCCAACCAGGTGATGGCGCGGCTCCAGCTCTAGCTGGCGGAGTACAAGCAAGTTAGTCACCATCAGCCTATCCTCATAGGCCTCTCTAGCTGTTCGCCACTTCGTTCAAACATCTGGAGCCTTTACCCATAAAGTGGGTAGACAGGTTGGCGATAGCAGGACGTAGCTTTTCGCTCTGGTAGTGTTAAGCTACGCCTTCAAGGAGGGTGTTTCAAAATGAAATATCCGAAAGATGGCGTTATGTTGACCTGCAGTCCAGCTATCATGAGATGGCCCAGTTATTATGTCAAAATGAACTAATCACGTAACAGTTGGACCTGCCTTCTGTGGTGCCATATAGTGTCTGTGGTCTTTTCAGAAAACCCTCATTGTGGTGGTTATACCGCCCTCAGTTGGATGTTTTTTAGAAGTCAGATCAGTTAGATCTGGATAGCCTAGACGCATCTTCTAATGTATTAAATTGATATTATATTTCAGGGCAAGAGGGTAGTATCCGAAAACGGCGAAGAGGGCTTCAGCGACGTGGTGCAAGAGAACGCCATCCTGACCGCCGAAGTGGAGGCGCTGCGGCGAAGAGTGAAGGCGATGCAGGGCACCATCGAGCAGCTGTCGGCGCGGAACAGCGAGCTGGTCGCGGAGAAGGCGCTCGGCAACTGGGCGCCCAAGGACGGCAGCCCTGACGCCGGGGACTGCTCGCTGACGGCCCTGGTGCAGGTACGGCGCAGGGAGCAGGAGCTCATCTAAAAGATGAGAGAGATCTACAGAAATACCAGTTTGAAATTCCCATCAAAGAAAAACGAAAAATCTAACCACAAAACAATACATGTCACTATTAAAAAATAAACAGAACTGTTACATACTCGTATGAGGTACATTCTATAGGCACATATAAATACTCGGTTGAGGTACATTCTAAAGGCAAATATAAATACTCGTATGAGGTACATTCTATAGGCACATATAGACCAAACCTTTAAACGGTAGCGCGACAACCAACTACAATGAAAGACTTTTTTTAAATTCTTGTTACTCCATTTGATTTTCTCGTCATACGTCTTCATCTTCAGTCCTCTGCTGGACCTCCATCGGGCATACTATCCAAACTTACTATGATGATCGCGAAACACTTAAGTATCTAATCGTTACCTCTGTTTCCAGGGTTACGTGAGCGAGATAGAGGACCTTCGAGCACAATTAATGGAGTCGACGGCGTTGTACGAAGCCAGCCGACGCCGCGAGCAGATGGTCGGTCGAACCCGCCACGATTCCGTACACGACCCATCTTCTGTGCTGGACGACGCCAAGAAGGAGCTCTACAAGGTATGTGTTAGTTGGAGCATTGCAAGCAGATAGCACATTTGGACCTCTCGACCGGCTACCATCAGGTGAAGTGAGGTCATCCTGAACGCTCTTTTTATAAAAAAAAATGTTCATGAAGGATCCGTCTTTTGTATTACACGACGCCAAGAAGTACAAAGCATCTGTCAGTTAGAAGCTGACAAGTAGATAGTCGGCTTCATTCCCATCTTCTGTGCTGGATGACGCCAAGAAGGAGCTCTACAAGCTATTTGTTAGATAGAGACTGTCGAGCAGACGGTAGTTCTCATTTGCCATGATACCGTGCACGACCCATCTTCTGAGCTGGACGACGCCGAGAAGGAGGTCTACAAGGTATGTCAGATGGAGATCCATCGAGCAGTCCGCACCCCCCACAATTTCGTGAATTTGTCGCTGTCAGATAGAGCCTGTTAAGCAGATGAATGGCCTTAGTATTCATCCACACTAATAATACTTCATACACAGCCCCAGAAACAATAGGTCGTCCATTTTTTTTTCTCTTAGGCCATCAAAGACAACAATAGGTCTTTAATTAGTGCATGCACTTGCTTATATACGAGGAGAAATGCGTGCGCGCATGCTTATGTAGTACACAAACTACTGGTCACTTGTTCTCCCTGGTATTAATCCAGGGCGAAGAACCCTGACTTATAGAATTGTATGTTTGTGTTCACTGTGCTCAGCGTGTGCGCAGGCGTCTGGTGTGGGCATAGTAGATATGTACCAAAACAAGCCTAGGCAACTGGTATGTGGATATGTGTCTTATGCTGCGGCCACACATTGGATTCAACTGTCCAATGCACAAGACGGTGCTCAATGTCTTCATTGTGTCAAAGTACCGATACACACATTGGTGCATTGGGCGCAAAACGTTACGTTGGTGCAAATACCTCCAATGTGTGGCCGCGGCATTAGCGTGGCATGTTTTATTTTTTTTTATTAATTTTTCCAGGAAAAAGAGCTGCTAGCCAGAAGCATGGGCGAGCTGGAGTTCCAACGCAAGCTGGATATGAGCGAGAGCATGACGAGCGCTGTCGCGCGCGACGACGAGCGACCCATCGGCGAGCGAGAGCGCGCGGAGGGCGAGAGTGCCGACGACTCCGAGCCCTCCGACGAGCAGGACGCCTCCGACTCCGACGGGGACGACTCCGAGGCCAAGGGTGAGTGACGAGCGCCGACGACTCCGAGCCCTCCGACGAGCAGGACGCCTCCGACTCCGACGGGGACGACTCCGAGGCCAAGGGTGAGTGACGAGCGCCGACGACTCCGAGCCCTCCGACGAGCAGGACGCCTCCGACTCCGACGGGGACGACTCCGAGGCCAAGGGTGAGTGACGAGCGCCGACGACTCCGAGCCCTCCGACGAGCAGGACGCCTCCGACTCCGACGGGGACGACTCCGAGGCCAAGGGTGAGTGACGAGCGCCGACGACTCCGAGCCCTCCGACGAGCAGGACGCCTCCGACTCCGACGGGGACGACTCCGAGGCCAAGGGTGAGTGACGAGCGCCGACGACTCCGAGCCCTCCGACGAGCAGATCGAGTCGAATGTTTTAGGACTTAGGATATTGGGATACGACATCATCAGCCTTTTAGAGTCCATTGCTGAACTTAGGCTTCTCGATAATTTTCTCGATTCTTGGCTTCTGACGTCCAACTACTAGTAGGAATCTTGCGGAAACCTGGCCTGAGCTGGCCATGATGGATTTGATGAGACTTCGCTCCAGAACTAGCTATTATCTCTTCTAAGGCAATCGAAGACATCGACAATTAAGCTTGCTAAGTCAATGAGCTACAGACTGACAAAAATGTTTTGACACATGGCTAGAAAAGAAACTAACACATGTTCTCAAAGAAAATGTCGCTTTTTACATTGAATTTTGACACACGTGCCAAAACATCCTTGTATCCTACATGTCGACACTTCTACTACAGACTTTAGTTCTATAAAATATCCGTTCGTTTCCAGGCCAACGCGACCTATCAGCGCAACTAGCGGCCCTGAGCGAGGACATCGACACGAAGGCTCGCCTGATCGAGCAGCTGGAGGTGTCGCAGCGGCGGCTGGCGTCGCTGCGGCAGCACTACGAGCAGCGGCTGGACACGCTGCACCACCAGATCAAGGCCACCACCGACGAGCGCGACAAGGTGCTCGCCTCGCTGGGTCAGTGCCGCCTCTGTTGTATACTGAAGTGCCGACTCTGCTTTACCGACACTGCTAAGTAACTGCAGTGCCGACTGTGCCGACACTGTAGAGCAACTGGAGTGCCGACTGTGCCGCCTCTGGTGTACCGACATTGCAGAGTAACTGGAGTGCCGACTGTACCGACACTGTAGAGTAATTGGAGTGCCGACTGTACCGACACTGTAGAGTAATTGGAGTGCCGACTGTACCGACACTGTAGAGTAACTGGAGTGCCGACTGTACCGACACTGTAGAGTAATTGGAGTGCCGACTGTACCGACACTGTAGAGTAATTGGAGTGCCGACTTTACCGACACTGTAAAGTAACTGGAGTGCCGACTGTGCCACCTCTGTTGTACCGACACTCCAAAGTAACTGGAGTGTCGACTGTATCGACACTGTAGACTAACTGCAGTGCCGACTGTGCCGCCTCTGCTGTACCGACACTGTAGAGTAACTGGAGTGCCGACTGTGCCACCTCTGTTGTACCGACACTCCAAAGTAACTGGAGTGTCGACTGTATCGACACTGTAGACTAACTGCAGTGCCGACTGTGCCGACTCTGCTGTACCGACACTGTAGAGTAACTGGAGTGCCGACTGTGCCACCTCTGTTGTACCGACACTCCAAAGTAACTGGAGTGTCGACTGTATCGACACTGTAGACTAACTGCAGTGCCGACTGTGCCGACTCTGCTGTACCGACACTGCAGAGTAACTGGAGTGCCGACTGTGCCACCTCTGTTGTACCGACACTCCAAAGTAACTGGAGTGTCGACTGTATCGACACTGTAGACTAACTGCAGTGCCGACTGTGCCGACTCTGCTGTACCGACACTGCAGAGTAACTGGAGTGCCGACTGTGCCACCTCTGTTGTACCGACACTCCAAAGTAACTGGAGTGTCGACTGTATCGACACTGTAGACTAACTGCAGTGCCGACTGTGCCGCCTCTGGTGTACCGACACTGCAGAGTAACTGGAGTGCCGACTGTGCCGCCTCTGGTGTACCGACATTGCAGAGTAACTGGAGTGCCGACTGTGCCGCCTCTGGTGTACCGACATTGCAGACTAACTGCAGTGCCGACTGTGCCGACTCTGCTGTACCGACACTGCAGAGTAACTGGAGTGCCGACTGTGCCGCCTCTGCTGTACCGACACTGCAGAGTAACTGGAGTGCCGACCGTGCCGCCTCTACTGTACTGACACTGTACTGTATGGGCTAGAGTTGCAGCGTGCCGCCTCGTCTCTCGTACTCTCTCCACACTGGTGTGCCTCTAGTTTGCGCTAGACGCGCTACCTATAACATAAATAGACGGTACCTATCCTTATTGCGATTCCGTTTCCACTTATATAACGTTTTCACTTCTCATTCCAGCGGCCCAAGCGTCCCCCCCGAGCGAGAAGCTGAAGCGGGTTAAAGACGAGTACGAGCGACGCGTGTCTACAATGTCTCGCGAGTTGCGGCGCTTACAAGCGGCCCAACGCGAGCACACGCGCCTGCAGCGCTCGCAGCAGCACACGCAGACGCAGATACTGGCGCTGCGCAACGAGCTGCAGAACATGAAGAGGGACAAGGTGAGACAAAAACAAATTGGAAAAACACAAAAAAAAACATAATAGGCTTGTTTGGCTAAAAAATGTAATTAGTCCGTCTTTTAGCTTATTCAAAAATAAAAGACACGTATTTTTTTATTTGTTAATTAGACTAAAAATTACAAAGTTATAGCCCGTTGAAATTGCGCGTGACGTCACTCGGCATTTTTACGGGACGGAGTGACGTCAAAGACTCCTAACTTTTGATGACTTGTGTTTGTTATTTTTTATTTGAATGAAAAATGAAAATAGAAAAATACAAACATAAACACCCAAACACGGAACAAACATAAATGTTCATCACACGAATGTTTGTCCCGGTTTCCCACGACCCTTGGATCAGAAGGTAGGGGTCACTACCAATTGAGCCACAGGGCCAGTCATCAAGATAGTACGGATTAACGTGCATTAAACGTCAGTTTAAAATAAATGAATATAAATAGCCGAAAACGTACACACAGCGCCATCTAGATCCAAACTAAATCGAAACTTGTACTTTGAATAGTAGTTCTTCTTTTAGTAGTAGTAATAGTAGTTGATAACTGATAAATTTACGCCGCGGCATACAGCTAGTACTTATATATTTTATCAACCATTTGCAGGTCAAAGTGATCCAAAGTACTTATACATATTAACAATTTTCAGGTCAAACTAGTGCAAAGAATGCGTACTGAAGCCAAGCGCCACGCACAGGCCGAAGCAGCGAGAGCGAAAGAGGTAAAATACAATAAAATCTCCACTTTGATTTATCAATATTGTTATTACTTTTTTTTACATTTTAATTTAATCTATATAATCATTTTATATATACTTACGATTATCTTTATGCCCGGTAACAGGTAGCACAACTGCGGAAAGAGTCGAGAAAGAACGCGAATCTAATTAGGTCTCTGGAGGCGGAAACGAAGCTCAAGGAACAGGTGAATATCAACATATGACATTTTAAACTTTTGATTTCCTTTACAA
The DNA here is from genome assembly GCA_031163375.1 of Conogethes punctiferalis. Taxonomy (NCBI): domain Eukaryota; kingdom Metazoa; phylum Arthropoda; class Insecta; order Lepidoptera; family Crambidae; genus Conogethes; species Conogethes punctiferalis. Next base: position 355,915 of record CM062079.1, on the reverse strand, counting down.
TACAAAATTTTCATTGTGATGGAAAGCAAAAGAATTCAAATCGAAACTAAATCTCTAGTTTTTTTTGACAGGCTCGGTGGCTCATTTGGTAGTGACCTCTGCCCTCTGAGCCAAGGGTCGTGGGTTCGATTCCCGCACAGTACAAACATTTGTGTTCATGAACATGTCTGTTTGTATTGGTCTGGGTGTTTTCTATCTATAATATGTATTTATTTACAAAAAAAAATGTATCTAAGTAAGTTTATCAGTTGTCTAGTACCCATAGTAAAAGCTTCGGCTTAGTTTGGGGCTAGGTGGCGCTGTGTGGCCCAGCGTGGCATGTCTTGGGTTATTTATTTATATATGTTAGCTTAGCATAGGCTTCACTTCTGCCTGGTGGTAAGCTGGAAAGGAAGCCCCAGTCGCTCTGACAATGGGCAGGAAACCTCGCAGTTTCCGTATCTCTCATGATCATCAGCCTACCGCAGCTGGACGTAGGCCTTTCCAGTTGTTCGCCAATTTGGGCAAACACCTAGAGGCTTATATCTCTATATTTTAGCAATTCCTCGTTTTTCTCTCCTTTCTTTCTCATAAGGCATATCTGTAAAACGTTTTCCTTGCAGGTATTACGACGCAAACAAGAAGAAGTGTCCCTGCTCAGACGAGGACATCGCGACAAGCTGAGCAGTCGGGCCGCTGGTAGATTACATGGTATGTTCCGACTTGTTGATATTATCATTTGTCGTTTATACGCACTGCACACACTATATTCCATGCTTTGCTACTGTCCAATGCTTCAGGTTCGAAAAAGACAATGGAGATTCTGACCACAAGATATTACTTTCCGTTACCCCCACTTTTTCTTTAACCCGACCGTGTATGATCCTCGAAATATTTCACTGCTTTTGGACTAAATTTCAGATCAAAAAAGTACAAAATTGTGACATTAATTTGTTAATTTTCTTGCGAAGGGTTAAATATGATTGTATAAACAGTTCGTATGTAGCTTTCCGGATACATTCGTTAACCGAGCACTTAGTTACGGACATTTGGTCTCTCCAACTCCGTAATCTTATGCCCTCAACTTTCCCCAGCACTACAAAACATTCTATGTAGTAATAATTACATACATGAACAGAGCTTCATTTAATCTATTTACAGATCGCGCTCGCAAAGGATCACAAGCCGCTTGCCGCGAAGCCTGGTCCAAGCTGGACTGCTGGGTGTCCCGCGCATGCGCAGCTCGTACCACACTCGCTGAGCTAGAACACGCCCTGGAGCGTCAGCTCAGACAGCGGGACAGGGCCACGAGGGCCGCCCGGGACGCTAAGGACCCCGACACGGAACAGCTGCTGCACTACCTGCGGACCGCCATAGCCGACACGCAGACGCAGATCATGCAGATAGAGGTATGTGGACAGGGTCACTGACCCTGGAGCGTCAGCTCAGGCAGCGGGACAGGGCCACGAGGGCCGCCCGGGACGCTAAGGACCCCGACACAGAACAGCTGCTGCACTACCTGCGGACCGCCATAGCCGACACGCAGACGCAGATCATGCAGATAGAGGTATGTGGACAGGGTCACTGACCCTGGAGCGTCAGCTCAGGCAGCGGGACAGGGCCACGAGGGCCGCCCGGGACGCTAAGGACCCCGACACGAACAGCTGCTGCACTACCTGCGGACCGCCATAGCCGACACGCAGACGCAGATCATGCAGATAGAGGTATGTGGACAGGGCCACTGACCCTGGAGCGTCAGCTCAGGCAGTGGGACAGGGCCACGAGGGCCGCGCGGGACGCTAAGGACCCCGACACGGAACAGCTGCTGCACTACCTGAGGACGGCCATAGCCGACACGCAGACGCAGATCATGCAGATAGAGGCATGTCACTGACCCTGGAGCTCCAGCTCAGGCAGCGGGACAGAGCCACGAGGGCCGCGCAGGACGCAACAACTGCCATCTTTGGTTTCTTGGGCTATATTTTCCTTTTACACACACTGACATGACCTTGTCTAACCATTTTACAAACTCACGTCTATTTATTGAAAGAAATCATCTGACTCTTTTTCCTTGCAGGAAGAGAACGACGAGAACGAGTTGCCCCGCCTACTGGAGCAGATAGAGTCTGTGGAGTCTGGCCGCTACGCGTTAGAGCGCATGGCCGCGCTGGCCCTGCAGCACGCGCAGGAGGCCGCGCGCAGCCGCAGCCTGCTGGCCGTCACCAACGCGCAGCTCAAGGAGGTACGCGTCATCATCATCATCATCACTACGCGTTAGAGCGCATGGCCGCGCTGGCCCTGCAGCACGCGCAGGAGGCCGCGCGCAGCCGCAGCCTGCTGGCCGTCACCAACGCGCAGCTCAAGGAGGTACGCGTCATCATCATCATCATCACTACGCGTTAGAGCGCATGGCCGCGCTGGCCCTGCAGCACGCGCAGGAGGCCGCGCGCAGCCGCAGCCTGCTGGCCGTCACCAACGCGCAGCTCAAGGAGGTACGCGTCATCATCATCATCATCATCACTACGCGTTAGAGCGCATGGCCGCGCTGGCCCTGCAGCACGCGCAGGAGGCCGCGCGCAGCCGCAGCCTGCTGGCCGTCACCAACGCGCAGCTCAAGGAGGTACGCGTCATCATCATCATCATCATCACTACGCGTTAGAGCGCATGGCCGCGCTGGCCCTGCAGCACGCGCAGGAGGCCGCGCGCAGCCGCAGCCTGCTGGCCGTCACCAACGCGCAGCTCAAGGAGGTACGCGTCATCATCATCATCATCATCACTACGCGTTAGAGCGCATGGCCGCGCTGGCCCTGCAGCACGCGCAGGAGGCCGCGCGCAGCCGCAGCCTGCTGGCCGTCACCAACGCGCAGCTCAAGGAGGTACGCGTCATCATCATCATCATCACTACGCACTAGAGCGCATGGCCGCGCTGGCCCTGCAGCACGCGCAGGAGGCCGCGCGCAGCCGTAGCCTGCTGGCCGTCACCAACGCGCAGCTCAAGGAGGTACGCGTCATCATCATCATCATCACTACGCGTTAGAGCGCATGGCCGCGCTGGCCCTGCAGCACGCGCAGGAGGCCGCGCGCAGCCGCAGCCTGCTGGCCGTCACCAACGCGCAGCTCAAGGAGGTACGCGTCATCATCATCATCATCATCACTACGCGTTAGAGCGCATGGCCGCGCTGGCCCTGCAGCACGCGCAGGAGGCCGCGCGCAGCCGCAGCCTGCTGGCCGTCACCAACGCGCAGCTCAAGGAGGTACGCGTCATCATCATCATCATCATCACTACGCGTTAGAGCGCATGGCCGCGCTGGCCCTGCAGCACGCGCAGGAGGCCGCGCGCAGCCGCAGCCTGCTGGCCGTCACCAACGCGCAGCTCAAGGAGGTACGCGTCATCATCATCATCATCATCACTACGCGTTAGAGCGCATGGCCGCGCTGGCCCTGCAGCACGCGCAGGAGGCCGCGCTTTCATAAGCCTCTCCAATTTAAGTAAGTAGGCTTTGAACATGATCAGGGAAGCGTGCATTTCTAGTGTTTTTTAAACTATTAATTTATTTCTCATACCTGTCCTTCCAGCTGGAAGAAACCTCCGAGCGTGCGGCGAGCGCCCTCCGCGCGGCCGGCGACCAGAACCTCAACCCGTGGGGCGTGCCCGCGCACGCGCTGCACGCGCTGCTCGCGCACGTGTCCTCGGGCAGCTGCACGCGCGCCGTGTCGCCCTCCGACAGGTACGCGCCCGGCGACAGAACCTCAACCCGTGGGGCGTGCCCGCGCACGCGCTGCACGCGCTGCTCGCGCACGTGTCCTCGGGCAGCTGCACGCGCGCCGTGTCGCCCTCCGACAGGTACGCGCCCGGCGACAGAACCTCAACCCGTGGACTTCAAATAGAACCAAACCAAAACCTGGCAGAACAATTTTGGCTCTGTGAAAACCGTCTTTTTATTGATTTTGGAAATTCTTAAGTTAAGGATTACTATTTAAGACGTCGTTGCGTATACCAAACTATCTCTAAAACTCATGACTTTAATTTTATCACATTTTACCGGTACCTTAAGTTGATGAATCAACGGAAATCTATTACGTTATAATACATTTAAACTACCGTTTCTTACATTGCGAAAGTTAATCAACTACCTAGGAAACTGATCTACTTACAATTATTGCTACGAGTAGGTATTTTTGGTGACATATAATATAAAACACCATTTCTCATGGATTTTATCTCCTAACTAGACTGCGATCACATTTACCCCATGTACTGACCTATCGTTCCTGATAGCATGTCTACATTTTTGCTATATTGTATAGAATTGTTTGTTACAGTATGCTGGAGACGCACCGACAGCAGACGAACGGCGTGCGCGAAGTGAGCACCGCGCCCACCTCCCCTCCGGACGACAACTTCAATTCGCCTTTCCAAAGAAACACGTGAGTCCTATTAACTAACTGTACTGCCATTCGAAGCCTTAATAATTACCAACATTTTTTAGTAAAAAAACCGACTCCAATATGATCACAACTTTGATATGATTTCGAAAAAAAAAAAGATTTTTCCGAATCGGTTGACAATTCTCGGAGATACTTTGTGATAACAAACAGTTTATTCCAAAACTATAAGAGCTACATTATTGAAATTTAGTGCGTAGATGTATTCTGTTAACCGCATTATGATTTTAAAATAAAATCAGAAAAAAGTCCAAAACTTTTGGGGTTCCCCATACATAGAACTGAAACTAATTTTTTTTTTCATCCAACCTTTACGTGTGGGGTATCTATGGATAGGTATTTGAAAATGATGTTGAGGTTCCAAACATCATTTTTTTCTTAACTGAATAGTTTGCGTGAGAGACTCTTCCAAAGAGGTAGAATGTGTGTTGGGCTTAATTACAATAAAAATCGGACGATCTATTGCTATATACCTGAATATAAGTGTGGGAATAGGACCTTATTCTTAGTTAAAGAAACTGCGATCAGGTAACTGATTAGTTACTTCCCCGTTGTCACAGTGACTTGAGTTTCTCTTTCGCTTTCCATTAAGCCTAAGGAAGGCATTATCATCCCCTTTTGTGCCGGTTTATGCCTCTAGGCCCAGGGTCTGCTTTAACCATGATCCTAGATTTAGCGAGTCTGGTTATTACATTGAAGCGACTGCCATCTCACCTTCGTAACCCTCAGAAAGGGGAACCAGACAAATTTGGATCATGGTCTAGGGAAGGCATTATGTCGTGCTATAAACTATAATATAACTAACTAACTAATATACCTAACTTTTGGACCTCACGACCGCGTACCATCAGGTGGAGTGAGGTCATCCTGAAAGCACTTCTTATAAAAAAAAATAAAAAAAAAAAAACTTTTTTTACATTATCAGCGGGCGACGAGGCTCCGTCCGCCTCCGCGACCTGGGCGTGTACGGGCGCGAGGACGCCGACGGAGACCCCATGACGCAGTCGCTGGTGGAGACCACGCCCAGGCCCGCGCCGCTCAGCCGCGTGCCCAGCGCGCCCGGCAGCCTCAGGTAAACCCAGGCACATTTGTTTTGGCCACACAGCGCCACCTAGCCCCGAACTAAGCCGAAACTTGTACTATGGGTACTAGACAACTGATAAACTTGCTTAGATACATTTTTTCGTAAATAAGTAGAAGTTGCGCAGGACGGCTGGCAAGTGCTGGATGCGAGAGGCCCGGGACCGATCGAAGTGGCGAACATTGCGAGAGGCCTATGTCCAGCAGTGGACTGATGTGGGCTGATGATGATGAAGTACATAGAAAACACCAAGCCAAATACAGACATGTTCATGAACACAAATGTTTGTACTGTACGGGAATCGAACCCACGACTGTACGGGCTTCTTGTTCGCTTTCCATCAGGGGCGTAGGGAAGCCATTATGCCGAGCTACTATAAAAAAACAAGCGTAGCTAAGAACCACAGGCCGATGACGGGCTGCAGCGTCACCGGTGCGAGAAGCTATGCCTTGTAACATCCAACCCGTCAGTCCAGCAGTGGACTGCGATGGGCTGATGATAATGATGAACAGACTTATCCCTACAAAAAGTGGAAGTGCTTCTACTTGAGGATTCTATGTTGTATAAGTAAAACACTAATAAAGGGGCTACTATCAGCACCATACAAGCTGCCTTGGTTTTGCGCCGACAGAAGGAAAACTCATTACTCATAAATCACTTAGGTTTACGTACTTGTGCCTTCCGAAGGCTATGGAAACGAGCTGTTTGGAGGACTTGTGTGAAAAAACGGAAAACTTCAATGAATTTGTATATTTTGAACGATTAAGATTCGTTTATTGTTGATGAAAATTGTACTTGTAAAAACGTAACGTGGTTTTTAAAATAACGTGTAATAGGGAATATGCATGAAAAATAGTTTCAGGTATTTACTAATTTATCGTAAAATAGATCAAAATCTACTACGAACAGTGAAAACAAAATCAAAATTGGTTGAAAAATGGGCGAGATACAGTCGTTGAAAGTGAATATATCCGTCTCTCTCTCGCGAAACAGATTTTTCTATGGAGTTAGTACGGCGCTCACGGTACGTGACGTCATCTACCGCGTCGGATCTCTCTGTCTAATCAATAACTTTAACGCTTTATAACTCGCTTAATAGAAAAGATAGTTTAAAAAATATATAAAGATATTTATGTATCTGGAAGACAAAAGATTTCAATAAATCCATAAAAAAAAGTCATGCATATTCCCTATTGCCAATAAGAGTGAAGTTGCCACGTGTCAAAAGGTCGCGACGGCGGCGGGTCACGGGGGCTTCACATTGGCGCGTTTCTCCACGCTGCGTCAACAAATGGCGTTGAACATGAGCCATATTAAATAAATAAATAAATATCAGACAACATCACATACATTGCTCCGATCCCAAAATAAGTAGCTTAAGCACTTGTGTTATGGGTATCAAAACAACGAAGGTACTACAAATAAATACTTAAGTACAAATATAAACACCCAGACACGAAACAAACACAAGTGTTCATCACACGAATGTTTGTCCCGGGTGGGAATCGAACCCACGACCCTTGGTTCCAAAGGCAGGGGTCACTACCAGTTGAGCCACCGAGCCATATATTTATTTATTTATTTAAGTTTACGTGTGGTCCAGGGGCCTGAGTCCGGCGGGCGGCGCGCAGTCGCCGGTGTCGCCGCGCCGCGTGGTCGAGAGCCCGCGCCTGCCGCGCCGGTACATCCCGCAGCCGCAGCCCGTGCCCAAACCGGCCTCCTTGTACGTACCACACATCACCTACCACACAAACACATATACACAGACTGACACACATCCCCCAAACTATTTTCGAAATATCCAAAACATAGATTACTTTATCCAGTAATTTGATGTGTGGACATGTGTACATTGTTGACGTGAAATAAAATAGATAAGTCCAGTGGTATTATAATGCAAATTTCGAATTAGGTTTTGCGATTTATACAGTTCCTATCAAAGACTTTAAGAGCTCTTCGCCATTTCCATTTTTGACAATCGTATCTAATTTCTGAATGGACGTAAACGAATCGTTATCAACAGATATCTTTACAAAGATATTGTGAATAACTTAGCAGTATCCCGACTCGAGTCTGCACTGTATGCAAATGTGTATTTTATTTATTCGGTTAAAAAAGGCCAAACATCAACAATATAGACCTTCTTTAAACGTCTTCTTTTCTTTAAGACTGTTGTCTTTAAATGACATAGAACTTCTGGACTTACTTATTTTACACACTACACTATTACTCCATAAGTATAGATAGATAGGGTGGGACATATTTTATAAATTAAGCATGAATCCAGTTTTAGAAATAACTTTGCTTTAGGCGGCCTATAGGTAAAGAAAATATATTCAAATTGGAATATTTAACAGATAGGGCACTAGCGATTAGTTTGATTTAAAATGATTATAGTACAAAGCATGAGTAGTAAGCGATATGAAATAAATAGTTTATCGTATCATTAGTCAATGCACGCACAAATAGACACGTAGTTTTAATTTTGTTTTTAGTTTTCTTACTTTATGTTCGAACAAGTTATCACTAAATAATGGCCGATTGCTCTGTAGAAGAAACTCTGTTATATTGATTTTTTATGGAATAGTAGTAAATTTTGTATGTATCCTGCTCGAAGGACCAATGAGTAGACTTCAACAGAGCGATCGGTCGAACTGTATTATACCTTACTCTGTTACTCTTCCCTCTCCTTGCCCCGCGATCTCGCTCCACCGCCGTATCTGCATGATACACAGCTTGGGTATATGTGCTAAAGTAGTTTGGTTAGAAGGTATCTAGTACTCCACGACATGTACTTCACTCTGCTACTCGTTTATGATAAAAAAAAAATTATACTTTTATAAACCGACAAGGATGATTTTTCACGTGGCTGAATTACGCGGGTCCTCATACAAAATGTCACTTCTGACCAGGGGCGTAACTACATAGTGGCAAGTTGGCAAATTGCACCGAAGCCCTATCCATGGCCAGATCAGAAAAGACTCTTAACTCTCAATATTAATTTATTACACATTTAGTAACCATCCGAAGAATTTGCCACGGGTCTCGAATTGTATAGTTAGACCACTGCTACTGACGTTGATTATTTGTTTTGTTTTTACTGTAACGCTGTCGTGTCAATGTGACCCACGTGGCAAACATCCTTGTCGATCTGTAATCGAACTTTCAAATATCTCTACTCTACTCTAATGGAATGCAAATTATTGTATAATTCGAGGATTATCCCATAACCGTTAATAGGTATAGACGAGTAGTGTTGCGAATACTGTCTATTTTACAAAATTGGATAAAGCATGTCTAGGACATGCATTGTTTAATTTTGTAAAATAATGTACGCATTGTATGAGTAGTTTGGGTAACGTAGATAGTTGGGAGCTACGTGTTTCGGATCAATGTCACGTGTTTGGAAATTTGTCAAATGTAAATTATAATATAATAAAACTTATTATTGATACTATAACAAACAAAATACAATCGCTCGATGGTCAGGACGCGCAGTTATATACCTTAAAAAACGAACAGAGATCTCTTGCCACCGCCAACGCGGATCTTTAGGAACTCGAATAAGTGGTATCCAGGTGGTACCTATAAATGGTACAAAAACACGCGCTCAGTCCATCGAACCTTGGCTTTCGATTGTCAACGCAGGACCCCAGTACACTCGCCTATTGATACTATTCTCTAGTAACTTATGGTAAACAAATTGTTAAACCTACTATTTAATTTCATAACACGTGACATAATGGGTCCTTTTAGTCTGAATCACATGTGCGAGGCGGGATAGAGAGACACCGACACAATACTTATCCAATCTTAAAGTGTAATACGGATAAGGGCGTATGTGTTACGCTTTTTTTATTACTAAAAACACTCGTTTTAGCAATTACAAGAAACTTTAAAGGTGTGTCGTGTCACGATCCCGTCATGCATGGTGTATAACAACCTTTACACAAATTCGGGCAGAATAGATCCGTGTATTCACTAAACAACTCGTCTAAGCATGACACTACTCAACACTTTTAGATTTTTTTTCAAAGTGTATTTTTGGATCAAAATAAAATTAAATGTTCTACGTAGGCAACTGAAATTGTCAATAGCTTTTCAGGTTAAGTTGGCCAGATTCAGTAGAATAGAGTAATTTAGACCGACAAAGACTTGTAATAAAATTATGACCTCATAATTCCTTGCACACATGAAATGAAATACCTATGTAAATAAGTATTTCAACACAAAGGCAGCGTTCGACGCGTCATGACCGACTAAAGTTGCCTAGTGAGTACACGGGCGTGAAGTAACGCGTTGTATGCACATTCATACTCGAAGCCCTATTCATAGACAACACTTGAGTGCCGGTCGCCAATTTAAATGCCTTACATCGCATAGTGTGGTTGGTTTCCAAGATTTATTTGTGAATACGCGTGTAGGTATTGGCAATAAGTATTGGCAGGGCCGTCTTTAACCTATTGGAGGCCCTGGACATATTAGGATAATGGGCCCCTATTGTCTTTGAAAGAACACTATTTCGTCGGCCCTGACAGGAACTAGGCACTTTGTATATGAGCTGAGGGGCCCCATCGATCGCGGGGCCCTGGGCACTTGCCCATAGTGCCCACTGGGAAAGAGGGGTCCGCGTATTGGACACATTGCTAAATAGAATAGTGTACTTTCACTTTAGGGCCTTAAGGCGAAACCTACCAATAGGTGAATATTTCCAACTGTTCACATAGCTATGGAATACCATACGACGCGTTACCAATACTCCTGTTAGTGCGTGTAATGTTTGGTGCGATCGGTGCGGGAGTGCGGGGCTGACGCGAGAGGGGGGCGGGAGGGAGGGCGCGCGCTCACTGTGCGGTTGCTTGCAGCCTGCTGACCGACCTCTCCATAGTGGAGGACTGACCCGCCGGGAGACAATCTACGCGCGGGGACGACGCCTCGCCTACATGTATATAGCGTGTGCAACAACTGTCTAGGGCTTTGGGCGTAACGATAGGTTTCTATGTGATAGGGAAATTAGTACGGAAGTGGTAAAATTTACATAAAGCTCGACTCAAGTCAGTCTTATGTAGTGACATGAATGGCTTAGGTTTTTTTGTATAAAGTGCGATATTTACAATTTTACGCGCTGAGCGGCCATGGCGGTCACCGGTGACCAACAAACAATACTTTTCCTATTGTCTAGTTTCTCGGCAGTCAAAGCATTTTATATCCAACTAGCTGACCCGTGCCTACTTCGTTGGGCATAATTATATAACCTATGACACTCGCCAATAATGTGGCTTTCTATTGGTGAAAGAATTTTTAAAATCGGTTCCGTAGATCTACCCCTTACAATTTAAGAAATATACTAACACACAAACTTTGTTCTTTATAATATTAGTATAGATAAGCCATGTGAGGTGCAACACGCAAGTAGTTGCCACGCGTGGTGACAAACTCGTTTACTTATTTTGTTACTGTTCTTTTCCTCGTCGTTTTAAACTTAACTTTACAAATTTGAGAAAGACGTAAATATCATCAACTGTAGATTCAAAACTTCCGTATCGTTTGTTATTTCAAAGTAAAGCTAAGAACTGACGTGTACATAGCAGCCTATCGTTACGCATCTAGGCGTTATATTATGATTCTGAATCTTGAGAAATACCGCCCCGCAATGTACAATATTATAACCTTGTTTATTTAATCAGCCTTTTGCCTAACTTTGCCAAATAATGTTTAAATAGAGGTCAAAGATCTGTATATAAGATGCTTTATTGATGGGGCGATGTATGACTGTATATTACGACATAAGTAAATTAAGTAGTACTTAGTAGTTATTAATCGAATCGCCAAAGTAAATTTTAGGGCAATTATCTACTTATAATTTATAATTTTTGTTAAAGGACTTTTTGCTTTGGTGCAATATTAAGGGTGTTATTATGTGTACGTGACCTCAATTGTTGTATTTAATAAATTAACTAATCACTAATCAACCAAAGGCAGCTGTATAGTAATCTATGGGCGGATCAATTTTATACTTTACTGTTTAAGCTTTCAAAGTCAATATTATAAGTATATTTTATCAACGGGGTTTTTGTTTTGTTCCTGATTTTTAAGAACACAAGATCCGTGATCATGGCACTAGCAACACGTGCCGAAATATCGGAGCCCCAGTAGTTATTATTTGGTAGTTAAATAGACTTACCTACTTCAGAAGAAAATAATACTAAACTCTAACGCAAAGCCTTGCTAATAAACTAGTTTAGCTTCATTTCGATCAACGTTATGTTTTTTCTTTTTCATATCAGTGACTTGAGCCTTGGTATCAGTACCAATTTGACTATCTTATAAAATCTTTTAGTTTTCTATAGAATCAACGTTATGGTACAGTGCAGGTATACTTTTCTTTACAAACTAGTGATTTTTTAAGGAAATAACAAAGACAAAATACGTTTTTCCTTTAAATGGCAGCATAATCTTTAAGCCAAGATTCGCCCATAACAATCCAAGTGCATTTGTACAACAGTAGTCGTAAGTAGTTATTAGTGACATGTCACAATTTACCGTAAGCTTTAACCGCATCGCACAATATGCGTTACGTGTACTCGGAATACAGAGTGAAATTTATTCTGTCATGCTCAAAAGCAAGCCTGATTTCTCAAGGGCCGGCAATGCACCTGTGACTCCCCTGGTGTGTGATTGCGGTGTCCACGGGCTGTGAGGCCAGTTTGCCTCCTGCCTTAAAAAATAAATAAAATGATACTTATTAAGTACATATTACGTTAATGATCACGGGTATAGGGGGCGTTGGTGCCTGCTGGGTACAGGGGCGCGGAGAGACGAAAACGGGGTACGGAGTACCGTGATACTCGCCCCTACACCTCTCTCGTTCCCCATTCTCGTCCCAACCCACGCTTCCATACCCGGCGGCGAGCACTTAGATTCTATGTATTGTTTTTGTAGTTCACTCCGTGTTCTGAGGCCTAGCTAGGCAAGTAACGTACCAATAAACGCTGTCGAAGTGAGCTTGTGTTTGTCTGCGCCCGGCGCGACCCGCGTGCATGCTGCATCCGTCCCCGATGTGTTTACCGCATGATTTGCAACTATTTGTGTTTTTGTGTAAACAATTTTGTTTTTTATAGGAATGAGGGCGTGGCTTAACATACCTACTGTCTTCTGTTAAAACGAAAATTAAAGTGTTGAGCATTTGTAAGAGTAGGTAAAAGTATACTCGTATTTTTGCGACCCTAAATTCAAATGAAACCATATTTCAAAATTGTTTTATTTGTTGGTTCCATACTCGTAGTATGTAAAGCCACGTCATCAATATTAGAAAACATTATCAAACCTCTTTTCTAAACTAAGACACTAATTGGTGTAAATGTAACATTATACAATATTCCTATTAAATTCGTAAACTTACAAATATTTATAAAAATTTACAGCTTAAAAAAATTATGTCTCCCTTAAAAAAATAGTTCGATACCAGTTCTCGTCAGTATCCTACACAAAAATCCAAGTTTCGATAACTAAGACAAAACAATGTGTGTAAATTATATTAGGAAGTGCTTAGAAAAAAATAATGCAGTACTGCTAGTAATGAATTCAATACATTAGTGCAATGTAAGTACGTTATTATTTTAAATCATTTCGTCCCAAGCCGCACATCGCATGTCACCATTACACATCGTTGCTGATTGTCCCGGTGTGGTCTGTGTTCGAGTTGTGTTTGTTGCTTGTTGGCACATGTGCATAATCACTTATATAAGCTCATAACATCACTAAAATATCAAAAATTTCAAACGATTTTTTTTTTCTAAAAATGTCGTGTAGGTACATTTTCCTGGCATAAAATAAATCATAGTCGATTCAATAACGCAGTGAAGTCATTGAAATTCCAATTAATTAACAATTTAAAGTGCCTTTATTTTCATCGCTAATTTTAATGATCAATTCGTCTCATTTTCCAATATAAATTGCAAATGAATAAAATAATAATTAGGCCATCTTCCGACAATTTTATCTAAAATTTCGTTGTAATTTTGTAATTCATTGGGGGTTGCCAGTTTATCGTGAAGGATCATTATAAATATAAATAAAATAGACACTCGTGGTTAATTGGACTATAATATTGAACCTACCTTAAATGAAATGAAAATGCAGCTTTTGTTTTGCATGGTGCTAAGCAGTGTTCGCCCTTATTTATATTTAAATATATTAAAAATATAATTGTTGGCAATGTTGTAACCGATTGGCAGCGTGTGTCTAACCCATCGAGCAAATATCACATCAGACTTTAACAGTCCACCATTGCTACCATAATCATTTCCTATTAACTTTGTCATTCATATATTTTGTCATATACAATGTTTCTATAACGTTTGCAAAATACTTTGCATTTGAAGATCACATCATCCGTATATGTTATTTGCTCGATGTTTTCACGTGACTGGGGACGTCGAGGCTAAGCGTATGCTGAGGGACAGGTGGCTCAGGTTTATGCAATATAGTATTTTCTGAAGTTAGTGAATGAAGGTCTAAAAAATCCCGTTGGCCAAGACTTTTTTAAAAGGGGTGAAGTGGTAGCGAAAACGTATGTCTACGTGGCACATGTCTGTGTCGCAGTGTAGGTACGTAGATCTCGGATATTCCGTGTTTTACAAAATCTGCTCTGGCCTGCATGAACGTGCCCCGCCTGCATCTCAGCACACGCTTACATCCAGGCCACGGGTACGGGAATTGCGTTTCTTTCCATCGCTCACCGCGCCTACAACAAAAAATGAATTGCCTGCGCGCGGCGAGTGATGGAGTGAAACGCAAGTTGGCGTTCGCAACGCCTAAGGCCGCGTCCCCAGTAGGCCAACTGTTTGCCGCTGACTTAGCAGCGTATCGGCTTAGTATGCCCTTCCATATACTTGAAATGGAACGTCCACAGTTTGCTAGTTTTTGTCGTCGGCGCGCGTAACTGCAAATTGCGTAGATTGAGCGCAAGACAGGCGAACTGTGAACGCTCCATTTTAAGTATATGGAAGGGCATACTAAACCAATACGCCGCTAACTCAGTCGGCGGCAAACAGTTTGCCTACTGGGGACGCGGCCTAAGGCCTAGCCTAACGCCGCGGCCACACATTGGAGATATTTGCACCAACGTAACGTTTTGCGCCCAATGCACCAATGTGTGTATCAGTACTTAATGAAGACATTGTGCGCGTTAATGTTGGGCATTGGACAGCGATTGGACGCAAAGTTGAGTCCAATGTGTGGCCGCGGCATAAGCCGAGTGGCTTGGCTAATGGGCGGGCTGCCGCTGCCGCAGAGAGGGCGTGGGCACGCCGCCCGCGTCGCCGGGCGCCACGCGGCGCGCGCGCGACGACGACGTGTTCCTGCGGCTGGCCGGCGCGCAGCACGACAACTCGCCGCAGGGAGTCGTCAGGGAGGTCAGGGAGCCGCTCAAGGTAACAATAAACAGTTTTTGTTAATCGTTTAAGACTTTTTCAGGTAAAAGCTGTATGCACAACAGCTAACTTCAAAGTGAAATGGGCTGACTCGTGTGTGGTTCAACTCTTTAGTAAACTTGAAGTTTTTGTTGTTCTTACAACAAGTGACGTAACGTTGCTTCTTTTTTTTTTAAATAAAAGATGGTAATTACAACTCTCAAATTGGCAACCCTTTTCGTTTACGCTTCACAGGCAATCCCTAGATTGTCTAGTCGCCATTTTTAATTCGTTCCCAGGGGGAGTCAAGAATCTTGCGTTACGTTATGTTTGAACGCTCGCGCTCCCTTGCTTGCCCGTTGTCACAGCGGCTTTCCTTTCGCTTTCCATCAGGCGTATGGACGCTATTATGTGCTACTATGAAATAAATAAGATTTAAATATTGTAATTTTTGAGATATATCCACACTTTTTATTTATACTATTGTTACTATTGAGCGACATTGCTCGGTATTTTGGTAATTTTCTTTACGTAGACATGTATGTATCACGAGCGTAACTTGCTATCGTTCCACAGAGGAGTCTAAGCGGGCCAGGTGTGAACGTGAACCCGACGGGCGGGTCGGGCGCGTCGTGGCTGCAGTGCACGCACGTGTGCGAGGGCCACGCGGGCGCCGCCCTCGCGCTCGCGGCCACGCCGCACCTGCTCTACAGCGGCGGAGTCGGTTAGTACCCCAGTGACGTCATCAGACGCACACTTGCTTGCAAGGATACGCAATATGTCAACGCGTGAGCAGCGCCCTGTCTTGTCAATGTCAAGATGACAGGAGAGGAAGTACAAAATGTCAGACAACGTCGTCGGGACGTCTTTATGTATTATCTTATTACTACGTCACAATTTTGTACAAGACTCCCCTACATGCGCACGCGCCGCGGATTCGCGTGGTGAAAGCTGGTGGATCTGTAATCGGATAAAGAAAAAATTAAGTGACTGTCACGGTTTTTTTTACTTTTTTGTATGTTGTATTGTTGCAGACCGCACCGTCCGCGGCTGGGACCTGGCGGGCGGCGCGGAGGCGTGGCGCGGCTGGTGCGGCGGGTCCGTGAGCGCGCTGGCGGCGGGCGCGGGCGACGCGCGGCTGGTGCTGGCCGCCGCCGGCGCCGCCGTGCGCGTGTTCGACACGCGCAGCCGCACGCCCGTGTGCACGCTCTGGTACGTACTGACGGTGCAGCTACACGTACACTCGGTGTGCGACGCGCGGCTGGTGCTGGCCGCCGCCGGCGCCGCCGTGCGCGTGTTCGACACGCGCAGCCGCACGCCCGTGTGCACGCTCTGGTACGTACTGACGGTGCAGCTACACGTACACTCGGTGTGCGACGCGCGGCTGGTGCTGGCCGCCGCCGGCGCCGCCGTGCG
The DNA here is from genome assembly GCA_031163375.1 of Conogethes punctiferalis. Taxonomy (NCBI): domain Eukaryota; kingdom Metazoa; phylum Arthropoda; class Insecta; order Lepidoptera; family Crambidae; genus Conogethes; species Conogethes punctiferalis. The sequence goes on along the minus strand of CM062079.1, from coordinate 339,580 downwards.
CGTGTTCGACACGCGCAGCCGCACGCCCGTGTGCACGCTCTGGTACGTACTGACGGTGCAGCTACACGTACACTCGGTGTGCGACGCGCGGCTGGTGCTGGCCGCCGCCGGCGCCGCCGTGCGCGTGTTCGACACGCGCAGCCGCACGCCCGTGTGCACGCTCTGGTACGTACTGACGGTGCAGCTACACGTACACTCGGTGTGCGACGCGCGGCTGGTGCTGGCCGCCGCCGGCGCCGCCGTGCGCGTGTTCGACACGCGCAGCCGCACGCCCGTGTGCACGCTCTGGTACGTACTGACGGTGCAGCTACACGTACACTCGGTGTGCGACGCGCGGCTGGTGCTGGCCGCCGCCGGCGCCGCCGTGCGCGTGTTCGACACGCGCAGCCGCACGCCCGTGTGCACGCTCTGGTACGTACTGACGGTGCAGCTACACGTACACTCGGTGTGCGACGCGCGGCTGGTGCTGGCCGCCGCCGGCGCCGCCGTGCGCGTGTTCGACACGCGCAGCCGCACGCCCGTGTGCACGCTCTGGTACGTACTGACGGTGCAGCTACACGTACACTCGGTGTGCGACGCGCGGCTGGTGCTGGCCGCCGCCGGCGCCGCCGTGCGCGTGTTCGACACGCGCAGCCGCACGCCCGTGTGCACGCTCTGGTACGTACTGACGGTGCAGCTACACGTACACTCGGTGTGCGACGCGCGGCTGGTGCTGGCCGCCGCCGGCGCCGCCGTGCGCGTGTTCGACACGCGCAGCCGCACGCCCGTGTGCACGCTCTGGTACGTACTGACGGTGCAGCTACACGTACACTCGGTGTGCGACGCGCGGCTGGTGCTGGCCGCCGCCGGCGCCGCCGTGCGCGTGTTCGACACGCGCAGCCGCACGCCCGTGTGCACGCTCTGGTACGTACTGACGGTGCAGCTACACGTACACTCGGTGTGCGACGCGCGGCTGGTGCTGGCCGCCGCCGGCGCCGCCGTGCGCGTGTTCGACACGCGCAGCCGCACGCCCGTGTGCACGCTCTGGTACGTACTGACGGTGCAGCTACACGTACACTCGGTGTGCGACGCGCGGCTGGTGCTGGCCGCCGCCGGCGCCGCCGTGCGCGTGTTCGACACGCGCAGCCGCACGCCCGTGTGCACGCTCTGGTACGTACTGACGGTGCAGCTACACGTACACTCGGTGTGCGACGCGCGGCTGGTGCTGGCCGCCGCCGGCGCCGCCGTGCGCGTGTTCGACACGCGCAGCCGCACGCCCGTGTGCACGCTCTGGTACGTACAACTCTGAATGTTTATTCATACGGCATTGCTTGTCGCAGGTCGTCGGGGGCGGCGGGCGCGTGTCCGTCGGTGCGCGGCGTGGGCGAGGTGGCGGTCACGGCGCTGGCGCTGGCGCACAGCCACCGCCTGTACACCGCCGCCGGGGACAAGCTGCGCCTCTGGGACCTGCGCACGTATGACAACCTTACTTACTTTTAAAAATTAAATTTAAATGTGTGGCTGAACACTGGGCGGAATTAATTTAGATTGCCATCGACCCGAAAGGAAGACCTCTTTGCGAGTCCACCAACGCTGCTCAAATTTGTTGATTTTATGAACTTAAATAAAAATAAAACCAGCGTTCTCGGAGTGTCGTCGTCTGCTCTGTGTGCCCGCACTTATCAGTTTACAGAAAATAGTGGATTCTGTTAAAGTCTTAATCTATAGTGGATTTTAAACCAATACTGTTTTCTTGATGGGCAGTATAAATGTGTGTATGTTTGCAGAATGGAGTGCGTGTGCAAGGTGTGGTCGGGGCACGCGGCGGCCGTGATGTGCCTGGCGCTGGGCCGCGGCCGCAACGGCGACCTGCTCGCCACCGGCTCGAAGGACCACTACGTGCGCACCACCGATATGCAGCCACAGGACACAGGTATGCTTCCTTACCAGTTTCTGCAACGGCGATCAGGTATACACATTCATATATGCTAAGGCCAAGCGCGCTAAGATCCCAAAGGCCTTGATAGAGTCACAGACACCTATCTTAAAGCCTATTTTTGTAATGTCAGATGTTAATCGGCGATGGTTGTACCTTTTACAGGCAGCTGGGAGGCGAGCGGGCGACGTCTCCTGGAGCCGCCGCACTACGACGGCGTTCAGGCGCTGGCCCTCTGCGGGGACGTGCTGTACAGCGCCTCGCGCGACACCAGCCTCAAGCGCTGGAGCCTGCACGACTACACGCTCACGCACGTGAGTAGTAACGTGTACACGCGTCGTGTACACGCGGCCCTCTGCGGGGACGTGCTGTACAGCGCCTCGCGCGACACCAGCCTCAAGCGCTGGAGCCTGCACGACTACACGCTCACGCACGTGAGTAGTAACGTGTACACGCGTCGTGTACACGTCGTCGCACGTGAGGAGTAGATCCTCTAAATCAGTATCTTTGTCGTCGTATCTCCTAAAAAATTTCAGGACAAACGCAGACATGAGAATCTATAAGGATTCCGTTTTTTTGCCAATTGGCTATAGAACCTTTAAAATATAGTTGTATAAAGCATCTACGTTTAAAATGGCAGACGTTTTATGAACTCGCTTGCATGTTCCAGAGCGTGATGAACGCGCACAAGGGCTGGGTGACGGGCGTGTGCGCAGTGGGCGGCGCGCTGGGCGGTACCGAGGCTCCCCTCGTGTCGGTGGGCCGCGAGGGCACGGCGCGGCTGTGGTCTGCTGCCCTGCGGCCGCTGGCCACGCCACAGCCGCTGCCCGACGCGCCACACGCCCTGCGCGCACACCCCGACCCGCGCCGCAGCCTGCTCTACACCGCCGGCAAGTGAGTATGAGTATGTGCGGCTGTGGTCTGCGCAGACGCGGCCACTGTCCAAGAAAACCTACCACTGAAATAAGAAATAAACTGGTCACATGATTGCTCCTTGCAACATTGAGGAACTGTTTCGCATTTCTTTAATGTTACAATTATATATTGGACGTGGACAGTGTTTGGAAACGCCTCTGACCGACTTGGTTCCTGATATCTTTAAAAACATTTTCATTACTCGACATCAACCACACGAACCGACTAGTAAATGTTTTTCAGCAGTGCATCATTATCACTGAATTGAATATAGATAGCTATATCTTCAACCCTTAAGTTACCTATTCATATACGCTAGGTCCCTAACTAACTTTAAGTTATGTATTTAAACTCTCTAACTCGATGGCTCATTTGGTAGTGACCTCTGCCTTCGAAGCCAAGGGTCGTGGATTCGATTCCCGCACAGTGCAAACATTTGTTCATGAACATGTCTGTTTGTATTGGTTTGTATAAAATATGTATTCATTTACCAAAAAAAAAATCTAAGTAAGTTTATCAGTTGTCTAGTACCCATAGTATAAGCTTCGGCTTAGTTTGGGCTAGATGGCACTGTGTGGCCCAGCGTGGCATGTCTTGAGTTATTTATTGTTATTATAAAGAACTTACAAAAAACATTACCTCATTATGGACTCTACGTGGTATGGTATCCTCATTACGGACTCGTGTCGTATGGTATCCTCAGCTAAGATGTGAGTGTGTTGCAGCGGCGGCGAGGTGCGCGCCTGGCGGCTGAGCGGCGAGCCCTGAGCCAGCGCAGGTCGGACCCCACACTCCACGACCGCCTCTTAGATGAGCCTCTACACCATTTTACACCTGTCACTTGATTCGACCCTCCACACTGGCTGAAAAATCACTGTTAAAAAAATTCAAACATGAACGCTAGGACCTAATATAACGTGATTGGTTCAGCTCGAACGATGGCGGTTGGAATTCAAATAGCAGCACATGATTGGTCAACATCAGTGACAAACGTCAGTTATGTCAAAATGAGCCAATCACTGTAGTTTTGCCGCTTATGCCGTAATTTTTTCATTGAATAGCACCAGTTGAAAGTATTACAATCGTGCTTCAAGTCACCATCGGTCGACAATTTTCTATATTATGATAAAGTAATATATGTTGTGCGTACGTTAACATTTACTTGATATTGCCAGCCATTCGTAACTTTGAAATTCGGGATAATTAGATTATATTTACATTATTAATACAAATAAATTACATTTGCATATGCATTATTAATTGTGAAAGATAAATAAATAATTTCTTTATCATGTATCCAGCATAAAGATCCATCACTACTTATAAAAGTTTTTGGCGGCAAATTTTCGAACGAGGCTCATCTAACTGGCAATGTTTTATCACTAGCGCCCTCTACATACACTAGCCACCCCGTTTATCACGCAAGCAGGCATTTCGTAGCTTTTGTACAATAATTGCAATCGTTTGTATAAAAGTGGACTCTAAATCACAATGCATTGGTTTTGAAGTTAAATGTTCAAATGGTAATGAACATCATACCTTATCATTCCCTTATAGTTCCGCTACTATTAACCAGCGTGAGACAGCTTGCAGCACGCGTCGCCGCCGCTTCACTCGACCCACGACCAGGCAAAACATCGCTTGACCAAAATTGAACCTTATCTACAATACCATAATGTTGTTTTTCCTGCGAGTGTGCTACCTCATTACGTAGTTATTCGACCATTCATACGAATTAACATTACCTGTAGAACAGTGACTAACCACTAGCTTTGGATGTCGCTCCTAATCCGTGTATCCTCATTTTTAAGCTTTCATTGTTGTTTGTAGTTATGTTAGTGACTAACGACCGTATACCCACTGTATATTATTTGTCATCTTAATTACTAAATCCAATTTGAATTATAGATGGATTCATGTAATCGTTGCTCATTCACTCCTAATTTTCCGTATTTAGATATCGAATTCATCACGACACAACACACTTCAGTGTTCGCATATTTCACACCGTCACATGGTTATTAAATAACCAGTTTTAACCGGATAACCTGAAACGTTGATGTATTTGCAGCGATGGACGGGTCAGGTGCTGGCGCGTGAGGCTCCCGCGGTGACCCCCGCCCGCCGCCGCCCGCGCCCTCCCCCCCGCCCCGCGCCGCGCCTGGAGGTGACCGGACCCCCCGCCACGCACCCCGGCTACTGCACTCACCAGATTAGCGTCTGGACTAGATATAAACGTTACTCGCCCGACCCCACGACGATTAAAGCTTCCCTTACGCTTACCATCGCGAGGAAAGCCCCCACGTTGTTCTACAATAAAAAAAATCCACGTGACTCGAGTTACTCTCACGAATTTTATGTAAACGAATACGTGACGTTGACGATCCGGCCCGAATGAATTTGAATTAGTTACTGATTAGGATTCGACTAGAAACGTTTAGTGACCCGGCGATCTCAAAATTGCTCAAGTCGACGGATCTCGCGGAATGGTAGTCTGGCTAGTAATGAGGTTAGTTGTGATCCTCCTTTGATAGATGACTGACGGAGCTGTGAAAGTTATGGGAATTAACGATAGCCAGTTTGAATTTGATAACGAAAATACTGAAATCGCTATGAATATGTTAGTATTAAATTTTACCTCGTAAAATGTATGAATCGATACCTGCCGTAGGTGACGAGTATCGTCGAATTAGATAGGTAATTAGAGCCTAAATGATGACGTATAATAGTTAGTATTAGGAGTACGGTGGGATGGTATCCCGTTTGTCAGCGGCGTACTATACATAGTGTAGTGGCATATTCATAGAAGGGGTCAAAATTTACAGGTCGTTAAAGAGCTTTTGGCTGGGACCCTCTAGAGCCACAGACTGCCCTATAGTTATGCCACTGTCGTTTGTAAAATTGTAATGTGTAGGTCCAATCTCACTCATTTTATAATGTAACCGACATTACGTATACTGCTAGTTTCAACCAAGGCCTTCGTACAGATAATAAGATGTTATATTCGACCGAGCTATCATTAGTTAGGCACATATATATTCTATTTATACAAATATATAATTGTGTAGACGATGTTAAGTCTGAGTATTAGCTTAGCGGCTTTAGTTCCTGTGATTATTTCGAGAGTACCTAGTAGATTGATAGAAAGCCAATGCCTTATTGCCAAATTTTAATATCTTACGCACAAGCAGTGTTTACGGGCTACATCACATGTTATCGAGCGGTGTACCTGTGCGAGGCGACAGCGGTGTAGTGGCACCATTTTAATTTAATTGGATTTATTTATATTGATTCCAATTAATACTTTTTTATCCAATACTAGTATTGCTAGTGCTGATAATACTGGTAGTAACTTTAGATACACATTTTTATATTATTCGTAAATCGTCGTAGACCATGTTCCCACGAGGAACAAACAAATATTCATATACTTAAATATAGAGGAGGTAATATTCATAGTATTGAACAATGAAACCTAGACGACATTTTCTACATGATCCTTAAAACTTTTTATACCGACAGTACCGATATTATCAGCGCTATAGATTTAATAAAAAGACTAGATTTGAACAGTAAATCAATTAGACCAAACTGTGATTAATTGAAGTATGTATTATATATTTTTATACATTCCTGAGCTACGGGTAGATGTAGGCGTCATCCGAATCATGACCGCGTGACTTAGCTAGTTGTTTGCTAAGAATCATATCGATAGAGATTTTAGAATTGAAATTTTTAAAATAAATAATACTAATGTCCAAATAAAACATTTTAATTCTAAGTTTAATATTAACTATAAATAAATTTATCCTTAAGCTTATGAATTTTAATGAATGAGCAGATTTATATTTTTGTTTTGATCTTGTTTTGTCCTTTCTGTTATTTAATAGTATTTAAATGATTTCAGTATTAATAATTCTACAGTTGAGTAGGTACAAAGAGGTGATGTTGAAGCCTAAATTGTTTTGGCCTAGCAATGTGACTGAAGTTGGGCTGCGGAGCTTGCGAGGCTATGGACAATGCCGGTAGCTTTATTATCGAAACAAAGATTTTATCAATGTTATTTTGTCTCAAAATAGTATATTAAGCTTGTAGTAACTTAAATTGATAAAAATATTTTCAAATTTAAATCAACCTAGAGGTCGTTTACCTAGCAGCTAGTCATGTGTTGGTTTGATTATCAATTTTAGTTTATTATTATGGCATGTGTATGCTTGTATAGTTTCCCTCATTTGAAATCTAAGCACGAACAGAAAGTATTGTTTTTAACATTTTAAGAATTGAAAGTAGGTAAATATTGTCACTAGTGCCTTTGTTACGAATCATCGCTCTCTTATTTCTGTATGATTTTATTAGTTTAAATATTTCTTGATGCGGACACAAGTATGTATTCTGTATTTTAAAAATTTTGAAATGTGTTTTACAAATAACAAATGAATTGTGTGTACGAGATTAATCATTATATAATTTTGTGTGTTGTTTTTATTTACAATGTATTGAATTTTATTATACTTTTATCTTGTAAGTACCCTGAATCTTTTATACAATGATGATTTAACTTTAAATAAAAATTGCAATACAAAGTTTGTTTTTTATTTAAATAGCTCCCCTAAAATTGCAACATGCTCTATAAAGACGCGGTCTATCTTCGTGAGAGTAATGTTAGGTATCGCTCTCTAGAAAACTGTCAAGTTTTGGTCCGCCTGAAAACTCATGATGGACATAGAAAGTTAGAGCCGCACGAGGCAATGATGATCACAGAGGAAGGCACACATTTTTGGTATAAAATTTATTTATCGTATAATATAAAGACATCCTGCAGGGACGATAATACACAATGAAACACAATTTCAGTCACTTAATATATTTACACTAGAAAATTCTCGTCTCGAGAGGAGCAGCGTCAGTATTTGTACTTTGTATGCTTGGCGTGTTTCCGGTGGTGGTGTGAGGGTGGCGTGGCGGGCGAGCGTCGCCGCCGCTCCCGCTCGCGATCCCGCTCCCGCTCTCGCTCCCGCTCCCGCTCACGCTCCCGCTCGCGCTCCCGCGACCTCTCCCGTTCTCTCTCCCTCTCGCGTTCCCTTTCCCGCGACCTTGAGCGGGAGCGAGACTTACGATCGCTAGAAAAATAAAAAAAGCATAATGGTAAAATTTGTGGCAGATATATCATCATCATCATCATCAGCCCGCAAACGTCCATTGCTGGGCATAGGCCTCCCCTACATGGCAGATACACTTGGCTTTCAAGATAACGTAAGGCCTCCTTCACGTATTCGCAATATTTCGGGAACGGCTTCGAATTCGAAAACTTTTTGTTTATCTATCTTCAATCTCAAGGATTTAATAGAATCCCTATATACATCAGATTTGACTTTCGTATCGGAATCGCCAACAAATACGATTAGTTTAAAAATAACTTACCCATAACGCGACCGTTTTTGTGGCGGTGATAACGAAGGCTCCCGAGATTTCTTTGATTTTTTTGATGATGTTCTGTAAATTAAATAGATTTCAGAGACCTCGTAAGTTACGTAACTTACGAGCTCATACATGGAATATGTCTGGTGGGAATGGATGGCGTTGTCGACAAAGTCAATATTATTTAATACGCTTTTTATTATCACTCGCTCGAACTCGTTTGTAGAGTGGTCGATTTACACGAGATTTAACTTTATATGAAAAACAATCTAAAAATATGTTAATTATTATTATGTAAATCGTAAAAATGGTTTGGAAAATGTTGAATAGTTTTAATTTATGAAGTATGAAAATAAAAGTTTATATCAATATATTTTTTTTATAAAATAATATAAAAAAGTCTGTTAATTAACGCTTGACATAGTTGGTATTGCAGGCCCTTGGGCCTGGTGTAGCAGCGTACGTACGTGGAGTAGGCGTCGTCGTGGGGGCTGCGGCGGCGCGCGTCCGGTTCGACTCGCGGCTCGTCCACGCGCGCGCGCGCCGCTCGCGCCTCGCGGCTGGCCTGCGACACACAGCATTAAGAATAAATAACCCAACACATGCAGCGCCATCTAGTCTCAAGCTAAGTCGAAGTTTGTACTATGGCAACTAAACAACTGACAAACTTACTTAGGTACTTTAAAAAAAAAATACATATTTTACGTGGCTAAATACCACAGACCGATGACGGGCAGCAGCGTTATCGGAGTGAGAAGCTACGCCCTGCGATCGCCAACCGAAGGCGAACAATTGGAGAGGCCTATGTCCAGCAGTGGACTGCAATAGGCTAGTGATGATGATGACACATTTTACTTAGCGAACACACCGGCGTATACGAACAGACATGTTCGTTCATGCACACAAATGTTTGTGCTGTGCGGGGATGAACCGCGGCCACTATGTCCACGGCGGCGTCCCTACACCTGCCTATGTCCAGCAGTGCACTGCAAGAGACTGATAATGATGATGACTACTGGCTGTTTCCTGAGTAGTCTCCCTGGTGGAGAGGCTGGGTACTGTAGCATACACGAACATACAAACAGACACACACGGCTACACACACTGTCAAACATCTGACAGTGACATCTGACATTGACATCTGACACTGACATCTGTCGTCTCGTTCCAACACTTCACGCAAGGTGCGGGGTGGCAGGACAGTCAGTCTGCGTCCCACCGCCGCCGAGTAAAGACGTGTTCGTGTGAGGATAGCGAGCCGATATCATCGGTACCATCACATCGTTCATTACTTTATTGTTCATGGTTATTTCATATGTGGATTAGTGTCTACTACAGGTACCTTCTTGATGAGCTTGCGCCGGTAGTGGTGTATCTGCTGCTGCGCGGTGAGGCCGGGCCGGCGCGCGCGGCTGCCCGCCTCCAGCTCGTCCGCGTACTTGAGCACGCGCACCTCGATCTCGCGCAGCGTCTCGCGCTTCAGCGACTGCTCCTCGCTAGACGTACGGACAAACAACACGTCGGTTAGGTCGCGTCCGTAAATGAGAACTTAAAGTAAGTGGCAAAATTACAACCATGCACAAATCTATATCTCCCAATGAAGATAATTGGGAAGGGAGCTAGGCTTCCCTTGCGGTCCAATCAGCGATGGGTGGGGCGTGGCGTCAGTGTCGTTACCTGTCGAGCGTCAGTCGCTACCTGTCGGGCGTCAGTCGTTACCTGTCGGGAGTCAGTGTCGTTACCTGTCGAGCGTCAGTCGTTACCTGTCGGGCGTCAGTCGTTACCTGTCGGGAGTCAGTGTCGTTACCTGTCGAGCGTCAATCGTTACCTGTCGGAAGTCAGTGTCGTTACCTGTCGGGCGGCGCGCCGGGCGGGTCGGGCGCGTCGGGCGTGTCGGGCGCCAGCGAGGGCGGGTCGGGCGTGGGCGGGTCGGGCCGCGGCCAGGCGTCGCGGGCGGGCGCCACGTCGACGGTCTCCCAGCGCGACGGCACGAAGGCGCCGCCGCCGCCCGGGGACCCGCCCGCGCCCTCCAGCGGCACGCCGTCGATGTCCTCGTCCACTGTGGACGTCAAATTATTCTTATCAGTACTCTTGGAGGTGGTAAGCCACACCGACAATAAAAACCTACGAAAGTCTTGGTAAAAAAACCACCAAAAGCCAAGTAAAATGCCAACAGGGAAATGTTAAACGCTTAAAAACTCGATTTGGATCACAGAAGCTAAACTGAACTGATATATGCCTATGTTAGTTCAGTTTAACTGTGTGATCTGTGATTAGAGTGGCGTAGTTCAATGTCGCTGTCGTGTACACACACTCGCAGCACACACACTCGCACACATACCGGGCACGCCGTCGATGTCGTGGTCGGGCGCGCGCGGCGGCGTGCGGGCGCGGTGCGGCGCGTCGCTGTCGTGTACACACACTCGCAGCACACACACTCGCACACATACCGGGCACGCCGTCGATGTCGTGGTCGGGCGCGCGCGGCGGCGTGCGGGCGCGGTGCGGCGCGTCGCTGTCGTGTACACACACTCGCAGCACACACACTCGCACACATACCGGGCACGCCGTCGATGTCGTGGTCGGGCGCGCGCGGCGGCGTGCGGGCGCGGTGCGGCGCGTCGCTGTCGTGTACACACACTCGCAGCACACACACTCGCACACATACCGGGCACGCCGTCGATGTCGTGGTCGGGCGCGCGCGGCGGCGTGCGGGCGCGGTGCGGCGCGTCGCTGTCGTGTACACACACTCGCAGCACACACACTCGCACACATACCGGGCACGCCGTCGATGTCGTGGTCGGGCGCGCGCGGCGGCGTGCGGGCGCGGTGCGGCGCGTCGCTGTCGTGTACACACACTCGCACACATACCGGGCACGCCGTCGATGTCGTGGTCGGGCGCGCGCGGCGGCGTGCGGGCGCGGTGCGGCGCGTCGCTGTCGTGTACACACACTCGCAGCACACACACTCGCACACATACCGGGCACGCCGTCGATGTCGTGGTCGGGCGCGCGCGGCGGCGTGCGGGCGCGGTGCGGCGCGTCGCTGTCGTGTACACACACTCGCAGCACACACACTCGCACACATACCGGGCACGCCGTCGATGTCGTGGTCGGGCGCGCGCGGCGGCGTGCGGGCGCGGTGCGGCGCGTCGCTGTCGTGTACACACACTCGCAGCACACACACTCGCACACATACCGGGCACGCCGTCGATGTCGTGGTCGGGCGCGCGCGGCGGCGTGCGGGCGCGGTGCGGCGCGTCGCTGTCGTGTACACACACTCGCAGCACACACACTCGCACACATACCGGGCACGCCGTCGATGTCGTGGTCGGGCGCGCGCGGCGGCGTGCGGGCGCGGTGCGGCGCGTCGCTGTCGTGTACACACACTCGCAGCACACACACTCGCACACATACCGGGCACGCCGTCGATGTCGTGGTCGGGCGCGCGCGGCGGCGTGCGGGCGCGGTGCGGCGCGTCGCTGTCGTGTACACACACTCGCAGCACACACACTCGCACACATACCGGGCACGCCGTCGATGTCGTGGTCGGGCGCGCGCGGCGGCGTGCGGGCGCGGTGCGGCGCGTCGCTGTCGTGTACACACACTCGCAGCACACACACTCGCACACATACCGGGCACGCCGTCGATGTCGTGGTCGGGCGCGCGCGGCGGCGTGCGGGCGCGGTGCGGCGCGTCGCTGTCGTGTACACACACTCGCAGCACACACACTCGCACACATACCGGGCACGCCGTCGATGTCGTGGTCGGGCGCGCGCGGCGGCGTGCGGGCGCGGTGCGGCGCGTCGCTGTCGTGTACACACACTCGCAGCACACACACTCGCACACATACCGGGCACGCCGTCGATGTCGTGGTCGGGCGCGCGCGGCGGCGTGCGGGCGCGGTGCGGCGCGTCGCTGTCGTGTACACACACTCGCACACATACCGGGCACGCCGTCGATGTCGTGGTCGGGCGCGCGCGGCGGCGTGCGGGCGCGGTGCGGCGCGTCGCTGTCGTGTACACACACTCGCAGCACACACACTCGCACACATACCGGGCACGCCGTCGATGTCGTGGTCGGGCGCGCGCGGCGGCGTGCGGGCGCGGTGCGGCGCGTCGCTGTCGTGTACACACACTCGCACACATACCGGGCACGCCGTCGATGTCGTGGTCGGGCGCGCGCGGCGGCGTGCGGGCGCGGTGCGGCGCGTCGCTGTCGTGTACACACACTCGCAGCACACACACTCGCACACATACCGGGCACGCCGTCGATGTCGTGGTCGGGCGCGCGCGGCGGCGTGCGGGCGCGGTGCGGCGCGTCGCTGTCGTGTACACACACTCGCAGCACACACACTCGCACACATACCGGGCACGCCGTCGATGTCGTGGTCGGGCGCGCGCGGCGGCGTGCGGGCGCGGTGCGGCGCGTCGCTGTCGTGTACACACACTCGCACACATACCGGGCACGCCGTCGATGTCGTGGTCGGGCGCGCGCGGCGGCGTGCGGGCGCGGTGCGGCGCGTCGCTGTCGTGTACACACACTCGCAGCACACACACTCGCACACATACCGGGCACGCCGTCGATGTCGTGGTCGGGCGCGCGCGGCGGCGTGCGGGCGCGGTGCGGCGCGTCGCTGTCGTGTACACACACTCGCAGCACACACACTCGCACACATACCGGGCACGCCGTCGATGTCGTGGTCGGGCGCGCGCGGCGGCGTGCGGGCGCGGTGCGGCGCGTCGCTGTCGTGTACACACACTCGCAGCACACACACTCGCACACATACCGGGCACGCCGTCGATGTCGTGGTCGGGCGCGCGCGGCGGCGTGCGGGCGCGGTGCGGCGCGTCGCTGTCGTGTACACACACTCGCACACATACCGGGCACGCCGTCGATGTCGTGGTCGGGCGCGCGCGGCGGCGTGCGGGCGCGGTGCGGCGCGTCGCTGTCGTGTACACACACTCGCAGCACACACACTCGCACACATACCGGGCACGCCGTCGATGTCGTGGTCGGGCGCGCGCGGCGGCGTGCGGGCGCGGTGCGGCGCGTCGCTGTCGTGTACACACACTCGCAGCACACACACTCGCACACATACCGGGCACGCCGTCGATGTCGTGGTCGGGCGCGCGCGGCGGCGTGCGGGCGCGGTGCGGCGCGTCGCTGTCGTGTACACACACTCGCAGCACACACACTCGCACACATACCGGGCACGCCGTCGATGTCGTGGTCGGGCGCGCGCGGCGGCGTGCGGGCGCGGTGCGGCGCGTCGCTGTCGTGTACACACACTCGCAGCACACACACTCGCACACATACCGGGCACGCCGTCGATGTCGTGGTCGGGCGCGCGCGGCGGCGTGCGGGCGCGGTGCGGCGCGTCGCTGTCGTGTACACACACTCGCAGCACACACACTCGCACACATACCGGGCACGCCGTCGATGTCGTGGTCGGGCGCGCGCGGCGGCGTGCGGGCGCGGTGCGGCGCGTCGCTGTCGTGTACACACACTCGCAGCACACACACTCGCACACATACCGGGCACGCCGTCGATGTCGTGGTCGGGCGCGCGCGGCGGCGTGCGGGCGCGGTGCGGCGCGTCGCTGTCGTGTACACACACTCGCAGCACACACACTCGCACACATACCGGGCACGCCGTCGATGTCGTGGTCGGGCGCGCGCGGCGGCGTGCGGGCGCGGTGCGGCGCGTCGCTGTCGTGTACACACACTCGCAGCACACACACTCGCACACATACCGGGCACGCCGTCGATGTCGTGGTCGGGCGCGCGCGGCGGCGTGCGGGCGCGGTGCGGCGCGTCGCTGTCGTGTACACACACTCGCAGCACACACACTCGCACACATACCGGGCACGCCGTCGATGTCGTGGTCGGGCGCGCGCGGCGGCGTGCGGGCGCGGTGCGGCGCGTCGCTGTCGTGTACACACACTCGCACACATACCGGGCACGCCGTCGATGTCGTGGTCGGGCGCGCGCGGCGGCGTGCGGGCGCGGTGCGGCGCGTCGCTGTCGTGTACACACACTCGCAGCACACACACTCGCACACATACCGGGCACGCCGTCGATGTCGTGGTCGGGCGCGCGCGGCGGCGTGCGGGCGCGGTGCGGCGCGTCGCTGTCGTGTACACACACTCGCACACATACCGGGCACGCCGTCGATGTCGTGGTCGGGCGCGCGCGGCGGCGTGCGGGCGCGGTGCGGCGCGTCGCTGTCGTGTACACACACTCGCAGCACACACACTCGCACACATACCGGGCACGCCGTCGATGTCGTGGTCGGGCGCGCGCGGCGGCGTGCGGGCGCGGTGCGGCGCGTCGCTGTCGTGTACACACACTCGCAGCACACACACTCGCACACATACCGGGCACGCCGTCGATGTCGTGGTCGGGCGCGCGCGGCGGCGTGCGGGCGCGGTGCGGCGCGTCGCTGTCGTGTACACACACTCGCAGCACACACACTCGCACACATACCGGGCACGCCGTCGATGTCGTGGTCGGGCGCGCGCGGCGGCGTGCGGGCGCGGTGCGGCGCGTCGCTGTCGTGTACACACACTCGCAGCACACACACTCGCACACATACCGGGCACGCCGTCGATGTCGTGGTCGGGCGCGCGCGGCGGCGTGCGGGCGCGGTGCGGCGCGTCGCTGTCGTGTCGCGCGGCCAGGCGGCGCAGCGCGGCCCCGTCCAGCGGCCCCGCGCCGCCGCCGCCGTCCCACTCCTCGTCCGAGCCCGACGAGCGCGCGGGCGACGCGCCCTCCGCGGGCCCGGCCGGACCCGCCCCCGCCCCCGCCGCCGCCGCCTCACCGCCGGTGCCGCCCTCCTGCAACGTACACGATTGGATCATAGGGTTGCTGCAGTAAAACATGTAATTAGGTCGTCTTTTAGATTAGTCAATAATACAAGGCACGTATTTTTTCATTTGCAAATTAGACCAAAGTTATAAAGTTATAGCCCGTTAAAGTTACGCGTGACGTCACGCCGTGTCGCATTTTTTCGCATGGAATTATGTCAAAGATTTTTTGATGCCTTGTATCCTTGTTATTACTTGTTTATAAGAAAAAATACAAATCTAAAATAGGGTAATATCATCTAATTATATTTAGGAGTTAAGCATGGTCCTTCGAGCCGGATAAGGTGATACTCAACTATTATTAAAAGTATGTGTGCACCGACCTTGTCCTGTCCGAGGAAGACGTCGTTGATGTGCAGCAGGAAGTCGGTCGGGTAGACGGCCCAGTCGGCCCAGGCCTGCAGGATGCGCGTGACGCGCGCGCGGAAGCCCTCGCGCTGCAGCCGCGACGGCATGCCCGCCCACGCCTCGTGGCAGTGCCGCATTATCTCCACCAGCCGCGACTGGAACCTGAGACAATTTTTTTTTTATTGCCATTAGTGGCAGACGAGCAGGCGGCCTGTCTGATGATAAACAGTAACCGCCGCACATGAACATCAGCAATGCCAGGGGCACAGCCATGCCGCACCATAGGCACCTATAGCAGATGACTCACGCGCTGCGGAAGGCGCTCGCGTTGGTCAGCTTGGCGCCGGCGTTGTGCAGGACGTCGGCCAACGCCTCTGCCAGGCAGGCGGCGACCTATAGCAGATGACTCACGCGCTGCGGAAGGCGCTCGCGTTGGTCAGCTTGGCGCCGGCGTTGTGCAGCACGTCGGACAGCAGGTACAGGCGCGCCACGCGCTTGTGCGGCTGCGTGTGCGCGCCGGCCAACGCCTCTGCCAGGCAGGCCGCCACCTCGCCCGCCGCCTCCGCGTGCTCCAGGCACCACGCCATGGCCGCGCCCACGCTGGCCCGCGCCGGCGTCAGCCCGCGGATCAGCTCCTCGAGCCGGTCGCGCTGGCTGCAACACACCATACGATCGCATGACACTCCACTGGGCCACACACCACACAACGTCATCATCGTCAACAGCCATAATTCATGTACACAAATGTTTGTGCTGCGCAGTAAACCTCGACCATAGCGCTCACTACCACTGAATAGGCCTGTTTCCTTAAAAAATGTAATTAGTCCGCCTTTTAAATTGTTCAAAAATAAAAGACACGTATTTTTTCATTTGTAAATTAAACCACAAATGACAAAGATATGGCCCATTCGAATTACGCGTGACGTCAAAGAGTGGGAGTTTTTTCGCCACTGAGTGACGTCAAAGAACCCGTAAAATATGTAATCAGTCCGTCTTTAAAATTGTTCAAAAATAAAAGACACGTATTTTTTTACTTGTAAATTAAACCAAATATGACAAAGATATGGCCCGTTAAAATTCCACGTGACGTCAGAGAGTGGGAGTTTTTCGCCACTGAGTGACGTCAAAGACTCCCTCCCACTCCTAAATTTTGATGCCTTGTATCTTTGTTACTTTTTGTTTAAATGAAAAAAAGGAAAAATACGTGTCCAATATATTTTTACAATCTAAAATACGGACTAAATATAATGTAATTATTTTGACCCTGGTAACATCCCTATTGTACCAAGTTTCGTTTAAATCCGTTGAGTAGTTTTTGTTTCTATAACGAACATACAGACAGACAAAAATTTTACTGATTGCATTTTTGGCATCAGTATCGATCACTAATCACCCCCTGATAGTTATTCTGAAAATATATTTAATGTATAGATTTGACCTGTCTACAGATTTATTATAAGCATAGATTTGACATGTACAAACGGTACTGACTTGTTGGAGAGCGTGCCGCGGATGTTTTCCTTGGCGGCGTCCTCCTCGACCAGCTCGTCGGGCATGCCCGCCGTGTACAGGTTCATCACCGGCGGCCGCCACACGGAGCCCCCTGCGAGACGGAAATACTTAAAGAATAGGCTATTATGGCTAAAAATTGTAATTAGTCCGTCTTTAAGCTTCTTCAAAAAGAAAAGACACGTATTTTTCTATTTGTAAATTAAACTAAAAATTACAGAGTTATAGACCGTTGAAATTACGCGTGACGTCACTCGGTGAGGCATTTTTACAGGAGCGAGTGACGTCAAAGACTCCCACTCCTAACTTTTGATGCCTTGTATCTTTGCTATTGTTTATTTGAATAAAAGAAGGAAAAATATGTCTTTTATTTTTGTATAAGCTAGAAGACGGAGTAATTACAATTTTTAGCCATAATAGCCTATTTAAACTCACATTTGCATAAATAATGCTCTACTTACATATAAAATGCTGGAGCGTTTTGTATGCAAGTAGAGCATTTTTGTTGAAATAAGTTACACGTACACACCAAATGCTCGCTGCCTCTTTTTTTCTTTTTTATGCTATAGGCTATCAATGATATGTTGCGGTATAGCAACATCCATTGTTATGCGGATGACAGTACGGTTGACTCACTATACAAAGGATGCACGCGTGCTTCTCTGGAAAGCGTCGTCGAGAGCCGTAATAAACCTGTGTCTGACACTGAGAACATGTTAAGTCATGTCTCAGACTGGGGCCGACTTAATTTACTCCGCTTTAACCCCTCCAAGACACAAGTTTACGCGTTTACTGCTAAGCGTAGTCCCTTCGTCGTAACCATAAATTTAGTTATTTATTTAATAGTATGACTACTTAGCCGCACCTTTGAACATGCGAAAGTCGTTCAAAGCCCACTGCTTGGGCGCGTCCCCCTGCAGCATAGAGAACAGCTTCCAGCGGTAGTAGACGTGCGCCGGCGACTGGTTCTCGAACAGGAACCGGAAGAACGGGTTGTTCATCTCCTTGTTCATTATGATCGCCTCGAACATCGGCCCCTCGCGGATCACGAACTCGACCATACGGTGGATCAGCATTAAGATGTTTCTGGAATAACGGGAACTATAGTAGCATGGGGTTCAAAAGTCGGATGCAGTGAATTGCTATGAAGACTTTTTGGGTACTGTGTTCGCGCCATAGGCACCTCCAACCAATCATCTGCCGCGACGTTGTCGCGGCCAATCAGAGCGCAGCTGTCATCGTGACAGCGCGTCAACTAAAAAGGATCTACAAGCACGCTACCGGTGAGGTGCCGTCTATATCATGTGCATTAAAAAAACTCTAAAATAATTGACGTAATACATCAATAATAAAGGGACTATTATCAACACTGCCTTTGTTTTGCGCCGACATACTGTATGGTCTTGTACACGATAGTCTTTTAGCTAACTGTTTGAGATAAAACTTCTTGTAAGATACAATGTTATAAACCAATAATATAATGAGTCGCTAAAATAATCAGTCAGTTCTTCATGTTACAAGTCTTACAAATTAGTAATAATATTACATGAAGAACTACAGACCTCAAATGCAAGTAAATTTTTGAAGGTATATTAAAAATGTAAGACTTTTATATGGACTAGTTACCTTTCTGTAGGCACCACAACTTTTACGATAGACTGTGACAATATCTGCAAAGAAGACAGTACAATTAACAGAATTAATCTAGAACTAGTAATCGTAAATTCTAAATTAAACTGAAAAATTAAGAATTCTCAATTCGCTCCAAGATAAGAGACATCCACGTCCCTAGGGTGGTTTCCAAAAGATGCACTACATACTATCGATCAGCCGATCAATGGATGGCGTCAAAGAGGCAAAGAAATGGTGTGGTGATTTGGACAACTTACGGTACGCGACTGGCAAAATGGAGCTAACTGACAAGGCCGGCCTGGCCATCATCGTAGTCATTTAGAAAAAAAAGAAAAAAAAATCGAGAGCTTTCCTTTAACTATGACTGGCTCGATGGCTCATTTGGTAGTGACCTCTGCCCTCTGTGCCAAGGGTCGTAGGTTAGATTCCCGCACAGTACAAACATTTGTGTTTATGAACATGTCTGTTTGTATTGGTCTGGGTTTTTCTATGTATAACATTTATTTATTTAAAAAAAAACTTTATTTCAAACAAGTATTTATTTACAAAAAAAAAGTAAGTTTATTAAGTCTAAGTAAGTTTATCAGTTGTCTAGTACCCATAGTACAAGCTTCGGCTTAGTGTGGGGCTAGGTGTCGCTGTGTGGCCCAGCGTGGCATGTCTTGGGTTATTTATTTCCTCCACAGCTTATGGGAGGGCCAAATAGAAAGATAATAATAAAAAAATACCTGTTCGTAGTCCTTGCGATCATCAGGATCACTTGGATAGTAGTCGCCTGGTCGAACGCGAGGTATCTGCGGAAAGAAAAAAATAATAAAGACCAGATTTACATTAATTTAAGTTTACATTTGTGTGTCTATATTTTGTAATATTGACAGGCTCCCTGGCTCAATTAGTAGTGACCTCTGCCTTCTGAGCCAAGGGCCGTGGGTTCGATCCCCGCACATTACAAACATTTGTGTGCAAGAACGTGTCTGTATTGGTCTGGGTGTTTTCTATGAAAAAAAATCCATGTTATTTTATCAATTATCTAGCCTATCCATTGTACAATCTTCGGCACTAAAGGTTGCTGTGTCGCCCAGCGTGCAATGTCTTGGTTTATTTATTTATTAGAAAACGGACCGCTGCACGCTGTAGAAAACGTTGACGAATTGAATAAAAAAATGCTAATAGGATATCAAAAAATAAAATAAACTTATTGTCATACAAATCAACAGTCTGGCTTCCTTCATCCAGCAACTGCCAACAGAGTTCTTCTAATGTCATAAGCCCAACGGGTTGTGGGGCGTCTTTAGGTCTACACTTCGTCTGCCTAAAAGCGGTATCCAAGACTCGTCTGCTTCACCTATTCTCGGTTCTACATCTGTACGGTTCGTACACTTAGAGATATTTTTGTTGGATAAAAGGTACTGGTAAATGGTTTATTGAGATAGGAAACACTATGGTATATAAAATGGTAATGGTGTAAGTGAATACGCGCGATTGGTAAGGCGATCGTAATTGCACTAATATGTAATTTTAATTAAGAAATCAATTATATAGCACATCGAATCGCGTGACAAGTTTGCTGACGCGCGACCTAAAAGTTCATTGTACGTTCGAAGATCGTACAACATCCATACCAATATTATAAATGGGAAAGTGTGTCTCGCTCGGTCTGTATGTTTGTCTTTATTTCACGGCAAAACGGAGGGACGAATTGACGTGATTTTGTAAGTGGAGATAGTTGAAGGGATGGAGAGTAGCATAGGCTAGTTTTTGCCCCTTTCTAAACTCCACTTCCCTACAATGGGGGGTGGAAGTTTGTATGGAACATTCACCACGAATTTAACGCGAGCGAAGCCGCAGGCAAAAGCTAGTACTCTATACGTCTACATCTATCATACATACAGTGGTTAATGAAATAAATCATTCGAGTTGTTGCCCCATTCGTACAGGCATACCGCCTTGGGTTATATTGACAGGCTCAGTGGCTCATTTGGTAGTGACCTCTGCCCTCTGAGCCAAGGGTCGTGGGTTCGATTCCCGCACAGTACAAACATTTGTGTTCATGAACATGTCTGTTTGTATTGGTCTGGGTGTTTTCTATGTATAATATGTATTTATTTACAAAAAAAAATGTATCTAAGTAAGTTTATCAGTTGTCTAGTACCCATAGTACAAGCTTCGGCTTAGTTTGGGGCTAGATGGCGCTGTGTGCCCCAGCGTGGCATGTCTTGGGTTATTTATTATGATTTATTTATTAGCTGACCTTGTTGAGTAGATGTTTGGGCGGCTGCGCGTTGAAGGGCAGGCCGGAGGGCGGCGGCGGCTTGGACGGCTGCTGCAGCGCGGGCGGGATGTAGATGGGGATGGGCGGGATCACCACCGCCTTGCCCCAGCCCAGCTTCATCTCGTAGTTCATTATCTCCTTGCCTGCGGGTGTCGAGCACAAACATGTATTGACTTAGAACGCCTTAGTGTAAATTAACAGTGTATCGCAATCTTGCAGAATCTCAGAACTCTGGTCGACGTGCCGTTCTGGCTGGCACAATAGGGCCCGTTGTTTCGCTGCCCGCGGTCGTTTCGGCCATGGTGGGGAGCCGCCCAGCGTGGGTAGCTGTGTCCTCCTTCTGCGAGACTGCCATGTCCCAGAAGGAGGCCGCGGAGCGAGAGCGGGAGGATGGCCCTTCCGCTCCTGCACTCCACCGTCGCAGAGCTGGCCGGACTCGGCGAGTCTATCGCCAATTTTTGCCGCCTGACGGGGTCCGGCGTCCCCCCAGTCCAGACCCCCATCTTCGTCGGATGGGAGTGGGCTCACCCTTCGGACCACTCCCATGACTTCCCCCTAGAGGGGGAGCCTGTTGGGGCCTGTCCTGACCAGGCCGCGTCGGTGATGTCTTGGTGGACATATACATAGGACCCTCGACACCACCTCTAAGGCGCAGACGAAGGGGCCGGGGTTTTTAGTGGGTATTTCCTGCCTCACTTTTATCTTCGAGGCGGGGTGAGTCCCACATACCCCGCTGCTCCCCCAAGCAGCGGGAATGCCTAAATGCATTTTCCCCGGTAACACAAAAAAAAAACAAAAAAAAGGCGTTCGTAGGCTACGGTAACTGCTTAACTTTAGACAAAAATCAGCAAAAAAGAGTTCCAAAAACTAAACATCTCATACCAAGGCGACGAAGCCGTAGTTTTTTTTTAATAATTAAATATCAGACAACATCACATACATTGCTCCGATCCCAAAGTAAGTAGCTTAAGCACTTGTGTTATGGGTATCAGAACAACGAAGGTACCACAAATAAATACTTAAATACAAATATAAACACCCAGACACGAAACAAACACAAGTGTTCATCACACGAATGTTTGTCCCGAGTGGGAATCGAACCCACGACCCCTGGTTCAGAAGGCAGGGGTCACTACCAATTGAGCCACCGAGCCAATCAAGTTGCGCCCGCGGCCTTCTGCTCGTCCGAGCGTGGCAGTGCCAAGGCTAAACGTCTCTTACCATTGATGCAGCGCAAGGCACGCTCCCCGTCCTTGCGCGACATAAAGGCGACGAAGCCGCAGTTGCGCCCGCGGGCCTTCTCTTCGTCCGAGCGAGGCCACATGATCTTGATGCTGGCCAGGGGGCCGTACCGCCCAAATATCTCCATTAGCTGCTGCTCTGTGATCTACAAGGAAAACAAATTATATTTTTACGGAAACAGAATATTATCTTTTAGAAGCGACTGCCTCTTTGGTCTTGTATAGGGTTGCCATACGTCCCGATACGTAGGGACATGCCCCGGTTTGTGGCATGGTATCCCAGCGTCCAAGTTGATATGCAAATTGTACCCATTTAAAAATCATAGTTATTTAATAGAAAGCTGATTTTCGTAAGCAGTAGCAGTAATATAATATACCTAACATAAACTAGTTATCAGCTAGGCTAATCATATGTGGATAGAACAAGGGCTGACCCTGTCCAGATTCAGTGATCTGCTAGTGCATTGAATTAAGTTTGTTAAGTTACTTTGTCTTTAGGACTAAACCTTTAAAGTTACAGAAAGTATTTTAGTAGAAGGATGCTTTAAAAAACACTAGTATTAGGTACCTTTGGATTCAAGTTCCCCAAATAAAGGTTGGTGGTGTTGGGGTCCCCGGTGTCGTAGGAGCCGATGTCGGGGATGGCGTCCAGCGCCGGCTCCGCGCCCAGCGTGCAGCGCTCGCGCAGCACGTTCTTGTACTTGTGACGCTCAGAGCGCTCCTCTTGGATTCTACCGGGGAGCAACGGTCAATTAAATGTAAAAATTTGTTACATTAATATAAACAATAAAATAATATAATTGTTTATATTAATGTAACAAATGTTTTGCCATACCCTAACAGGGTCTATATTCTATACTAGTTATAAGTTGTTTAATTATGTATGAATATGGTTGCAAATAAAGGAATATGAATATGAAAATGAAGAATTTTAGTGTATTGCATATTATTATATATGTATTATTATTTACGTATTAATATTTATTAGCATCAATTCCATTCCGTTGATAGCTCACCTCACCCTTTATTTTTCACCCTAAGGTTATCTGGAAGAGATCGCTTATAGCGATAAGGCCGCCTAAATTGTGCAACAAGTGTCTGTAATACCTAGTTTTTAAGTCAATAGAATAGAATATCTATCTATGTTTATTAGGGTACTACCTTATATGACTTAAAAGCAGACTAGTTATGGCATAATGTCGCTGCGCCACTTTGAATCTATCTAGGTATCCTCAGTGCACTACACAGTGTTTATTTGCACATTCATAATGACCTTTTCAAAATAGTAACCCATATTATGACCTATTAGGAAAAGTCATCTTTATCCCACCGTAAAAACGCTATCAAGACGACAAGATATTGTGAAAAAGACGGATGAAAAAACACTTATGTGTCACACCTACATGAACGCGCGCAAAGCCTAGTTACCTATAAAACAATGATAAGACATCGCTTACTAGCGATAAGACCGCCTAAATCGTACCACTAGTTATCTGTAATACCTTGTCTATATGTGTTTGTATTGTGTGCTATAATTACTCACTGACTGTGTATCTGTGCGTATCCAGGCCCCTCTTCCCCACTGGGCATGATCGAATGGGGCCCCCTAGTTCCTGCTAGATTACCAAATGAAATCGATATTTAGGTCCTAGGGGCCCCATGATTCTAATGTGCCCAGTGCCTCAAATAGTTTAAAGACAGCCCTGTGTGTATCTATCTATCAATAATTACTCACTGCCTCAGCTCTTCCTTGAACAGTTCCAGGTTGCTCTTCTTCTTGTCCTGCCCTTTCTGCTTGGAGCGCAGACGGGTCGGCGGATCAGACCGCTGGGCCAGGTTGCGCACGATGTCCGCCTCATTGCCGACGCGTTTCTCGTCCAACCGAGACACCGGTTTGTACAACTTGCCTCGCTCCGATGTGTCTTCCTCTGCGATGAATATTAAGTTAAATGTTTGATTGTCTGTGTGGCTTTCGGTGTTAGAATAGGACCACCACATCTCGTCCCGTGGGGTAGAGAATGACTCAAGAGAATATAAGGAAACAGGCTGCAGTATTAACCGGGACACAAATAAAACCTACTGCAGTCACCAACTAGCCTGCCAAACATGGTGACTAAGGCAAATGCCCCAAATATGACAATTGTCATTTATCATCATCATCAGCCTATTGCAGTCCTCTCCAGTTTTTTTTTTTATAGTAGCTCGACACAATGGCTTCCCTACGCCTGATGGAAAACGAGAGAGAAGCCCAAGTCGCTGTGACAACGGGTAAGTAACTGGTCATTTACCTGTCACCGCCATGCCGGCCCAACCCTAACCCCCCACGAGCTCCGGAAACCCTACTCACCGGCAGAAACACGACCCATAGGTCATTTGACTGCGGTATTCTATAGGGTGGAGGTGTTCCCCGGACGGGCGCCTCAATTCGAGCGAAGAGCCGCTATGCCCTACCTCTCTTAAGTTGTTCGCCACCTAGGGCAAACTTCCGGAGGATATACCAATAATCGCCATGCTGGGCAGACACGCTGCCCGTCATCGGTGTGTGGTATTTGGCTACGCCTTCTATCATGATGGTTTCACCGCCACCAATTGTTTTGCCAGATTGTCATTGAGGGAAGCCTAAAATATTCAGCAGTGGATGTTTGCAGGCTGTTGATGGTGATGAATAATAAAACACTCAATAACTATACTTATGTTATAGTATACATAACAATACTTATGTTATTACAATAACTATTATAATAACTTTTACAATAAACTTATTATGATGGCTTGATGGCTCATTTGGTAGTGACCTCTACCTACTGAGCCAAGGGTTGTGGGTTCGATTCCCGCACATTGCAAACATTTGTGTTCATGAACATGTCTGTTTGAATTGGTCTGGGTGTTTTCTATGTATAATATGTATTTATTTACAAAAACAGTACAAAGTATTTAAGTAGTTTATCAGTTGTCTAGTACCCATAGTACAAGCTTTGGCTTAGTTTGGGGCTAGATGGCGATGTGTGGCCCAGTGTGGCATGTCTTGGGTTATTATTAGGCTAATATGTCAATAATATTATTATTAAGTCCATATGTGTTACAAAACACTGTATGTTTCTCTAATAAAGGAAATAAAATAAATAATAGAAAATATCATACTCACTTCTTGCGCCTGCATCATAAGTACCAGCTTTAACCCATACTTTTGAAGCAGTGCTGGGTACTTCTTGGAATGTCTCCACAAACTCTTTGAACACCTATAATCCAACATACATATTATGAGTATATATAATCCATCTAAATTTAAACTGTCACATTCATTATCTTTTATAAATGGGTTGTGAGACCTCACTCTGCATTTGAAATGCAAATGTCAAGTTATATCCATACTAAAATGTACAAAATAGAGTGTGCATTATTGGACTCATGTAAGTCCCAATAATAGATAGTTTTAATTCAAACTATCTTTAATTTCATGCACTATATTTAGTGGATCAAACCTTATCAAGCATTAGATCAAGAGGTATCTGTTTCTCAAAATAATGTTTAAACTTTCTAAAGAATAGCAGGTTTATTTAGTACCTAGGTAATTTTGATAACCTAGCCACTAGCACCAGTGCTGTGATATTTTGTCTATTAGGTTTAAATTTTTAGCATAGATCAACCGATTAATTGCTTGTAAAGTCTAAAATGTTAGGGGTTTCTGTTGACATCAATATGTGATGAAAGAAGTACATTATACAAATAAAGAACAGATCCTTACATGAGCAGCTGCTTCCTCCTCCTCCTTCTTTCGGAGCTCTTCAAGCTCCTTCTTCGATAGTCCTCTTGCACTCATATTTATTGCAATAAAATCGGTAGCTTCGACGAAACTATGAGGCGAATTGAAACGCCGATGTATTCAGCATCTTCTGATAGAAGTATTTTTGGCAAGTAATTTAAATAATCATTTTATACACACACAAATGTTCAATTATTCTCTAAGCTTCGTAAATGAGCTTTCTAGTTTAATAAATTTACTAACAGAACACAAAATACCTAACCTGAAAGCTTCAATAAATAAAATACGCGGACATGACAGCTTGACTGCCAATGTGACGTTGACAGTTATTTTTTTAAAGTATGGCATCGTATTAAGCAGCAGACGCCCTTAGGCCCATAGTACACATTTTTTAGTCGCCATTTGATCCTGAGGTGGAAAATACACGCGCGCATTTTTGTGTGCAATATCGATCGTTTGTACAAAAACCCTTCAATCTTATTGCACAATTTTAGAATAATAAATCTATGTGAACAATGTTGTTTGTAAGTCTACGGGCCACCTAATATGTTCGTTTTGGCAATGTTGAACTGAACTTCTCCATAGGCAGAGAAGCAAACTTCTTTTAGAGCTATCCATAATTTATTCTAAGGAGCTTTCATATCTTTAACCTGGATCAAAGGATGGAGCAGTATTGAGGGCAACCAGTTAGTTAGTTAGTGAACGCTGCCTCCTCGGTTACATTACAATAGTCGCGGGTTCAATCCCCAACCAGTACTAACATTTGTGTGCATGAACATGTCTATCGGTTGTTTGTTGTGTATGCAGTTATTTACAAACAAAGTTTAGAAGTAAGTTTATCAGTTTAGGTACCCATAATACAAGCTTCGGCTTAGTTTGTCCCGTAGGCCTAAAGAAATTCTGGATGAATAGTTTTCAGTAACAGTTGTTACACAATCACAAGATTGGGGACAATGAAAATACTCAATATTTGATTAATATATTTATTGAAAAAGTATACATCAAAAAGATTTCGATGTAAAATTAAAAAAAAATGTGTAGTGCTATGTTCTTGCGTGGTTGTTTTTGCGGTTGGGGTGTATGTGCTGGCCGGCCGTCCGGCGACGGCGCGGCTTTGCAAGGCAGGCACCGTCCTTGGTAAAGAGAGACTATAACATGGCGACTTGGAAGGAATGACAACTAACATATTCTATTTCAACGTCCTACCAAATCTTAAATTACAATCGCATTTTACCAAGACCTGTCGTTATGTTTAGAGGGAACAATAAATAACAATATCTCGTCTCGGACTTATTAGACATTCCGTTTTATGAAAACAACCAGATTTTTGCACAGTAGTTCCAGTGGAGATGTTTCGTTGAGCGTCAAAGGTCCGAAACCTAATCAACGCACCACTACAAATTAGCAGAGCTAGGGGAACAAAATATCACAATGTTCTATTGCAAGCTACCACGAGAACTACTGGGCATCTCAACAGCAAAGCGAAAAACGTATACGTATTACGAAAACAGATATTATTGATTTTTAATACAAATAAATTGAATTAAGATAAACTAATTTACTTTATTTTGAATTCTCAATTAGCCCGGCCATTCACCTCTTGTGTTTAAGGAAGGTAACATGTATCTGGTTATTTGGTTTACAGCCAAGCGGTATCAATTAATAACATCACCAGAAACATGAGATAACAAAGGTAGCGAATAAAAGTAGGTAAAATTAAAGGTTGATATACAGAACTATCATAGTTATTTATTTACCCATGATGGTTATCATAGATTCCTGCAAATTCAGTATGTCTAATAGGTAAGTTACATGGAGTATAGTATTTATCAACCTGTAATTCAACCTTTAACCAGGGAAATTGAAGACTATAAGAATGCATAATCAATACCTTTTGGCTGTAAATATTATTCATTTATTTTGTACCTAAATTCAATATTGAAATTTGTTTATTACCATTTAATACTTATTTTAAAATTACATTAAATAATAATACAAATTACGTCAACGGAAACATTTAACTACATTTAATATGCATTGTTTGTATAAAATAGTAAACAGTCACATTATAGGACCTCGGCGTTAATAACGAGCGATTGTATTCCGTGTATTGTATAAAATATGGTGTATCATTGTTATAATATCTTCTATTCAAATCAAGCAATCAAACAAATGGTGTTATTAAAAAATCGATGATAAAAGATAGTTAAATTTGAAATGTTTGCTTTAGGAAAACACAATCAAGATGGAAAGAATATAAATGCTCATTTAACCGAGGTATTATAATAATGAGTAAAGAACATTGATTTGTATTATACTTAGGTATGATCCCACATTAAACTTCGGTGACCCATTATTTAAAGTCTCGTGTTCACTTCCCATTCGGGTCTGCTTGAGACTATCAGGCTCATCAACCATATGGTTCATACGCCAGAAACCATAATCAACCATTGCGTCAGAAACGCAAATTGCTAATTGTCGTAAAATAAAAAAAACAATACATTTTGGGAGCACACCTCTGAATATTTTACAAATCAATGATATATTATTTTTGTGCATTACGAAACTAACTTTACAAAAAACATGCCACAAAATGTACACGATCATTATCTGTACAGCAAATAAATGTACATAGTCACAGAGAAGTGTTCGCCGAACTGAAAGGACCGACCAAAGAGCCACCACAGTAATTACTAATAGTATAGGAATTGGTCTGGTACCCGTGTACGAAATTTCCTATAGATAGTTTCATAATATGCGGTTTTTTGTATAAGTAGGCAGCTTTGTGAATTACATTATAGAGGAAAAAGAAAGGTGGGTGTTTATAGCATCGTAGCTCCCAAATTGATAGAACGATTGCGATTGACAAACGGTTTGTAGGGGGTTTTCAAAATTTATAATATTTTTGCCTGTTAGTACCTATATTGTTTCAAGTTTAGGCAAAAGGAAAACGAAACTAATATACCCAAAAAAAAAAAAATATAAAAAAAGAGGAATGTGAACAATACTTCGGAAATTTCGTGTCCTCTCAGTTCGGCGCGCACCGCAGCGCAGTATATTAATCATAAGACTTAGTTGTATGGCAGCCGAGCCACCGGCGGACATTCTTTTATCGACCAACAGGCGACTTTAACGACGCGAGGAGTCATGTACAATGTGGAAAATGATATTTGACTGGGCAACACAGGAAATACTCTTTACGAACAAACAAAACGGATTACAATGCCAACGATTTTTGTAAAGGACAACGGGTTTGTCAGGTCATAGTTCAAGAACAATTTTATACTTTTACGTTATGTTGATAATAAAATTACAAAGAGTTTTTTGAAAGTTACATCCGAACACATCAGGAGGATCGAAAAAGGAGGAAAGACCATTTTGGACTTTTAGGGTGTTACGATTTCAACATTTTATTTATCTATTATAGGTATAATCCATTGCTAAATATTTAGACATTTGCCAGATGATATAAAAAGTTTTGTCACACCATAAGGGTCCGAAAGCATTTCTCATTTCCATTTTCCATACAAACTTGGCTTCTCGTGCGCAACAAGTATAACCACGTTCTATTTGTGCTTCGTCGAACAGTACTTTGCGCTAAGTAGCCTTACATATCTTTCGCAATAAAAAACAGTCAATAAGTTTAACAAATCATAAGGTAAAAAGTTGTACTAAAGGTAATAATTCGACAGATTTAACATTATCCGAAAATATGGGCCGTCCCCGTCAAATCTTGGCGGTCCATTTCCCATATACAAACAAGATTCAGTGGGAACGACCCTGAGTAAACAGTTGAAATAGATAATTTTACGTTTTGATATTAAATTTAACTACAACAGGCATTGAACGATTACACAC
This sequence comes from Conogethes punctiferalis, assembly GCA_031163375.1. Lineage (NCBI taxonomy): Eukaryota > Metazoa > Arthropoda > Insecta > Lepidoptera > Crambidae > Conogethes > Conogethes punctiferalis. The sequence goes on along the minus strand of CM062079.1, from coordinate 309,842 downwards.
ATTCGCTTCGTCACCAAGAAAACGCAGTGACATTTAAAATGTGAATGATAATCCCACATACAATATTGCACCATTGAAAATGTGTGCTACACCGTAAAAACATTTATAATTTTAGTATAATAGTCCGCTTAGAGGATTACCTAAATTCTGAAGGCCACGGGTGGAAAGCAAGCCGCTGTATTCATCTGTTCCTGCTCAAAACTATGAAGTTTAGCGGAGAGTTACCTATTAAAACTCCAAAGACAACATCTACATAGATGACGTAAAGTACTTATAGTCAACGCCATCATCATTTTCGGACGTACGAGTTCCACTCCCGAACATAGACTTCCCCTACGTCAGTAAACAATGACTTTTTAATTATGTCTGGAATACTCATTAAATACTTATCTTTAATTACAGTCTTTAGGTAACTCTCCACAAGAATCCACCACTTCCAAAGGATGTTGTACCAGAATGTCTCCAATTTAAAAACCAATATCAAGTTATTTTATTAGTAGCGCTTATTAGTAATTGTTACAGGCACAGCGTCTATTCCATAAAGTAAAAGGACTACAGAACCGATACACGTTTGTCAATAATTGTCTATGACAAGAACACTGTATATAGGGTGTGACGTTATGGCACGCGGCTCAGGCTAGGTGGCCCCAGCGTCGCAGTTTATGTAAACTTTAACAACAATGCGTTACAGGGGCGTTCCGCAAAGTACCTTGTACATATATTTTTTAAAGTAGCTCTACATAATGGCTTCCCTACGCCTGATGGAACGCGAAAGAGAAGCCCAAGTCACTGTGACAACAGGCAAATAGCTGGTCAGTTAGTTGTCAGTTTCAACCGCCATGGCCGGTCCAACCCTAACCCCCCACGAGCTCCGGAAGCCCTACTCACCGGCAGAAACACGACCCAGAGGTAATTTGGCTGCGGTATTCTATAGGGACCCTTCCCCGGTCGGGCGGCTCAATTCGAGCAAAGATTAGCTATGCCGTCCCTCTCTTGCACTACATATAAATATAGTTGGCATATAGTACTTACACCAATTTTGTTAGTGAGTGCGTTGTCCGTGCCGTTACCGAACTAAGATAGGACTACCCCACCTCATCCCGTGGGGCATGGGTGTCGTAGAAGACGACTAAGGGAATATCCAAAAAGGGACAGAAGCCTTTACTTTTGTAAAAATAAAACCTACTGCGGTTACCAACCCGCCTGCCAAGCGTGGTGACTAAGGCAAATCTCTTGACGTTAAGAGGCATCAGCCTCTCATCAGGCATCAGCCATCAGCATTATCAGATGACGAAGAGTAGCTCTCGAACCCCAGCTATGTCTCCAAAAATGTCGTAGTTTGCGGAACACCCAGTTACAATACACCAGTACCGTCGAAAATAAAATTATATTACAGAGTTACGGTCTGCGGAAAACAAAATATACAACTACGACAGCGCCATCGTGGACGCGAGCGCACGCCTCGCCGCCCACAGAGCGAAAACAAGTTTAATCTATTAAATGCATGTTGCCGAATATATTGTACTATTTAATGACAGAATTATCGATCGCCCATGATTCAGTAGTAACATGTATGTATACGCTAAATAAGGGAACTAATCTTGTACTCGCGTAATTTGATCAATAGACAACTATTAAAATAATTTTTCACATACAATATACATTGAATATAATATAAAATTTCATCATGTACGCTAACATATCGCGGCGGGTGGCGGGCGCGTTCGAGGAGGGGCGTAGACAGTGTTGCCAGGCGATAGAGTAAAGCCAAAATATGGTATTTTTTTTAGTAGAATTGTTGTCTCGCGGCTCGTAAAAATCGTTAAAGCATCTCAAAGAGTGCGGATAAGGTAAGATCGAATTTATTGCCACTCGCGTAAGTTTAAGTGCGACTTACAGAAGCGTGTTTGGACAAATTAGACCATACCAGTCAGAAAAGGCTATTTTCACATGTTGCGACATTTGACTCCTACTTTCTACCCAATTTCCGGCTATCTGTTCCACCTGGCAACCCTAACTAGCCACGGTGTAAACATATCGCCGCGCCCGCCGCCCGACCGCCTCATATATTGTGAATAGTCAAATCCTCTCAACACATTATACACTGTACAGGGATGAAGAACGTTCATGGACAGATTATCTTCACTGTTACGTTGTGCTTTGAGCACGCCTCGCCGGCTCGGGGAACCGCTTTGAGTTTAGCTTCAAAATGTGTGCTATTGAACATGATTTCATAGTTTGATAGAGCTTTGTAAAGTAAATATAAAAATATTGTAAAGTTGAAAAAATAAAACAGTGATAGGTTATAGAAAAAGTAAATATCTTCTAAATATTGTCTAGATGCGACAGAATAAATAGTACAGATACTGAAATTATGTATTTAGGTATCAACAGAAATATTCATAACTGTTTGCATTGATGTTTCAAAACGCGATATATCAGAAGACCGGCATAGTTACTACATGTAAACTTAATGGTGCCACATTTTACCGTATGTTTTTACTCAGTTCTTAGATACAGATTAAATTTGAATCCAAAATGACCGTTTGAAAAAACACGCGATCATCATAAAGCTTCTAACTGTCATCGAAAGCAATCAAAACTATTATTGAAGTAAAATAACATTAAAGCGTTTCGACTACAGTTACGAGCTGAACTTTGTACTTATTATTTTAGTCCCTGTACTTATTTAGAAGATCGCGTCAACGGTTTTTGGTATCAATAAAAAATAATTGAGGAGAGTGAGTGGGGCCCACCACTCCATCATAGAAAAATTGCCAACTAATATTACGAAAAGGTGTTGACGCCTCAAAAGTTGGGCATTTTCTTAGGATTACCGTCATAGACACTCTTGACTTTACAACATGTGTTGTTAAAAAAGTAGACAATTTTTCCTAAATTATTACAATTGTACCCAAGGAAGCGTACATCAAACAAGCAAAGGAAGGAGTGGAAGGCTCTCAGACATAATTTATGAAGAGGCACTTTTAGTTAACTATCGGTTTGTGTGTATCGAACCGGTCTTCCGTGGTAAAACATCAAACAATAATCGGTTTGAAAATAGACCTTACTGGGTCGGTTTAAGAATCGAATATCGTCTACTTTTCACGTATAGCGGTTAGAGCTTCGACTGATCCCCCTTAGCGCGTGGCGAGGCCTGCCTAGAGGCGGCGAGTTCAGGCGTCGGACTCGGCGCCCTTGAGCCGAAGCCGCGCGAAGTCCTCGAATATTATGTCGTCGTCTTGCTCTTGGCCGTTCTCGTCTCTGTGAGAAAAAGATACATCCGTTATTTATAGGAATGATATTTTATGATGATTTCTTTTTCAAACTGTAAGATTGTCAATTGAATATTTGATTGTGTGTGTGTATGGTATGTGTGTGTGTGTGTATGGTATGTGTGTGTGTGTGTATGGTATGTGTGTGTGTGTGTGTATGGTATGTGTGTGTAGTATGGTATGTGTGTGTGTGTGTGTATGGTATGTGTGTGTATGGTATATGTGTGTATGGTATGTGTGTGTATGGTATGTATGTGTATACTGACGGGTGCGGGTCCAGCTGTATGAGGTCCTGGTCGGCGGGCGCGGGGTCGGGCGGCGCGTATCAGGGTGTGTGTGTATGGTATGTGTGTGTGTGTGTGTATGGTATGTGTGTGTAGTATGGTATGTGTGTGTGTGTGTGTATGGTATGTGTGTGTATGGTATATGTGTGTATGGTATGTGTGTGTATGGTATGTATGTGTATACTGACGGGTGCGGGTCCAGCTGTATGAGGTCCTGGTCGGCGGGCGCGGGGTCGGGCGGCGCCCGCGGCGGCTCGTCGTCGGGCTTGGGGTGCATCAGGATAAACGGCAGCTCGGCACTTAGGTCGCTGGACAAAAATATACAAGATCACATACATTGCTGGCAAGTTCTGGATCCCAAGATGTAGTATCCCATGATCGATCAAGTGGCGAACTATTGAACGGGGTGTAGGGTTAACTACAGGTGTCAGTCAGCCCACCATAATTGTCTTACTTAACCTATTTACAACATTTTTGTATGTAATGTTATTATGGAGAGGAATAAATTATTTAATTTGATTGAAGAGGCAGTGGATTTAGATACGCAGATGGTGAATTTCGTACTTGCGAATTTCCGAAACATACTTAAAATATGTACAAATGCCAAATAAATTAATTTTTACTCACCCTCCTAATGGGCCCAGACAGAGTTTCACCTTGACCTTGTATTGGACTATAATACCTAGGTTTTCACGCTGCGACGGATCCGCGATTCTGAAGAACAAAGACAAGGATTAAGCCAATCCATTGGTTTTCCATAGGTTCTGTGGCTACAATGGTTAGCCCTCTACCACTTCAGCTTACTAATCAGATAAGCTATTTCGATGACTTTGGATCTCTTTTGGATCACCTAAATTCGGATACGATCTCGCAGAGAAGCGCCGAGCATAGCCCTTTCCGTAGCCACGTCAGGTGTAGCGGCAATTTGAACAGGGCGGCTGGCAAGTGTTGGATGCAAGAACGATCAAAGTGGCGAATAATTGGAGACACTTATGACCATCATCATCATTAGCTTATGGCTGTCCACTGTTGGAAATCCTCCTCTCCAGTTGTCCGGCAGTTTGGTCAATCACCTGGAGGCTTTATCCATAATCGCCACACAGGGCAGGCAGGAGGTGACGCTGCTGAAACGCTGATGATGATGAAGACCTTTGCAACAAATGCTGCATATCTCAGATACCCTCATCTCGCGAGGAGCGGCGTCAGCGTGAACACTTTGTAGCTGCTCGTCGCTCGGCCAACGAGGCCCCCGCGGTACTCACAGAGTGCTGGACGCGAGGTTGGTGTCCTCGTGCTTGAGCTGCCCGTCCAGGGCGAGGCCCCACTTGTCCTTGTTGTTGGCGAGCAGCGGCGTCAGCGTGAACACTTTGTAGCTGCTCGTCGCTCGGCCAACGAGGCCCCCGCGGTACTCACAGAGTGCTGGACGCGAGGTTGGTGTCCTCGTGCTTGAGCTGCCCGTCCAGGGCGAGGCCCCACTTGTCCTTGTTGTTGGCGAGCAGCGGCGTCAGCTTGAACACTTTGTAGCTGCTCGTCGCTCGGCCAACGAGGCCCCCGCGGTACTCACAGAGTGCTGGACGCGAGGTTGGTGTCCTCGTGCTTGAGCTGCCCGTCCAGGGCGAGGCCCCACTTGTCCTTGTTGTTGGCGAGCAGCGGCGTCAGCTTGAACACTTTGTAGCTGCTCGTCGCTCGGCCAACGAGGCCCCCGCGGTACTCACAGAGTGCTGGACGCGAGGTTGGTGTCCTCGTGCTTGAGCTGCCCGTCCAGGGCGAGGCCCCACTTGTCCTTGTTGTTGGCGAGCAGCGGCGTCAGCTTGAACACTTTGTAGCTGCTCGTCGCTCGGCCAACGAGGCTCCCGCGGTACTCACAGAGTGCTGGACGCGAGGTTGGTGTCCTCGTGCTTGAGCTGCCCGTCCAGGGCGAGGCCCCACTTGTCCTTGTTGTTGGCGAGCAGCGGCGTCAGCTTGAACACTTTGTAGCTGCTCGTCGCTCGGCCAACGAGGCCCCCGCGGTACTCACAGAGTGCTGGACGCGAGGTTGGTGTCCTCGTGCTTGAGCTGCCCGTCCAGGGCGAGGCCCCACTTGTCCTTGTTGTTGGCGAGCAGCGGCGTCAGCGTGAACACCTTGCTCAGCGTGAACCCGGGGCCCACTGGACATCCTTCCCTGTAATCAAAATGTATAGATTACACACTGAATTTATACATACATAACGTCACGCCTTTCTCCCAGAGGGGTAGGCAGAGACCACTAAATTCATTGGTTCAGCTAATTCCAACTTGCTTTTTATCGGTCCGTTTGAGCTGCATGTAATTAAGCTTGAGATATTTAAGGTTTTACTCAAGTTTGAATTTAGTTGCTAATTTAAATTTATATTTTTGTTTGCATCATGCTACACGATGAAATAAAAGTATTTTGAGGCTGGGCAAAAGTTGACCTTTTTATACCTACAGGAATTCAGTGCGTATTAAGATATTGTTTGTATATTTACCACAGTGATATGAGTAACTTTTGGCCGTCATTTAGATGACTTACAAGTACAAATACAAAGCTTTTATTTCAGACTTACGGGAAATAAATACTAGAAAAAAGATTAAGTAAGATCATAGCCATAGAGATGACGTATCACCCACAAATTGTGAAGATATCATTATGGGGGTTGCAATGGAAAGCCCAAATATCAAAACTTTTGTTAGAATATCTTTTTCAGTCACATTCAAAAACATTAGATAAATAACACATATTCATACAATAAAGGGTTTTCAAATTGTAAACAATAGGTATGTTATGTATATCATAACAAAAACAATCAATTATTATATTAATGAGGGATATAAAACTCAAACGTCCACGGTTATTTAAACCGGTTGAGGCAATTACCAAATACGAAACCTAATTGTCGGCGGCATGTCGGTTACATACCGTATGAAACACTATGATGTCGCAGAAATGTATCTCAACTCAAATTTTCTTTTCATTAGCAAAAAAAAAACGAATAGGTGTTACGCAGTTCACCCGATGTGATTGTTTTCAAATAAAAATCTGACGGCAGTTCTATGTTTGATACATTTCTGCGCATTACATGCACTCACACGCAAACATTTACTTACAGAGACTGCATTTTTAAATTCTTACTGAACATCTTAATTAGTGGGAATCTAATGACGCTCGTCTTCGACTTTGGCTCCCTGAATCAAAAACATTACGTCAGAAATTCGTACGTATGTGGATGTATCATTTTTATTTTGTGGGGTAGTTTTTTATTATTGAAAGGGTAGCGCATGACCCCAACTATGCTTGCATACACCAAATGTACAGTGGTACAATAATTAGATACAATAGCCAAGATTTAACATGAAAGAACATTTTTCCCCTATCCCTCCTTCACCCTGCCTTCTTCTTTATTAAGCCACACGAACCGCATCTCCTGTGACCAACATGAGCACATCGTGTGTGCAGGAGAAAGGGCATGCGGGGCAGGATGTAAGGTGAGCCATGGTTTGAGGGGAGAAACCACACCTGTCTTCATAGAATGACACGAGCTGAGGGCCTGAGTTGCTATTATTTGCCACAGGCCTCGTGTGTAGGCCACCTCCAAGTAGCGTAACTATACCCCGATGGTACCTGCGCAGGACGGCTGGCAAGAGCAGGATGCAAGAAGCCCGGAATCGATAAAAGCGGCGAACATTGGGAGCTGAACCACAAAAAACGTAGACGATCGTTCGTTGAACGGATCGCGTGTTCCGCGATCCCGTGTTCTAATATATCAATTAAATTATTTAAAGCGACGTTGACGAATTTTAGTTCATATATTCGAACACTGGAGGGACAAATGGGCCGGATTTATGGTGCAAAAGTAAGCGATTCGTTCAGCGGACTGGGCTGATGATTATGATACGTCACTGGCTGTACCTTAAAAGAGTTCCACTTAACTGTTTGCGAGCTCATATTATACGAATGTGGGAACACACATGTTTCCCACATTCTCATATTATAGGATCATTAAAATAAGGCGTGAAACAGCATTTCGTGGGCATAGCCGCGGTGACTGAATCAAAACATTACGTCAAACATACGTAAACGCGTATCGCCCTCGGCAACGAGTTGTTCAAAATAAGGAAATATTAATGTAATATTTAAATGAATGAAGGAAGTTCAACGTAATAATACCATATAAATATTAAAACGGTTATGATAAGCGGGTAATTAATGTGCAATGTATTAATATTAAGTTATTTTAGTGCATCTACAGACCGACAAGGATGTTTGGGCACGTGGGTGACATTGACATGAAGGCGTTATTGTGACGCAAAAGTGTTAAAAATCGACGTCAAAAGTGACATTTTGTGCCAAAACAAACTTGCCAGTATGTACATTGTCCGTATGTCATACGTGAGGAATGATAAGAAAGGGACAACACAAGTTATTTGTATGGACTCACTCTCGACACCTTAACGTTCGTCAAATACAGCTAATGGTCCCTATTTGTATTAAAGATATAAGGTCTAAACTGTACGGACTTGCTCTCAGCCTCGGCGACGGTGCACTGATACTGCGCGGTGGAGAACAGGCAGAGGTCGGCGAACTGCCGCATACAATCGACATCAGTCCCTACAGCCAATAACATAAGGTGTAATCTGTACTGACTCGCTCTCGGCCTCGGCGACGGTGCACTTGTACTGCGCGGTGGAGAACAGGCAGATGTCCGCGAACTGCCGCATACAACCGACAACAGTCCCTACAGCCAACAGCGTAAGGTCTAATCCGTATGGAATTGCTCTGAGCATCGTCAATGCGAGTTGATAATGGTTCCTATATTTAACGGTGTAAGGTCTAATCTGTACTGACTCGCTCTCCGCCTCGGCGACGGTGCACTTGTACTGCGCGGTGGAGATCAGACAGATGTTGGCGAACTGCCGCATACAATGGACAACAGAACCTACAGCCAATAACACAAGGTCTAAACTGTACTGACTCGCTCTCCGCCTCGGCGACGGTGCACTTGTACTGCGCGGTGGAGATCAGACAGATGTTAGCGAACTGCCGCATACAATGGACAACAGAACCTACAGCCAATAACACAAGGTCTAAACTGTACTGACTCGCTCTCCGCCTCGGCGACGGTGCACTTGTACTGCGCGGTGGAGATCAGACAGATGTTAGCGAACTGCCGCATACAATGGACAACAGAACCTACAGCCAATAACACAAGGTCTAAACTGTACTGACTCGCTCTCAGCCTCGGCGACGGTGCACTTGAACTGCGCGGTGGAGAACAGGCAGGTGTCCGCAAACTGCCGCACGGACACTTTGATGCACTTCACATACAACCAACAACTGTGCCTACAGCCAACAGCGTAAGGTCTAATCTGTATGAAATTGCTCTGAGCATCGTCAATGCAAATTGACAATAGTCCTTATATTTATTGGTGTAAGGTCTAAACTGTACTGACTCGCTCTCCGCCTCGGCGACGGTGCACTTGTACTGCGCGGTGGAGAACAGGCAGATGTCCGCGAACTGCCGCACGGACACTTTGATGCGCTTCACGGACCGGTTGGAGTTGTTCGCTATATGCACGTTCACGGCTATGTTTTCGCCGTGGTGATACAGCTCCTGTGGAATACAACAAGAAAATATTAAGGAGAGTTGTGTAACAAAACAAATCGACAGAGATTAAGCGCAGTCTCAACGATTTAACATACTGCCCAATTAATCGGGATGTATCACTGCTAACTTAACTTTAGGCTCCTACTAAATAATTTTTTGACTAGAGTCTTTAGGTGGCAGTCAAGTCCAGTACGCCAATATGGCAATCAGGTAAGCTTTAACATGGAAACTACATTTATTTTCTCTTATCCTCACTTTCGTCATAAAACCACACGACATTGCGTTGCCATCGTTTCATTACTTGGGCTACTGAAATGTTTGGCAAATCCGATATTTGCAGGAGGTCGCATTAAAAAGTAAAACTCTTTGCCAGCACATTTCCACTTTCCTATAATATGAAATTCTTTGACCGAAGCGCGATGAACCTTGCGGGCCGGCATGGCTGTGGTGATTAACTGGAAATTGAGGTGTCCCGCCCATCGGGCGAAAGGAAGCTAACAGAAGTATAGTTCTAAAGGAAAGCAAAAGTAACAATATAAGAACCTTGTCTAACGACGCTTCCAGGTACAATTTGTTGGGGCTCATCATGAACTCTTTGGACACCTCTACGGAGGGCTGCTCGCCTTGCTTGCTCGGCGCGTACATTATCTTCCTGATCGCCAGTCGGACTGAATTTCTGGAATCATTACGTAAAAGTTATAAGCTTTTAAGTACTCAAGCACTTCCACGACAGCACGAACATTTATCTATTTGCCTGTACTTAGGTCGTTCTTTGATATAGTAGGCAGTATGCGAAATGGTCTTTTTGAGAGTAGGCTGAATGCGAAATAGACTGTTCGATAAGTAGGCGATTTGCAAAGTAGGAAAATATAGAAGTAGGTATAAAGCGAAGTTTGGTGGTTGGTGCGGGGATACCCACCAATGTCGAACGGGAGTGGGCTGACTCTTCGAGCCTTTTTTTATACCACAAAAGTGGCAAACAAGCCTACGGCCCCCGCCTGATGTTAAGCGGTTACCACCGACCTATGATCTCTTGCAACTAGGGGTATCATACGCGCGGTTTGAGGGATCTGCCCATTTGGGTGAACTGTGCTAACGGTTTCAGGGCAGCATGGGCCTCCTACAACCCCATGACGCCGCCCCATGAAGCATGACGGAGGGGCCGTAGCTTTTCGACCATCTTCAGGCAGGATGCCGCCTTTCCATATCTCTAGGGCGGCGTGAGTCCTAGAGCTCATACAGCAGTATTTTAATTGTCTGTGCAATGCACAGGCAAAGCCGCCCGTGCAGCCGTCGGCAGCGTCCGTACCTCTTGTGCGGCTTGTCGTCCTGCGAGTCCGCCACGAACGCCTTGAGCTCGTAGTCGACGCCGCACGGCTTGCCGGTGTCGCCGGGCGCGGGCTGCAGCGTGACCGAGGCGGGGCAGTGCGGCGGCAGCTCGAAGTAGAACATGCGCGGCCGGGCCTAGCTTGGGCAGCGTCCGTACCTCTTGTGCGGCTTGTCGTCCTGCGAGTCCGCCACGAACGCCTTGAGCTCGTAGTCGACGCCGCACGGCTTGCCGGTGTCGCCGGGCGCGGGCTGCAGCGTGACCGAGGCGGGGCAGTGCGGCGGCAACTCGAAGTAGAACATGCGCGGCCGGGCCTAGCTTGGGCAGCGTCCGTACCTCTTGTGCGGCTTGTCGTCCTGCGAGTCCGCCACGAACGCCTTGAGCTCGTAGTCGACGCCGCACGGCTTGCCGGTGTCGCCGGGCGCGGGCTGCAGCGTGACCGAGGCGGGGCAGTGCGGCGGCAACTCGAAGTAGAACATGCGCGGCCGGGCCTAGCTTGGGCAGCGTCCGTACCTCTTGTGCGGCTTGTCGTCCTGCGAGTCCGCCACGAACGCCTTGAGCTCGTAGTCGACGCCGCACGGCTTGCCGGTGTCGCCGGGCGCGGGCTGCAGCGTGACCGAGGCGGGGCAGTGCGGCGGCAACTCGAAGTAGAACATGCGCGGCCGGGCCTAGCTTGGGCAGCGTCCGTACCTCTTGTGCGGCTTGTCGTCCTGCGAGTCCGCCACGAACGCCTTGAGCTCGTAGTCGACGCCGCACGGCTTGCCGGTGTCGCCGGGCGCGGGCTGCAGCGTGACCGAGGCGGGGCAGTGCGGCGGCAACTCGAAGTAGAACATGCGCGGCCGGGCCTAGCTTGGGCAGCGTCCGTACCTCTTGTGCGGCTTGTCGTCCTGCGAGTCCGCCACGAACGCCTTGAGCTCGTAGTCGACGCCGCACGGCTTGCCGGTGTCGCCGGGCGCGGGCTGCAGCGTGACCGAGGCGGGGCAGTGCGGCGGCAGCTCGAAGTAGAACATGCGCGGCCGGGCCTAGCTTGGGCAGCGTCCGTACCTCTTGTGCGGCTTGTCGTCCTGCGAGTCCGCCACGAACGCCTTGAGCTCGTAGTCGACGCCGCACGGCTTGCCGGTGTCGCCGGGCGCGGGCTGCAGCGTGACCGAGGCGGGGCAGTGCGGCGGCAGCTCGAAGTAGAACGGGTGCGCGGCCGGGCCCAGCTTGCGCACGAGCCGCTCCTGCAGCCGCGTCAACGGCCTCTTGGCCGTGTTCGTGGGCGGGTATATCTGGGAATACAAGGGAGGATCGCGTGTCATTTATATGTTGACTGGCCCGATGGCTCATTTGGTTGAGCCAAGGGTTGTGGGTTCATGTGGCCGTATGCTTCGGCGCTACCCGTGGTGTCAATGCAACTTGCTGCCCACTGGCGACACAGGGGGTTTAGTGGGTATGCCCTCCCTTTTGGGAGGTGTGAGTCCCACACACCATGCCGCCTCCCCCCGGAGACGGAGGGTGCCTAATGCATTCCCCTTTTAAAAAAGAAAAAAAAATGGTTGTGGTTTCGCAGTACGAACATTTGTGTGTTCATGAGGTCTGTATTGTCTGGGTGATTACCCAGTACTATGTATTTATTTCGAAGAAATATATATATCTAAGTTTATCAGTTGTCTAGTATCCATAGTACAAGCTTCGGCTTAGTTTGAGGCTGGATGGCGATGTGTGGCCCAAGGTGGCATGTCTTGGGTTATTTGTTCATTTTTTTTAGGACATCGGTCATACATTATGTATTAGCCTATGCATGCGTACAGCGTTTTCATCGGAACGGTGTGCGAAAAACGTTAATATGTACGTACAACCTCATACATTTGGATACCGTATTATGTATCCAAACCAAATGTATGAGCTTAATATTGTCCTAAATTATTTTAAACAAGGAAACATTGCAAACATACACAATACCTACATCAACAATATACAATTTCTAAACAGCTACCACGTGAATCACTTGGAGCTATCATGTTATAAATAATGCAATTGTAATTTATTCATTATTATATTTCATACAATTAGGACAAATTGATTAATATTAATAGCGCCGTATGCATTATTCAGTTACATAATGCATGTGTGCGCTGTAATGAATTAATGAATTTAAGATAAGCCGTAGGCCATTTATTAATATCATTGTTAAAAATACATTATGCTATGAATTTCACAGCATATGAAAATCCATTAATATCGAGTTATTTAAATTCATTAACTAGCCATTATTGTTTGTTAAATTGGTAGGACTATTAGAAGAGGGCTGTCTCATACATAACGCATTTAAGATTGTTCAACAGACGTGTCTATTTAGCGTGTAAAGTAACTATGTAAAAAATAATCAGACAAGATTAAAATTCTACATAATCTTACGTACATCGCATTGTATTATATAATATACAAGAGGTTTAGACTTTGAACTTTTTTTTATATAGTAGCTCGACGTAACGGCTTCCCTACGCCTGATGGAAAGCGAAAGAGAAGCCCAAGTCGCTGTGACAATGGGCAAGTAGGTGTGTTTGGACTTATGGTAGAATAGAATTCATTGAGTAAACTAATGATCATTAACTGGATGAGTGTGGCTACTGACCGAGCAGGTTGGCCCATTTTGGAAGAGGCCTATGTCCAGCAAGCAGTGGACAGACGCAGGCGGCTAATGATGACGATGAATATACTAAGGGAGAGGCACACATCCAGCAATGACAGTATTAACATACTGATTTAACAAATAATTTGTAGATTGTTTAGGTGTCCACGGGTTAGCGAAATTTCTTTCATTTTTTGTACCCTTGTAGCCCAAATACCACACACTAGAGCGAGTACCTACCTAAGCTAAATAGGTAGGTACTAGTTACATAGATATTTTCGTCTGTCCCTTTGTTTGTGGTACTCTTTATAGCTAGACATTGTGGCCCATTGTGGGCACACAATAGAGAGAATCCCACACTAAATAGTACCTACCTAAGCTAAATAAATAGGTACTAGTTACATAGATATTTTTGTCTGTACCATTGTGGTACTCTTTATAGCTAGGCATTGTGGGCACGCCGCCACGAGGGACGCCCCTCCCTACAAACCTGTTGATTCTGTCCATGTTTATGGCGCCTGTTGATCGCACTATGTGTAGCGTGAAGCAATGAGGCTGATGGAAAACTATTACGAACTTGTCCGATTTAGCTTTGTTCTGTGACGAAATCGTCGCTAGATGAAGCTTTGATGTAAGGAGTGAACATTTCTTACGTAGTGAATGTCTGATCATACAGTTTGTTTTTTTGGCATGTAGACTAAAATTTATTGATTTGAATTACATACAGAATCGAAACAATGTATAAAGGCATCTTCACTATATTTATTAACCGGGTTTGTATCGTTAACTGATTGTTAAGGTACGATATTTTACCGTGATCATGGCGAAATATCGGATATAATGTGGTTCAAACAAACGCCGTTAAAAAATATAAGTCACTACGTGACCGTAAAAGATTAAAACAATACAAAAAGAGTCTTAATTGAAGGATTAGGTATGAAAAGAAAATACTTCTTGAAGCACTTCATGAAGTCATGTTTTAAGTATCGATGGAATTAGACGCGTAATGTGCATAACAGTTAAATAAGCTTTCCTATACGAGTTATAAAACGATTCGCATGCGATTCCTCAACATATTTTTAAAGTTGCGTCTTGTACGAGTACTTATAGCGACACATCAAGTTACCGAAATCGGTCGAAATATTTCATCAACCCTACTAAACATTTTTTGGAAAAGTTCTACACTTGGTGATGTGTCGCCATCCGTACAAAGGGGTCTGAAATGCTGTGACAAGGTGGATGATTATTTACCGTTTTCTTGATTACCTGTTCGGCGGCCAGGTAGAGGTCCTTGCGGAAGGTGAGGCCCAGCACGTCCAGGTCCTCCCGGCCGTACCTGAAGGCGGCCAGCACGTGGCCGAACACCTTCCTCTCCTTAACATACTCGGGGTCGATTAGTACCACCCCGTCTGGAACGAGACAGTGCAGCTGTTAGTTAGGTGAACATCATCAACGGCCAAAGCATCTTAACAGATGAGGCTGAGACACAGGCGACGCAGCATAGCGCAGCACAGGGAGTTCAGATCAGGCAGACATAGGCTACTACTTGCGCCCTAAGGTATGGCACTTGGAAAATTATCCCTGGGAGAGTTACTAACTAGGTATCTCTGATTGTCTGAGGCGACTAAAAGTAGCGTTTGTGTGGAAAAAAGACACGATTGCGAGGCGACACAGATCAGTTGCGACTTTCAATTGTTTTTTTTTAATAGTTTAAAGATTTGTGTCTTGCAAAAAAGATTCATAGCGTTTGTAGATCTCGGATGTTGCGTGTTTACCTACGTGTGTTGCCCTACGAAATATCTGCCCTGCGCCGATTGCGTGTTGATTGTTGCAGTGCCTTATTTAAGTCTGATATAGCAGCAGGTGAACATAGCAGGAGCCAAGTTCGTCGACACCTTAGATTTATTGATAGGTCTCGAAGGACGTACGTCCTGTCATTAAAAAGTAATGTAAAAATGTGAATAAAAGCAATGTTTTTTTTTTTTTTTTTTTTTTTTTTATTTATTAGGCAACACAAACAGACATTAGCCAGTATTTTACAATAAAAGAGTTCTATACAGTTTTAAGTCTAGGCTAATACCCTAGATAGTGCATGCAATGTAAAAGAAGCTACCGCCGTGAAGCCAAGAACCTCGGTAGTTACTCTTTTTAACTGTGTTGGAGGCACTAATGAATAAAAGGATTTAAATTTCTTAACACGCTTCGCGCCAAGGCAGTTGACTGACAAATAATAGTTTTTTTATTGTTTCTAGTTTCTTGGTAGTCAAAGCTTTAAATTAACTGTGAATTGTGGAATCGGAGAGGGTTGATTATAAAAGTGAATTAACAAAAACATGCGTAACGATCCAAAATGTGGGTTAGGATTTTAATCGAACTTTAATGTTGTTTCCTCAAATGATGAAAATAACTAAAATGCCAATGCATAATTCCAGAAAAATTAGGCGCCACAAAAGTATACCACTATCGGTTTATGGGTTTATCCTGCCAAACTGAGTGATATTAGATATCAGGAAGGATTTGTACCAATAACAAGTAAGAGATGAACGGATCACTGTGCCGGGAGGCGCGGCACCGCTCATAGGTATCAAATATTCGCGAACAGCGGCTTACATTGGGCTCAGGGGACCGTGTCTCACCATAATTCCACTCCGCTTATTCGAATTTGTGAGTACTCTCTTAATGGACCTTTTTAAATATACCCTTCGCCGTCTAAGACAAATTTATTCATGGCCTTTCTTACGAATGACATTTGTGAAGAGTTCCCGGCGGATTAACTAATACTGTTTAATAATGTAGAAGAATCATATCTGAAAGCTGCTTATAAACAGGCAACAACAGTAAGAAAACTATATAGTCCTACATTAACCTTCGTACAGTATAAAAAGTTCAACTGTACCTACATGTGTCCATAACGTATCAAATCGTTAACTGCTAGTTTTTCTTTGTCCATTACACGAACGGCGTAAAAGAGCTTTGAAACAATACAATAAAACGCAATTTAAGCTTAATTGCACTGTGGCAACGGGTCTTTGAAAGCGTACGATTGTGTTAAATTAATATTTAACAAGCGTAACCCCACAAATTCAATGTTTTATCAATAGGTACAATAAAAAGCGAAATTGTTCTCATCTCTAACTACTATCCTATTTGTCCACAAGGAATAGATAATTGGCTTGAGCTCAAACTAATTTCAAACTAAATTCGTATGTAAGCATAATTTCGGAGTACTAGCCGTAAACTAGTATAGTTCTACTCCCATAATGTGGTTAGGTACCGACAGATGTTTTGTATGTGTGAGATGAGCGAGACCTTAACATAAATTTATAGGCTGCTATAATCCGACGAAACTGATAGTAATACAAAACTAAGTTACACCATTTTTTTGTAATTAATACCCACTAAAAACCCCGGTTTCCAACGTCAATGCGCCTGGGATGATGGTGACGTGGGACACGGCAAAGCCATAACAACCGCTCCACCATCAGCGCTGTCTGAGGCAAGCGAGGGAAAGTGACCTTCCAATTTCGTCTTATTTCAACAACGCGCCTAATATCTTGGGAGGTTCTTTTTTCACATGACTCGTATTTCGAGTAAATTTTGAGTTAGATCGATGTTTATTAAAAGTCGCGAATAGTTCTTGACTTAATACCAAAGATCGTGAAAGAATGTACGAAATGGTTGGTGAATGGTTTGATGATATATTTACGTTTACATGTAAGCGAAAAATATTAATAAAAGAATTTCACATAACATTTATTTCTAGACTTACAACTATAATTTATCACTTACCAATCGGGTCTACATGTGTAATGTGATCTACGAAGTCCCTCTTCCCTAAATATACTGTTATCTGTAAGGAAAATAAACAATATCATTATCATATATTTCAGTAAACATAAGCATTTGTCAACGTGGGCACGGAAAAGATATTCATTTGAATAAACAAAGAAAACATGGTTATTTGGTGTATTCCTTCTAATGCTGCCTAAATATTAAGGCATAAGAGTAAGCCTTCGCACATTACAGAGTATTTATTTCAGTGAAATACCCAGAAAAAGCGAAATAGAGGCCCTAGTCGCTGTAGCAACGCACAAATAACCAAATCATGTCGTCAAGTTTGGTAAATATCAAACTTCAATCTGAAGAAAATATATTACGTACCTAATACAGAATATTTAACAATGATAAAGAGAAACAAAACAATTCCTTGGGCAGTAAGCTACATTGCTCGTAGCTAATTATTATTTTCTCTTTTGGGTCACTAAGCTACACAATATTCCCGGCGGATAATTGCCGCTGGCTATTTGTGAATAGATAAGCCATCCGCCCACATCAGACTTTTTCTAGGTCCGCCAATCGCGACTATGCCGATTTCCTAACGGAAAATAGTGAGATTTCTCAGCAATAGCGCAAGCGTTTTAACAAATGGTTTAAGCATAGATGTCACAGTTAAGGAGAATCTCTATAATGAGCGCTAAGGAATTACTTACCTATCCATTGCGACAAGTGGGGTAATCACAACTATGACGCGTTAAGTAGGATTTTTGACATTGTGCGCCTTTGAGATTTTGCGCTTTTAACTATGTGCGTTTTTGACATTCTGCGCTTTTGACAATCTGCGCTTTTGACAATCGGTGCTTTTGACAATTTGCGCTTTTGACAATCCGCGCTTTTCACCTCAAACTCCTAAATCCATTGCGACTTAGTTACAGCGATCTGGGCTTCTCTATCGCTTCCCATCATGCGAGTCTAACGGCCGTATTCACAAACGTTACTATGCGATGCGCGGACGCACAGTGCCCAAAATCCTATACTTATTTATGGGTACCTGTGCGTTCGCCCGACGCATAGTAACGACCGTAAGTCACAGTACTGTGGCAAACGCTTTACCTTTCCATTGGGCGAGCTTTTCTTGAACACTCTCGTCGCCTGCCGCTGCTTGTTGCTGCCGGCGTCGTCCATCCTGCCGCCGCGGCCTCCGCACCACTGTCAACATATTAAAACAGTATAAACTAACGGTAATTCTTACATGGGTCGACCCATTAGTGTGTGCTGTGGAACTCTACTAGCACATGTGTTCCCTTCGTCTTAAAGTCTTGGGGTTTTTAATGGGGGTGATGCGAATTGCTTACTTTTTTTGGACATCCTCGTCTGCTTAACATCAGGCAGGACGCAGAATTGCGAGTATTAATGGATCTCAAGTTTCAACACCTAAAAAGACAGTAGACACGAGAACTTCACGAGAAATGAAAAGTTGATCACTCGAGTGTTTTTGAAACGTTGTCGTTGTATGTAGGTAGATATATCGAAGTTCTATTGTTATTATTGTTAATAATAGCAAAGATAATCATCATCATCATCAGCCTATTGCAGTCCACTGCTGGACATAGGCCTCTCCAGTTGTTCGCCACTTACGGCAAACACCTGGAGGATATAGATATATTACACTGCTATACAAAAAAAATAAAAAAATCTGCTGCAGGGATTTTGTTAATGATTTTTGTTAATACTCATATTAGACATACTTGCTGCATACTTAATTATTTTTGATTCACTCTGGTTATTGAGATAAACGGAACGTAAGAAATAATTGAAAAAAATCAAACTACTCTACCAAAATTGTGGTTCATTGATTTGTTTTCATTTGAGTTTGATATCTTTTCATGAATTTAGTTACAACAGGTTCACTTTATAGCTATCAGTTCTTATAGAATTTTTTGTGTAAAAGTGCATTTTCCCTTGCTAAAACATGAGTTTTCCACGTAAACCTTGTATCAACGATCCTAACAGTTTTTGCTTTATTTGTGGAAGTTTAATTTACAAATGCAATGAAAAGAGATCACAGAGTTTGTAAAAAAAGCCTACAGATAATATTTCGGGATACCACTAGTGCAAAATATCAAATATTGGGTGCCAAACATCGTGCGTAGAATCTCTGCGTTAGTAGAGCCAAGGAGGACGTAAAGGGTTACTATTTGGAGTGCCGATGATGGGGAATAAACCAAGTAATCATTTAAATGACTGTTACTCTTGTTTGTGTAGTAAATTTAAAAGGTATGAACCGGTACAAAAAACGTACACACGTACGCAAATACGTACACTGATAAAAGACACTGAGTTTGTAACCCACATGACACAGATTGAGTCTGAAGCATGGCTAAGCTTTGTTTTGGTAGTAAGAAACTTTTTGGGGAATCACAAAGCGCCGGAATATCAAGAACTGGTTGCAAAAATGCTACAAACAAAATTTTAACAGAGTAGGAGTTAACATGAACATAAAATTGCATTTCTTACACAGCCATTTGGACCGATTCCCGCATAACTTGGGTGATTACAGTGAGGAACAAGATGAAAAGTTCCATCAGGATATCAGGATAATGGAATAAACATATCAAGATCGATGGGACAGCCATATGGCTGACTATTGCTGGACCTTGAAAAGAGATTGTCTTGACAAAGTAAATATAAGAGAAAATCCCAAAGAAAAAGTTTTCCATGTTTTTCATTTATTATTTTATTTAAGAGCATCCCAAACTATTATTTTTGTCTACTTTTTTTGTAAAGATAGACAATCAAAATAATTATTAAATATTAATTGGTCAATTTATTGAGGCATTTTTAGGAAAAATGTTAGAAGCGTGTATCTCAAAAACTGGAGCCAATTTGACAATTCTGGTATTTTTCCCGTAATCAGCATACTCGTCTTATACAAAATCGACTTCAAAACTTCCTGCCGCAAAATGACTGTATAGCAGTGTTATCCATAATCGCCACGCTGGGCAGGCGGGTTGGTGACCGTAGGGCGTAGCTTCTCGCTCCGGTGACGCTGCTGCCCGTCATTGGTCTGTGGTATTTAGCTACGAATTCAGTTGTGATGGTAATACCGCCAAAAGTCGGTTGCCAGCGCCTCGTTTGCTATTGGGCAAAATGCACCACGGACAGGTGAGGTTGGCTTGGTGCGAGAAGATGATAGGCCGCTCCCTTACATCAGCAAAGATAATAAAGTTTACTTACGCGGGCCCTTGTAGGGCTCCAGGGTGCGCGCTACCGGCACAGTCTATAGCTGCGCAGCCGCACCGCCCTGCAACAACGAAACGGTCACATTAATAAAGACATTAATTCTCGTATATAAAACTCTGTAGCCTATTGGCAAAAACCGTTTATTTCTATGCGGAAGCGGTTTAGACCCAGCCAAGTGCTTAAAAGTTTTCATATTTTTCACGAGCAAGTGTGATGCTGTTTGGTGGTAAGCAGTCGACACCGCCCGTGGACACCCGCAACTCTAATCGAGTTTAGGGTCGCTGCCGGCCTTTTAAATATGAATACGTTCGTTTCTTGAATAAGAAACATAGTGCACGGAATACATCACCAGTCAACTTCCAGACATCACAAGTCATCTACCATATGTTGGATGTTAGTGTTAGTTGGATGTTGTAGTCCGGAAACTATTAAAAGCATCACCTAATGTCTGCATTTGCATTGGTATAAAATAAGGATTCCTACAAATCGAACCTAAGATGGTGTTTTTCTTCGCATTAATTTTTCTCTAAAGACATAACGCGCGCTTTTAAACTAGCTCGAGTAATATTTTTCTTCAGATGATTCATTGTAGTATTTCCTGGCAGTGTGCCATTTATTGTAGATGTTATAGGGCTTGCGAGACCTTTAAAATATGGCAGAAGACAAACAAAAGGAAAACAAGTAGCGTTAAGGCGTGCCAAAGAATCTACCTAACACACGATTAATTACACTTGTTTGTACAAAGACTCCATATTCATGGCCGTCCTAGTTCTAATATCCCATGGTAACGCCCCATAAGGCGCTTGATGGAGTGACCGGCGTTTTTAGAGGGTATTCCTTGCCTTACCTCCATCTTGAAGAAGGGGAGTCCTACATACCCGGTCACTCCCTAGAGTGACAGGGATTCATAAGAGAAAAAAAATCACGTCAATATAATTGTTACGTAATGAATAGACAAGTTATCCGAATCATAGCCAAAACACTATCGAATACTACTAAGTTACAGTCAAATATGTTAGATAAGCATCAATTATCCATATCCGAACCCTGACTCGGCAAAAACGATCTCAAATAACGCTATATCAATACGTATAATACTATCTTTTCTCCGGATGACACTGATACGAGGAAAGTTGGAGCAAATATTATGTAGGTAAGTTTCTAAAGCTGAGAGCTCACGACTCGGTTTCAGCTATGCATGATATGCAGCATCCAGTTCGCGCCAGGTTTGGGCTGGTTCTATTTGAGGTAGAGTACCATTGACTCGAGAAGAAGCCTGGAGTAGAAACGCATGAGGCAGGTTTGTGTTGTCATCACGTAGACTTGCAATCATGACGGGTTATGATAGTTGGTCAAAACGATTGTTTTTTAAATCTTGCGTAAGCCCTTTTGGTCGCACGACTTAAGGACCTTCAGAAAATAGAGCGTACAAATTTTGAAGGGCTGGCAAGGCACCTGTTGTCCCCCTGATGTCTTATCGGCTGAAGTGATCACTTTCTATCAGGTGATCATCAGGCCCGTTTGCCCCCTAAAAGCAATAAAAAAATACCGTCTATGTAACATTTGCTTCAATTTTGTAAATGAATTTCAACACAGTGCTCACTCTAATTATAAAAACATTTCATAGGTTCTTAGCCTAAGAAGCGATCGTGTAGTTCCGACAGTCATGTAGCAATATACTTATATCTTGAATGGGCAGAGCCCTGAGATGCCAGAGGCGAAAGGAGTTTATAAATAAACTGTTTTCTTAGCAATATCATATTTTGTAAGCGAATGTTCTGTGAAATTCTTTTGACCGTTGTATGATATTGATTCTCGATTATTTCTTAATCATTTTTAGACAAGTGAAAGTAAAAAGCTAATTTAAAAGATGTCACGCTCGTCTGGCAATCATCAGATAAAACTTATTTTGTAAAATTTGTTCGTTATATATATTTTAGAAAGTTCAGTAGTAAGTAATCGTTTGTACTCTGAATGTCTCTCAGAATTGAGGAGTCACTTGATGAAAGGCAGGTTAATAAGAGACCAAAGACATTACTGATGTGCTGTAGCATTGTTCTTGGAAGCTGCTATTCGGTACGGAACTATGATATGTACCCCTGGTAGTGCAGATGACCATAGGCCGCGGTTACCGCTCAAAATAAGGCGGGCCGTGGCTTGTTAACCACCTTACTGGTATTTTAAAAAATAAGCAAGCGACCAGTCTGATGCTTAAACAGTTACCACCGCTCATAGACTCTGCAATGCCAAGGGGACAACCGCTGCCTACTTAGAGGAGAGAACCTCTTTAGTCCCCGTTTGAAGAAGGAAAAGTCGTAGCGATTAGGAAACACAGCGGCTGGAGGTTTCATACAATGTTTAACAATTTTCCAACGTGTGTAACCCACATACGGTCGCTTTAACGCGTTTATGTACATGACCTAATATGATAATAATTCGCCAAGCCAGAGCCGCCGTAGAGACGCTGGCTGTCTCTCGTAATCCGATTAGGGAGCGCCACGCGACGCGACACTCAACATCCTCACTATACTGAAATTTAGTGACATAATCCGCTGGCCGACTTTTGTTACAAATGCAGAGGAAATGAGTTTAAAACACGTTGATTTTTATGTGATGACGAATTCTAAGCTATTAATATACTTTATTGAACACAATTGCAATTTACATAACACATAACTCACTGAGTAAATATAAGAAATATTTGATAGACTTCAAAGAACCTATAGCTACATAATTGAACAAAAATAAATTTCCGCATGTATGACAGCACTTCATTTACGTCACTTCAGTTTGACTAAGTGGTTCATTTTTTTTGCTGCGCGATTAAGTAAGGAAAATATTTGTATCGAAAAGAAATCGACCGAAATAAAACTATATTGAAAAAATCATATATTCTTCATCGGTTAATTTCACCTGTGCAAATCTGAGACAGATCGTCAATTCAGTAACAATAATATCATTAAAAGTAACGGGAGCCAATCTTCAAACCGAAAGCTAGTGGAATGTCAATTGGCATTAATTACAAAAATCTTCAAAGAAGATAATTAGCTAGCATACCTAACTAATATAATAAGATTACAAAAAGAAATAATTTAGTTTTCGTTGTCCCGGTTACCGTCCTTTGAAGTCCGGGCTCTTGGTGACAATCAAAGGAGCTGTTGCCATCTGACCTCCGCCACCTGATAGTAGGTAGGTCTTCGATCGATTTGATCATAAACACACATATAAAGTTACCTTAAGGGTCGGGGTCTCTTAGTATATTTTAACACTGCTCTTAACTTAACGTGATTCCGAGTCAGTTGGTAACTAATATCGCCCTTATTCTTATCTATCCTATACCAAAACATTGCCCGAAAGAAATCGCTTATTGCTCTAAGACGACCTTAGTTGAACAAATAATGTCTATCATACCTATTAAGTCAACTGTATGATATGATATAAAGGATATCTATCTAACGGGCTTTTGTGATCCCTATATTTTTCATGTTAAACCAGTAATTCCAGGAACCTTTCATAAGAAAGGTCGTTTTTATTTTTATCTACTAACTATTCCGATAAGTCAAACATTACAACATACCTCGTAATTCGTAAATGTTTGATATCAGACCTGAGGTCCCAGCAACATACGAGGAAGCTCTTAACATCACTCTAACGTGGCAAGCATAACATACTCACAACAGAGAAAACTTTGCGACAGTATACGTACGATTAAATTAGACGTGTGAACTAATACGATCAGTCGCAATTCGCAAGGAGCTCTGCTGCGCCCGTTGGCGGTGTGCGGTAATCCGATTACATGACACAACCCCGCCAGAGATCATATCGAAATTTTACGCCATCGAAGCGATAAGAAGAAACGCTTCGATTTATTCGATAATAACACTCCGAAGATGATTTGAATTGTACCTATCTTAAAAGTTAACTTAAATTTAACCCGGGTAGACAGATATACATTACTAACATGTTAAATTAGGATTGTATCCTTCTATACCTGATCCTAAACAAATGGTCTTTGAAGCATGGTTTTCATCTTTTCTTCATCGGATTAAAAGCCTATTTAGGCTTGAAATGATCTGAGCTCCATCTGGTCATAGAAAGTTGCAAATGAAAGAATGGGCCAAGGCGATATGTTCTCTTTTTCCAGTACGGGACCTTTCAGCTAGCCCTGAAGATCTAATCAACTAATCTATCACAATCAGTAATCATAATTCCATTAGCTATCGTAATAAATTTAACAAACCCAGATATTCTATTATCCTGCCATGCACTACTATTCCAGAGCGAGTCCCATAGAGCAACAGCATGAGTAGAAGTGCGTTCAGTTCTGTTCAATAACAGTAAAGTCAATTTTTTCATGTAATTGATCATCTAATTTTACTGCTACCGTACTTGCATAATACAAACGAGGCACCAATACAGTCTGGGCTAAAAACACCTCAGGATCAACAAGTAGATACGGAAAATTAACGGCGATATCAATCATGTTGGCGTTTGCACGCCGCGACCGGCGAAGGAAAACACTACAGAGGGAATCAGTATATTGATACTGTTAACATGTTTGCGATAACGGGGTGAAACTAGTTATTGATTAGGGCGATTATCAAGACATATTTCCTTTTATTTTAGAACCAAATCAAAAAATACTGGGTAGACCGAACTTATAGACGGCATTAGACATTTTTGCGAAATAAAAAGTTTGTCAGCGTTACCTGTAAGATAACTGTCAGGACTTTATCAGCGTAGGGTGAATCCTAATAGGAATATCTAATACCTACGGATAGTCATACAAATTGTAACAGAGTATGTACAATGTACATTATACATGTCATATATACATAGGTAGGCTTTATAGATTTTTGGTCCTTCGAGCCGGTTGTCGAGAGCTACGGATACGATATGAAACAATTTAAGACTACGTATGCACTAGCATGATGTGCTAACACATGACTATATTCCTTCCTATATCGTACGCCTAAATACGCAATTACCGACCATTCAAACGTACTTTCGCGATCTTCTGAAGGCGATTATAACTTGTTTACCTAGTCTCGATCTGACACAGGTCAGCACCTAGGCCGGACACTGGCTGACGTGCGCGGTGATGTGAGCCGACACACAATAATTGCCAAGTTCCTCGACGAGGGCCCACCGACAGGGGAGAACGGATAATCGAATTTTCGCCCGTCTACCTACACTTTCCTCTGAGGACTCCATCAGTTGTTGGGTCCCATAGGACACCTTATAAAACAGTTTGTCATGTGATAACGAGTGGATGTCCCAGTATCGGAAAAATAAAGTGCTTTCGTGCGCTATGCCACTGCATTTTTTCTTGTTATACAAAGTAAGCAACGACTTTATGAGTTCCATATTGAATTTGATCGGCAATTGTTATTAATTGAGATGTTCCACTTAAATGTGTCATTGAGAGTGGCAGTGGTTATATGGCACCAGTGTGCCATGCTGGCCAGTATTGCAAGTATTTGCACATCCATTACGTTGAAAAAGGGGTTTCGTCTTCACACTACCCGATCCCATAAATATACGGGAATAAAATTAACCTTACAAAATAATCCAACATTATTCGACAATCTTATACATGTCGAAAACCCAGCTAGATGTACCATATCCACTCCATTTTACTAATAGACATCAAATTTAATACCCACTTTCAAAACTAAATTGAACGAATGCGAGTATTTATTTGTTGTACAGAAATATCTAAGCACGTACTAGAAAAAAAAACACGTCTCCGTTCATTTAGTAAAGAGACCGCTGTTTTTAATTCGTCGTCGTAAAATCTGTAATGAAAATGAAATGGTTCATAAAAAGCTACGCTTTACGCACACTGAAGGTCTAGAATCTAGATCGTAGTGCTAGGGTTAGACTGGCACCGGCAGATAAAATTGGCTCATAGCAACGTCAAAAGTACGAATATATTAAATACATTACTGTACTGGGTTATAAAATAAAGTCGGTATCTACTTCTCATGTTTGCTGTACCATCACAAAGTCTAACTTACCATCAACATTTTGATTCGACTACCAAAGTCTATTTTTCCGAATATACTTTTCTATTTAGCACTGTATTTTGGACAATTGGAAAAGTTCCTGTCATTCATTAGCTCTTTATTTTAAATCCTTACTATGCTAATCCAACAGGCATGATTCATCAATTGCCAGATGCACATACCGTTTCAATTATCGACATCACGACGATTTGACGACAGTTTAAAATCTATTTAGCATTTTTTTAGCCGTATTTCTGAAAATCATACCATGTTTTCCTAATAAATAAGCGTTGAAATATTTCAAAACTGTGCTGAAATCATGGTCGCCTCGGAAAACGGACAAGAGCGGTCGCCATCTCGGCTTGTTTACTTTCCCATTTATATCTCATTCCGTCAGATTGAGCGGCGGGCAACAACGCAGCGCGATTGAACTTCCCCGTCCTCTACACTTCGCATTATACCGAAGCGGAAAACTTCGCAAATTATCGTTATTGTGATCCTAATAGGCCTCCCGTAACGCATTATGATATCCTGAATCCTACCCACGTAATTAGGGGAGTATTATTTAGCTTTCCGCGTATAATACCAGCATGAGGATGGAGGTATTTATTATTTGCGGCATGTACGAGAGTACGGCTGTCAGAATAATGTTGCCGCGTTATTACCATTAGTCTCACGAATTATATTATGAAAGTGTGAATAAGATCCGCGGGGATAATAACATGAAGGTTTGATTGATACTTATAGCGATAATAATAAACATTTTTGTTAGTAGGTTTATCATTGGACATAGGTCTACAGAATAATACTACAGGTACGTGACTAAATTCTCGTGTTCTACGGCTTCTTCAGCAGCTATCCCTGTTGAGACCAGTTGAAGGGTCCGGGGCCATTTAAAACTGAGTCAAATAGTCTGTCAAACAAACAAAAGAGCACTAATGATTTTTGAAAATTCTTAACCTATGGGGGTCAAAGGTGTCGTTAATAAATTTTGTTCCTACCTGGGCTCTACAGTGACAACCTAATAGCTTCATGACATAACTTTGTTGAAATATTGTCTCCGTCCCTCGTCAAAAGTCGCGTCTCAATATAAAAAACACCACATTAACAACACGTGTATTACGTACGAACGTGCGGGGGATTTATAATTTCCCCAATAAATATCTAATACTTCGCCGACCGCCGCCGGGTGTACGGATGTGGAAAATGCGAAGATTGATCAAGATTGCCGTCAAGATGAGGTTGACGCGAGACGAGGAATTCCCAACACTCGGCGAACCAAACATAATAACATTTTTATTGAATTCGCCGCTACAGTCGCAAGTAAAATACGCATACTATGTACCTATATTATTATATTCGCTCGCTACTCATATCGCCGTGAGAAGGTTTCAAATTATAACACGTTCTATTGCGACTGTACAACCAATAGAATATATTTATTTGAGGGTTCGTTTCGACATGATACTCGCATCAATTTACGCTGGCTTCAAAGTACATTTTGCGCGAAAGGTTTCATAACATCATGTAAATTATATTTAATGTAGGGAGCTTTTTTAGAGTGGCTGACGGTGAATGACAGCTAAACCATTCGTATGAATAAGCATAAGCCTGTAGGTGTAAACCGCGAAACAGTATCAATGTTATTTATTCTTTACTAGCTTTTGCCCGCGACTTCGTCCGCGTGGCGTGTTATAATTTTTCCCGCTAACTCCCGTTCCCGTGGGAATTTCTCAAAATACAGCCATAACTAAACTTTATATTTACTAAGGTACCTGCATGCCAAATTTCAAGCGTCTTACTTAAGCGGTTTAGATTTTTCATACAAAAGGATTTTCCCGCTAATTCCCGTTCCCGTGGGAATTTCGGGAATTCTTTTCTTAGTGCACCCCTACGGTACCTAAGCTACGTCCCTTCCAAATTTCAAGTGCCTACGTTTAGCCGTTTGGGCTGTGCGTTGATATGTCAGTCAGTCAGTCAGTCAGTTTCTCCTTTTATATATATAGATTTTGGCTGTTTTAGTACGCACATTTGTACTATACATGTATATCTAAAATGTATGATGGAGACTATTACTAGGAGAGACAGATAAATTCAAAAACCAAGCCTTATTGTACTAAATTCCAAAATTATTTTTATAATATACTTTTGGGTCTGTATCTAAATGCTTATACGATAAAGGTCCTAACAATTATTCGTCTACTTATTATGCGGTACATTGCGTAGTTTAACCCGATATTGTGTACCCGATAATAGTAAGAAACATTAAAATATTATTATTATTATATTATGTACTATAAAAAATATTTATAGGCCATTGTAAACATTTACCGAAGTGGAAAATATTAATGAGAAGCAATTTTTACGATCACAAAACTTGAGCGTAACAAAAAATAACTTTGTCCATAAAACAAGTAACGTACTTATAAAGACGAAAACTCGACGAAATATGAATTTCCAACATCATTTTTAAGAAAGTCATTTAATGGAAATTACTGAAAATAGTAGTATAGTCTACCTATACTATACATTAGCGCGTCTCTTTGATAACACCTTAATTTGAACGTTTTGCATTCTAAGAATAATAATGATAATATTTACTAACAGATTACGTTAAATGTTATGTAGAAGGAAACTTAAAGTTAATCTCTGCTCTTCGAAAAATCTCCACGTAGCAGGACTATACGCAATAGCCAATCTATTTATTCGATTCGAATTTTCGACAAAGTTTCCCGTGAAGCGACGCATTCAGGGATCTGTCTGTATATAGTCAGAAGAATCCTACAGGCCAGAATGGCAACTAACTAGATTTGGTTATATTTCTTTTTCTTTTTTATCAGGCCAACGGGAGGCCACTAGACTGCGCCGCTATGAAAAAAAAAACACTAGACATTATAGAACATTAGTCTATATTTGACAGATTCAATGAATTAGTACATTTTGCATCACGTATGTACTTTTATTTTACACCAGGGATGCCCTGTTTATAAGCAGTGTAAAATATACTTGAACGATGTAGCAATATATAATATCTAATAACTTATTCAGAACAGATAGGTATATAGAAGCTATTCAGACGTTATCGTTTGATACTGTCTAAACATATCGATTATATCATGTTTCTAAGTACCCATCCGTCAATACATTTCAGTTTACTCATTATACTGTTATCTCCGTCAGGTAATTACGTAGTTCGATATACGTATTTTCAGTTATGTTATCTCTAACATATTCTATCTGCGCTCCAACTACTCGTTTTATACTACAACTTTAGCAAGTTTCCTATACAGTTAAAAATACATACGCCCTCGGTAAGCGGTATCATTCCCAACGGGCGATAGTTTGGAGATAAGAAAATATACTATGTACTAGCTGTTCGCTTTCAAAAGTGCAAAAACATAGGTAGCTACGATGTCGAACTTTGACGTGTGCTATTTTGATGTTTTTACCGTAAATGGCGTACGGTCGGACAAAAATGTTTAAAACTAGTGGATACGCAGACGACGGAATTAGGTCAATGTACAATGAGGAAATATTGATCTGATTTTAACTCGTCAGACTCCACGGCCCCGAAACAATAGACTTTATATTTTGGAATACAATACGTGAGTACGTGATAAGTTAAAGGATTTTGAAACCTGACAGTTGAAGCCTTTCTCCTGAAGTGATATCAATAGATAGATTGGTTGATGATAAAGTAGCATAATCACTAGTGTCAAAGGTGATTTGACCGCGTACACTCAAAATTGAGACTAATGTATAATATTATTCATACCCTGAGTACTAAGCGATCCATTACGCCAACCGGGCTGTCAAGAGCCGATAAAAGGAGAAAGATCGTTTTTCTTTATAAAAGAAATGTAAGGAATTGTAATTTAGCGACGACTTGTCCTCTACATTAAACTAGGAAAATCTAGGCATTCGCAAAATAACCTGTTGTATATTCTACTGATCATGTTAGAGATCCCTCTTTACAATGACATCTATCTGTCTTTATACGTCCTGCGACCACGTTAATAACGTTATTTTTTAAATGACAAAGGGCAAAGGGGCCTGTAGGAAAGCTGATGGTAGGTGACCACTTCAGCCCATAGACACCGCAACACCAGGGGAGTGAAAGGTGCGTTGCCGGCCATTAAAAATTTTGCAGGCAAGCTTTTTGAAGTTAATAAAATATTTATAAGGTTCTTAACCTTTGCGACTGTCGACATCATAGGACGATGGCTTATGTCAAA
This sequence comes from Conogethes punctiferalis, assembly GCA_031163375.1. Lineage (NCBI taxonomy): Eukaryota > Metazoa > Arthropoda > Insecta > Lepidoptera > Crambidae > Conogethes > Conogethes punctiferalis. The sequence continues at coordinate 279,476 of CM062079.1, read as the reverse complement.
ATCTGTAAGCTATAATAAGGGACACACTCAGCATCATTTCGGTTACGTAACTTAGATAGGCCGAACTTTCGGTAGCGGAACTTTACATGCCGAACTTTCGATAGGCATATCTCAATCATGTCATATATGAATGTACGACAGTAATCTTAATATCGCATAATACGTCAGATGGACTGATACTATTTTATAGAGGAAAAAACACTCGACACATCCCATCACATCATCGCCACGTTCAAACAGATAACAAGCGAGTGCTCCCGATATCAAATAAATAGGCATTATAAATAACAAGGTGTACTTAAATACATACGAATTATGTATAAAATAAAAGGTAATCATTGTCATCATACTCGTATAAGTTCAATTTCAATTTCTTTATTTGCTCACTAAGTGTACAGTGTGGGTGTTATACAATACAAGTTTGGAATGGTTTGTGTTTATTTATCTTTTCGAATAAAGAATTTCGAATTAAAAGAAAAAATGTGTACCCTTCAACCTTGAAGGTTAACAAGTGAAGATAGATATCTGAGGGCACGGTCGTGCCCTCGCCAAGACGAGCCAAGCGAAGCGCAAGGGCACTACAGTGCGTGCCACAAAAGATGAGACTTGAGAGACCACGTGATTCGACCTGCGCAGAGACGACTTTATCGGTCTCTTTAGCGGTAAGAAGTCTGAAGCGGGAAGGGGGCGGGTGTCGTCGGGGGTGCGAGAAAAAAGCGGGAGGCGCGGTACGGCTCGGCGCATGCGCGTAAGTTCCCTCCCGCTCTCCTCGCCCCCGCCCACGTCCTGCTCGGCTCTAAAGTACAAACGAGTGCAACTGTGTTCATAATTTTTTACCATTATTTGTGTTGTTGTGTACGGGTGTAATTTAGTGTAACATACATTACAAGTCCAAAAGCGTACAGCCGCCGCAACAAAAACATCACTAATTACAGTCAAAAGAGTTATAGAGAAAGCAAATAGTTCCGATTTATTATACATTTTTCGCACACCAAGGCAAAACGGCAGAAGTCTTTGACGGATATCGATGAATTTGACAAAGGGGTTCACAATTTGTACATCACAAATAAAGAGTTACCGACGCTTGATAAAATACCATTATCGATAGTATCATTTATGGATAGTTACAGTGAGTAAATATTGCAAGTCTGGATATTTAATTGTGTAACTAATTAATTAATAAATTACCAAGAACAGTTTTTTATTATTTTCCACTCTTTACCACTACCTACTTTCATAAGATAGACTCTATAACAATCCGAATGTTACCGTATAGGTACTTCTTGAATTTAAGTATAAACATTTTTGAACACGACGGTACCTGCGCGGACGCCCCACTACTGACGCTCATCTTTCGTGGCACGCACTATACCTATCTTTTCTCGAAAGGTTTCGCCGTTTTTTTGAGCCCTCATAACTTTGGTCCGAATGATGCCTAATAGTTAAAATTTTCAAGATAGAATGCCATCAGTACACTTATTAAACATACAAAGTTTGAATACCGTAGCTTTGATACTTTGGTTTTTATTAACATGTAAAATCCGCCGATTTCGTCACTGACTGACTGACTGACTGACTGACTCACTGATCATCAAAATTATAGGGTACTTCCTGAAGTCTTAGAAAGCTGAAATTTGGTATGTAAGCTGCTATTAGTAAACAAACAACAGAAAAATTATAAAAGTTTAAACTTTACCCCCCCAACCCCTAAATTTGGGGGATGGCAGTTTGTATGAAACAAAAAAATCTTAAGGTGTTTCCTGAAGTTCTATGAAGCTGAAATTTGGTATGTAAGCTGCTATTAGTATACAAACAAAAGAAAAATTATAAAAGTTTAAAATTTACCCCCCCCCAACCCCTAAAATTGGGGGATGGCAATTTGTATGAAACATAAAATTCTTAGGGTACTTCCTGAAGTCTTAGAAAGCTGAAACTTGGTATGTAAGCTGATATTAGTATACAAGCTAGAGGAAAATTCTAAAACTTTAAACTTTACCACCCCAACCCCTAAAATTAGTCCGTTTTTTATCGGTTGTCGTATTTTTTTAATCTTTATTGCTCAAAGAAAGTACAAATGGCGCACTTAATGCCGTGTGGCATTCTCTACCAGTCAACCATTGGGCGAGCCAGAAAACTATAACATCGTCATCATCATGATCATCATCATGATGATGATGAAAGTACAAATGGTGGACTTAATGCCGTGTGGCATTCTATACCAGTCAACCATTGGGCAAGACAAAAAACTATAACATCATCATCATCATCATCATCATGATGTTGAAAGTACAAATGGCGGACTTAATGCCGTGTGGCATTCTCTAACAGTCAACCATATGGCGAGCCAGAAAACTAAGATCGTCATCATCATCATCATCATGGTGATGAAAATACAAATGGCGGCCTTAATGCCGTGTGGCATTCTCTACCAGTCCATAATTATTTCAACTAATATACAAGTTTCAATCATCGGTTATCGGTCCCGACATCCGACAAATGTGAACAGCGCCATTCATATTCATAGGCGAGGCGATTTTTTTCCGGGCGAGGGCTGGCAAAACACCCGACATTTCTTGTCAGGCCCGGCAAGAAATCGGATTCCAACAAGTGTGAATAGCTCGATATAATATAAATGTTCTGCCACTGTAGCCTCCGATTAAAATCCGGACCCGACACCCGACAAATGGGAACGGGCTGTAAATATCACAGGCAGATGACGGGCAGCAGCGTCACCGGAGGGAGAAGCTACGTCCCGCGATCGCCAACCCGCCTACTCAGCGTGGCGATTACGAGTAAAGCCTCCAGTTGTTTGCCAGAAGTGGCGAACAACTGGAGAGGCCTATGTCCAGCAGTGGACTGCTATAGGCTGATGATGATGATGAACTGACTGCGTACTATATATATATATATTTATTCAGGGAATAATTACTAAAAAATAGGGAGAATAAGTAAAAATACAATACTGCAATAAACAAGCAACCTACAAAAAGAGGTGAAATCCCCCCAAAAACATTTTCGCATAATAATGAGGGTAATTTTTTTTTTCGTTTCCACAATAGTTCTTACGAGAGCTCAACGGCCAAGCCACATATTTTGGCAAAGATGTTAAGTTTGTGATTGTAGAATAATTGGGGGCGTGTAGAGTTGTAGTCAGCTTGGCCCCTTCATGACATCTCATAACTTTTTGACAGTGCACGCAATGTGGTCTCGCCCTCGTCTTGGCTACATTTTACATGAAAATGTTTTTGGGGAAAGTGTATTGTTAGCGAGTTGGTAAATAATTTTTACCTATTACGAGAGATTTCTAATAATTTGTGCTGCACATTTGCGCCAAATATCATTTCGACACTACAAGTATAATCAAAAGTAGATTCATATTTTATTCGAAAGTTTCTTAGTTACGAGTGAAACTAATAAACGCGTGTTACATTAATAATAAAGTTTATGGTTGGAAGCATAGTTAATAAATATAAAGGACCTTAAGAGCCACTAAAACGACGCAAACAATGGGAGACTTACATACAATGTATTCTTTCTACGTGAAGCTAGCTGGCGCCATGCGTGTGGCAGTATAGCTAAACGTAAGCTGAGCCGCGGTGACGCAGCACAGGGCAGAGTACCTAGTTAAGGCTCTTAATGTAAGGGGCTGTGCAGATGACAGACTTTTTGTGCGATAGAGTCTGTGTCTGAGACATTTAAAAAGAGGTCCCTACAGCTCTGCCGACAGAATGATCGAAGATGTGCGTAATTGCATCACAGACTAAAAAGTGTGTCACGGACAGTCTGACGTCTGCACTGCCCCTTGGGATAGATTCCACATTTCATTAACGGTATGTGTGATTTGAGCAATGTCTTTGGTAAATTAGTGCCCCGCCGCGCAGCCCCGCTCCTGTGGTAACGTACCCCAACTTCAAGACAAGTTTCTGTAGCTAGCGATTCGTAGTTTTTATTACGTTTTATTTAATTTTATAGACACATACGTACAACAGATGCGTGCAGGCAGACATGGCAAATTTAGTCGCAAGTTGGAGGTTATCGAAAACCAATACAAATACGTATTAAATTTCACAGTTGATGCAACTAACACTATGCAATAGTGGTAAAGTAATATGTACAGATCAGTTAACGTTATAAATATTTGCCGGGTAATGGATTTTCATTTCTGAAAAATGTTAGTTAAACGAACTTCTTTAGATGCTCAGTGATTCCTCATCTGGTATTTCCGTAATTTGTACCACCGGGCAAGCAGAAGATCGGAGATCGGCGCAAAAATAGTAACTGGGTTTTTCTGTACTGTAGTTAGCAGCTCCGGATATCTCCTGCGTACTTGGCTAGGGTCTGGAGTATTAATTTGTTAAAACAAACCTTGTGATAGCAAGGGCATACTTATTTTGTTATTAAATCTGTACACAAATTGCATAGATAACCATAACGGATGTTACAATGCAAATAAGCTATCGGCGATCGTTTACCCACATCGATCAGGCTGCAATTTCCTCGCGTATGCAATATGCATGTCATACTGAATGCAATTTGAAACCTCATTGAAGTTGGAAGTCATTTTCAATGTGTCACGCATGCTCCGGCCAGCGCGAGATGTATTACGAAATATAAAAAATGTACCTAAATCGTTCGACCGTGAAACGTTTTCATTAAGCAGGCGTAATAATTACTACGAGTTTCAGAACATATTTAGAAAGCAACCGAGCTTGGCAGTACAAGTTTAGGGCCCACATGCTTCGATGTACCTATACCAATTTATAATGATTACAAAATCAGTCGTCGATACATTGTCTGGAGACAATTAAAACATTTCAGTACATTCACTGGAAGCATTCACCAAAGTGCATTAAATTGCAATAAAATATGAACACACTTAGAGCAGTTTCTTTTCGCATTATAAAATGTACAAAGTTTTATCATTAAAAGTTTAATCTTTTATATTATTTTCTGACTTCGTAGTACTTTACTTATGTAGTTATTCGAGGCTGAGCTAGAAGTTAGCTCAGTGCAATACAATAATCTAATAAGTAATACATTTTATTCACTGCCAACGTGACTTTTACCATTCCACGCTGCGAATATTTTTTTTAAAGGCGTATACTGAGTCTTATATCTGAATCCCCAAAATCCATGTAACAATCTGCAACTCTGTTAGGAACCTTGAAAATGTATATAGTTTCAACTAGTTCAATCCATATCAATTTAAAAAAAATCGTTTAAAGAAATGGTGCCTCGAGAGGCAAAGCCCTCGGGCTTCACCCATCATGCAAAAGATGCATCTCCGCAAACAAATTGTCTAATGGACCCTTCAACGCAATCTTAGGGTGTGTACTATGTATGTTTCAACAGAAGCGGGCCTGCTTGAAGATACACGAATCTGACTTACCAATAATATTGGTCCACTGAAGTGGGACGAAAATGACATTTCTGATTTTAGCTACATGTATCAATTTTTGTTATCCTCAGCTATTCGCACAGCCCCACTTGTGTCGAAACACGCAACCATGATAGGTGAAATAAATTGGAGACATAAATTTAATATTACTGAAACTTTTTCTGTTCCTATACTGGTACTATATCCGGCATACCAGTTACTAAATAAATTATTATTTTTACAACGCTCATTAGAATATACATTACAGTTTGAGATAGCGTATGCTGTAACGCACGCTGAGTGTATATTATTACCGTAGTTGGAATGCACAGTTAAAATGCAAAATTATGCATGCATAGTGTTAGGAATTACACTTTAAGGAAGCAGATAAAATAAGTACGTATTAGGCTATGTCCCGATTAGATTCAAGTTAGAGAAGCAGTTAACTCTGTAGCTTTTTATGTGGTGGTTACGACGAACCTAATAATGAAGAAAGAATATCTAATAAAATTATTGATACCATGCACCAATGGAGAAGCCTCGTATTATACTCGTGGCATTCACACTATTTAGCTGCCCTTCGCTACTATTTTTGCTCAATTCACTGTTTAAATATGTACTACTGATGTCTTCGACAAAGTTTTTCTAATTCTTGTTGAAAAAACAAAAAAAGGCAAATTTGTTAGCTTGTTTGGTTAGATTTAAGGTCGGAGCAAAATCTGTTTTCTGTATATGTCATATCAAAGTAAAAATATCGTAAAAGTGATCTAACACTGGGCTAACTGTTTTGCTCTAGTTCGATTCCTTATATTTCAATGGGGTATCCGTCCACTCAGTGCACTGCTGAGTCGATGTCAAAGCGTAAGCCACACCGCCAGCTCAGCGGGTGAATCGGATGAATCGGACGACATCGTTTCACCCTCATACTTGGGTTCACACCGCCAACTAACGAGCTAAGCTGTGTCAGCGATGCAAGCGACGTGAGCGAAGCTAACGAAATATCTGTCCAGCGAAGCTCCTCGTTCACCTCGTTTCGCCTGCTTCGCTAGCTTCGTTAGCTTCGCCCGCTCAGCTGGCGGTGTGACCTGCGCTTAAATACGCTACAGTTTGACTGCTGTACTATAATAGTCATGTATTGGTAAGCTTGTAACAATTGGCTAGTTACATACTTGTGTTAACAAAAGCAGCGAACTCGCATCAACGTTGAACTTTGAAGTTATTTAATCCCTTATTGCATTCTCGCGTGAGAATGGCCGAAAGGTTGCAGACGAAAATAAGATAGCGAAATCATATTAAGGTGCTACAGAGCGTTCAATTAACGAGATGTATGTACCTTTGTACACCTACATTCGGTTTGGTAGCTCCGAGCTAGCGTTTCAAAAATAATATTATAATAATATCTCAAATTGGTCCAACGCTCAAATTACACACACCGCCCTCAGACTAACTAAGTTTTGTTTTATTTTTCATAAAATGTATTAAGTACAGCAAAACGTAGGTACTTTATTCTGTCTATCTTGCGATTTGCAGCATTATGTTACAGTTCATAAACTTTCATTTCATAAAGACAGTTTACAATATCGCGAGATAGATTATAATCTAAAGGTATTGACAATTTTACGGTAACATTATACATAGATTAGGCGCATACTAGCTTACAACGCATATAAGTAACAATAATATCAATAACAGCACAACAATTGCCGTGATCAAGCATTCACATCGCGCTCAGGGAGCATAAACATATTCCCCCGACAACGATGGCTAATTGACGGAGACGGATGATTGCCAGTTATTCAACGGTCAGCCGAGAGCTCGCGTGTCCTGCCACGCATTTGGGATCTAGGGCACACTTCAGACACCTAACACTGAGTGAACGTCCCATTAAGTGTACCCAACACTTACCTAAATATTTCGAACTATTTTAGCGCGGGTAAGTGCATTTCAGGTAAAGTACAGGTTTAAAAGTGTGACATGTTAATTGCCACTGGCGACCGTGTATATTCTACTAGCTTTTTCCCGCGGCTTCGCTCGCGTTAAATTCGGGGTGAATGCTCCGTACAAACTTCCAACCCCCATTTTAGGGAAGTGGGGGGTTAGAAAGCGGCAAAAAGTAGCCGATTAGATTAGAAGTGGCGATTATGGGTATATCCTCCAGAAGTTTGCCCTAGGTGGCGAACAACGGGAGAGGCTTATGTCCAGCAGTGGACTGCAATAGGCTAATGATGATGATATATTGATCTAATTGTGTAACTGGATAAATGGCCGTGTGTATTATTTGCGAGTATGACGTACAAGCGTTGTTGGTTCGTTGGTCGGCGAGGGCTGCGCGTTACGATCCCAAGTTCCGAGGTCAGGGCGCACGTTTCTCACTGTTATTTACGCTGTTGTGACGGGTCGCAGTAAACAGCGCTATGTTTATGATGTTTGCCGTCCATTACGACTGTTTGTGCGCATAAGCGCGGATTACTGCGGGAACGAAACTAAACGCCCGATAAACCGGTCCGCCGAATGCGAAATAAAAAGCGGAGCCGGTGCTGGGACGAGCGGCACGTTTTGAGGTGCGTTCCGTATATCATTTGAACCCTTTCATCATCAAATAATTTTAAATCGTTATTTCAAACATGTGGTAAATACAAAATGGTGTAATAGCGCTTATACCACATCGTAGCAATTGGCATAACAATGTCCCTGTGTCTGTCAATCTAAATAATGAAGTCATTAAACAAAAAATATTTTCTTATCACGCATTTCATAATATCCCCACTGAAGGGCTCGACTTTTATCTAAACAGATTGAGTACAGAAAAAGAGACATGTAATATTTCTAATAGTATAAATAAATCATATAAAACGCGAATGTTCTTTAAACAATACATGTTATGCGTATGTATTTAATCCGAAACAATCAGAAATAAGAAATGTCTATTCCACAATTCGTCACAATTTTCAGATCATTCCTTTTACCTAAAAAATAAGAAAGGGATTCATTAGTTCGTATAGAAATACAGAGAACCCTAACTAAGAAATATATATAGCAAACAGTCCGGCTCGATAGACTGTTTATGCTTCGTCTTTAACAATGTTTACACCGCATCGTCTAATTACCCATGAACCTCCGGGCATTTGGTGAATATTCCGTTAAATCGCTTTCACAGAATAATTTGGAACTGGCCAGAAACTTTTTTCGTTAACCGCTTATAAACTCTCAACTCCAGCGCTCATTATATTTTAAATAAAAGTTCATGTTCTCCATTCGGAAAGAGCAAGAGGCCATTTCACAGGTAAATAACTTTTATGGGAGGAATTTGTTTCGAATACTCTACCGCGAAGACAAAGGGGAAATAAGAGGGGGGAATAAAATCAACGTGTTATGGCGTCGACCTGATTTTTAATGGAATCTAAGAAATAATATTACCGAGCGCCATCCATCATGGGTCTTAGGGGAGGCTGAGGCTGATGGGACGGGGTCGCAGGGTGGCAGGAGGGGCGTTTTCAATAAACAACACTTCCTCCTCTCTTTCGAGATCGCAAACAAGGCGCCATTGGCGCGTAATTATGTCAATATTCTACACAATTACGCTTGAGAGTATGTCGACCTTAGGGCTTTGCAAGGGGACTTTGCAACATTGGTTTGATCTGACACATATATTTGTTCGTAGCAGACTTCGAGACTCGGGAGACTGAATAGGCCGAAAATCGTTCACCCTGGATTAATTACATATCTTTTATGAAGGTATTAGGTGATGACAATAATTGGAAGCGCCCGCGGATAAAACAAAAGTTCTAGTTAATTTAGCAATAATTATATTCGTTTCCATTCCAGTCCGACTGTAATTTTATTGAAAAAAACCGAACAAGACTCTGTGAATGGCTCTACCAATGATCACAATATGCCGATGGTTTACAGTCATCTAAATTAATGATGTTAATAAAATGCCATAGAGTTAACCAGCAAAGGCATAGCAGCAGAGATCGTTTTAAACACAGCGTTTGTGACCGGACCGCGTTTCCCAGCGCTCCCCTCCACTAGCACAAATATTGACAGAAGCATTTTACATGACAAAGCGATGCGGCCATTAGATTTTGCATGTGCACATTTATTCGCCCCTGCGGACGGATGCAGGTGGAATGTGAGTTTAGGCCAGTCGACCGGATACTCTCTCTGTAGATAGTTGGCGATGAGCGAACAACCAGAGACAAGTGACAGACGGGAAGGTTTAGGTGAAATTGCTAAATGTTGAGTATTTTTTTTTTTTTTATAAGGAGAGCTTACAGGATGACCTCACTCCACCTGATGGTAAGCGGTCGTGAGGTCCAAAAGTTAGGTCGACAGGCACAATAGAGCAAACCCATTGCGCTTGTCGCCCTCACCCAAGTATTTGGAACAGTTGCATGCATTTTTGCCATCCCTTAGTTCTGATTTTGATTATGATATATAATATTCTAATAGTACGTCTAACGGATAAATGATGTTAAAGCAACCCAGAGTAATGCGGAGACCGCTATGACCATATCCGGTCTACTTATTACAAAGTAGCTAATGTCTTTGGTGTCTCAAAAGCCAAAACTGATCGAGCAATTCTGGTTCCAACCAATGAATTAAAGATGGTAGTTACTTGCCGTCAAGCGCTTCATGTACCTATGTATATTAACAAATAATATGTATGTAACCTTAAATGATCAATGAACAGTGATTGGGCCATTATGATGAGTGAGACCTTCAGTAGGCCGAAAAACCTGCTGGGTTTCCTAGAGGAACTAGCCTGGCACAACTGAACAGGCGATGGAATGTTCCACTCACGCAAAATTGGCGCTAGGCGTCGAGTTGTGGAAAAGGCCCGTTCTATGTCTTTTTTTTTATATGGTTGCGGTATTCTATAGGGTGGAGGTCCTTCCCCGGACGGGCGTCTAAATTTGGACAAAGATTCGCTATACCTCTCTTAATGTATTACATATGATCATTGCTCATTCTTGCTATCCTATTTTCTTTTACACTCTAATGCTTGACTAAATCTTCAGCCACCTACGTCGGAAACTTTTTCGACCCAAATCTTCCGAGTGCGTATTACTTAGCCGGTAGGTAATCGGATCACCAGCATCTCCAACTTGGATTTACTTTATCAATTCACTTGAAACTTTTACAAAGGAATTAGCTAGTCAAGAACAAAAGGAACGTAACTAAGGCGATAAAAGTGGGTAATAGTAGTGGAAACTTTTAATTACAGTGTCCAAGCAGAGCGTCTTGTTACAAACGGAAGAAATATATGAATATACCCAGATAAAAAAAAAACATACATTTTTCGATGTTCCATCAAGTTCGTTTTTAGTTATCATTCCAAAGAGGAAGTCCAGGGCAATAGGGAATATGCATGAAAAATAGTTTCAGGTATTTACTAATTTATCGTAAAATAGATCAAAATCTATTACGAACAGTGAAAACAATATCAAAATTGGTTGAAAAATGGGCGAGATACAGTCGTTGAAAGTAAATATATCCGTCTCTCTCTCGCGAAACAGATTTTTCTATGGAGTCAGTACGGCGCTCACGGTACGTGACGTCATCAACCGCGTCGGATCTCTCTGTCTAATCAATAACTTTAACGCTTTATAACTCGCTTAATAGAAAAGATAGTTTAAAAATTCTTCGATATTTATGTATCTGGAAGATAAAAGATCTCAATAAATCCATAAAAAAAAGTCATGCATATTCCCTATTGATTGTTAGTATTGAGACTTTTGACATTTGTGAGAGCTCTGCAGGGTCCCTACAATTCCCTTGCATCTCTATGCCACAGCAAGCGAGGTATTCACAATCGTCAAACTTCGCTTGATAGGATAGTCTTAACAAAGTTCAACCGTCGAATTGTATCAAAAGATTTCAATATAAATTGTAAATATTTTTTACATTGTAAAATGATCTCTATATTCAATACGTCCTAGAACGCAACTCACAATGACCCTGGTAAATCACATAAATACGTGGTAACATTTTAATCAAGTTAATGCAATCACAGATAGCCCCAAAAAAATCTGTTTCAAATAAAACATAAGTATCCAAAATATTTGCAATTTTTTCTCGCGCGCCGCCAAATACATCATTAAAACATTAACATCCAATTAAATTATTCCGTACGAAGGTAATTATCGCACTGACGCACCGCATGACACTTCGTAAATTAATTAGTGACATTTCCCGGGGGAGCCTTGGCCGGCAAAGGTCGCGTCGCAACAAGCAGGTGGGCATTGTTCGCAGCCACAATGGATCAATGACACGGGCTATTACCAAAACTTTACGAGTTTATATTACTTTCATGGTAAATTGTGTACTGCAGATCTACAAGTGGTCCTTGCGATGTCAATGGCAGAGTTGAAGAGGATTAATACCCGTATTTACAAACAATACTGTAGCGACATCTATCTGCACATCGCTACAAAACACAAGCATTAGTTCCGCCTGCTAACAACAGATGGAAATGTAAAATCCACGCAATCTCCATACAGAACGAAATCGCTCCATACAAGTTCTATGGAAGACCTACAACGCGCATACGAAGTTTTCATCAAGACTCGTCAAATATACGAAAAACCAAGATGGTCTATGGGACCGCGGTCCCCGAGCACGATCACCTAGCTCGGCGAAAGTACTTACACTTTTCGTAGGGACAAGTCTGTTCCTACAAGCAAATACTCATCTATGAAAACTAATAACACTATGCTAAGAAAGGAATTTAGAATGGGGACCGGCACTCGAATAGGTTTTTGGATACCCGTGCGTCCGCGCGCCGCATAGTAACGTTTGTGAAAACGGGTGTGAGTCTTGGCGCTAAGACGGTGGGTGGGCCTAGCAGAATGACTGCTTTTAATAATTTGGAGGCAAGCGCGACGTTATTGTAAAACAATACATAAATAGAGCCCCACAAGCTAGCAGCTTTTCTGTTAATCTAAATAATTGTCGGAATAACTAAAGAAAATGTAACGACAACAAAATAAAGCATACTACAGGGAACGAGTGAAACTTGAAATGAGAGCTAATTAAATATGTACTCATACTTTCCAGGTTATTTGTACATGTTCTATTTGAGTTAATATAAACAGCAATATATCAGGACAGATATATATTTGCAAAGAGAAACGGTTCTTGTAATGAGAGAACAGATGAAAATAGACTGTCAAAATTCATTACCTCGCCTTTGCCCGAATACCCACTGAGCAAAGTGTGCAATAATATTATTTGGGTGCCTATAGGTACCTTAATGAAAAAAATGTGGCCAGTTTGTTTTTTTTTTCAATGTTTTCGCTGTATAACGTTAGTCGCATCGCGAATGTTATCAAAGAGGGGTTTCCTTTGAACAAAAATTCGTAACTCGATTTGGTTTTTAATATTTAAAATGGTGACTGAAAGATCAATCGGCAGCAGCGGGCAGTACACATTATACATTAATTTGAGGGTAGTCTACGCGGAAAAGAATTAGATAATCTTCACTCGATGAAGCAAAATTCGATGTGACATGAGCAGAGTGGATTGACAAGGGTGCCCTAGAGGGAAAGCAATGAGAAAATCTATCTATACTTATAATAAATCTGTGGAGAGGTCAATTCTGTACATTAAATATATTTTCAAAATAACTATCAGAGGGTGATTAGTGATCGATACTGATGCCAAAAATGCAATCAGTAAAAATTTTGTCTGTATGTTCGCTATAGAAACAAAAACTACTGAACGGATTTTAACGAAACTTGGTACAATTATTCTTCATAATCCTGGGCAGGTCATAGTATACTTTTGATCACGCTAGAACCAATAGGAGCAAAGTGGTGAAGTGTGGGGAAAACGGGAGAAATTTTTATCTGTACTGCATGGATTTCAATGGGGTTTTCACCAATGTATTGCTAGAGGTCTAACTTAACATTTAGGCATCATTTTATGGAAACCCGTTATTTTTTTAACCCGATATCCACGCGTGCGATGCCGCCGGCACAGCTAGTGTGAGATAACATTATTGCGGGATCATTTTGACATACAATTTGAACATCATCTAATCGTACCTATACATTTACATTAGTTGTGAAACGATTACGCCGGCGGCTTTTCATACAATATTAATCTCTACAAACACGTGGATGGTATCTATAATATTTGAATGGACGTTATCTGAACTGTAAGCACTCGTGTTACATCGTGGCCGCGATGCGCGAGGTCTCAACTTTGCTCATAATCGGATTCATATCGGGCTGGAGTGTTTGCTCCCACGTGTCTCGAGCTAGTTGTTTCATTGGGCAACAAATGCTGCGCTGACGTAACGAGGAGATGCACCGTCTGTAGTTAAAGGTCATGAAACATAACTATTCTGAATATATTTGCTGTAAATAGGTCGTATTTGTTACAACTTACATATTTGTTCAACTATTTCGTTGGAGATATTTTCTTCAGCGCGTTGTTTAGAGGCACTTCATCCTTCGGTGATGGACAAATAATACATATCACCGCACCATCTCTTGCTTTTGAATGGTGTAAGACTCGACTTTAAACTTTTCAGCCGGTTCTTTTTTTACCCGCCTGACTGGCCGCCACTCACTAACATATCTTTTTTTTTTCTACACGACTACGATGATGACCCAGGGCGGTCTTGTCATCATCACCGGACTGTTGGGGGAGTGAAACCAGGAGGTGTATAGCCAGAGCTATCTGCCAGGCATAGCGGAGGTAACTGACAAGTGATTGATTTTGGTTACTTAAAAAACATACCATCAACTATTTCTAATATCCCGTTCTATTTATAGGCACTCTACGCAATATTTTCGCCTTATTTTCCAGTGCTTTCGTACCTACCATATACCTTAATTAGGTCAAAATAAAATTTACGTGTTTACGAGAAAAACAACTTTATAGCGACGTATAAAAGATTGATGAGTCAACAGCATTTGCATTCTCATCTGAAGCTTCATGCAATAAAAATAAATCCCTCTTTCATTTGACATTCCCACTAACGGATAGTCATTAGCTGGGATTTAAAAATGCAAATGCAATGCTTGCTAACTTTGCTAGGTGTTCATTTGTATTAAAATTAGCTGAGGTCATATGAGAATGTACATACTAACGCTAACGTTTAACCTAAGTTAATGTATGTTGTTGATGCATAGGGAATATGCATCAAATTTAGAGTATGAACAGCGAAAGCCAAATCAAAATTAGCTGAAAAATGGATGATATTATATAGTCGTTTGATCCGAAATTAGGTGATCCGGCAGAACCAAAGTCACCGACATAGCTTTAGGATTAGCAGTGATTTTTCATAGTTGAAGTAGTTGTGTCCTGATATGTTGTGTACGAGTATTCGTTATTACCTACCTACGAGTACTCGTTTTCCCGCCAGGCTCGATCAAAGTGGCGAACATTGGGAGAGGGGTATGTCCAGCAGTGGACTGATAGAGGCTGATGATGATAGTAGTCGTCGAAAGAATTATCTGAATCAGATCACAATTCTCAGAGATATTTAGCAACATACATATTCCTACTCCTTTTTGTAAAGTCCGTTAAAAATACGTCGTGATTTTCGCAATAGATCATTATAATATCAAAATTTTAAAAGTGATTAAAAATTCTTCCCTTATGTCATGAATACAAGTTTCCGTAACATTACCCCGAGTACGTTAAATAAGATATTAATCAGCAGTTTGATCAACGGGCCGGAGGGCTCTCGTCCGGGCCTCGAGTGCGACGCGAGGGTCTGGAGAGCGATCCGGACTCCCGGTAACGAGCGGCCCGCGCCACAGCGTCGCATATACGACGGATAAATTATGCATGTATTTGGTTTAAGCTCTATTCGTGAAACAAGATAGTATTAAATATTAATAGTCCGGCCATTCTCGGCGCGTGACAAAGGAATCTGATGCGGGGAGTTATGGCTCGTTAAATTAAAGGAGACGTGGCGCGCCGCGGTTTGACGGCTAAAACGCTGCTGCTCCTTAAACGTTTCCATACTACGCCGTATGTTTGTTTTTCAACGGCCCGCTAAGCACAACGCGACACGGATTGACTTGCTTTACCTATAAACAGTATTCAGTTTTTCTAAGCGATGTATACGATGATAACCAAAGCGGCCTTGTTATCTAAACCAATCAAATGGGGAAGCGGGAGGATTTCATTATTATAGGTATTATAGGTATATCTGATTTTCAAAGATTTGAGACACGCATTTAGCGAACACAAGTCCTTTCTATCCTTGATAATATTTGTGTTCTCACCCCCAGATTGTAATCAATCTGAGTTACTATTTGGCTCTGGGTCTATCATGGATCTGATAGCTACTGTCAGGTGCGAGCTACACTAGTTGGTAAATCCGGAAGCCACACGTATTAAGAGGTTTCTACAATAGGCTATTATGGCTAAAAATTATAATTAGTCCATTTTTTAGTTCATTCAAAAATAAAAGACGTATTTTTCCTTTTTTCATTCAAATAAACAATAGCAAAGATACAAGGCATCAAAGGTTAGGAGTGGGAGTCTTTGACGTCACTCGCTCCCGTAAAAATGCCTCACCGAGAGACGTCACGCGTAATTTCAACGGGCTATAACTTTTAGTCTAATTCACAAATCCTAACTAATATTATAAAGCTGAAGAGTTTGTTTGTTTGTTTGAACGCGCTAATCTCAGGAACTACTGGTACGAATTGAAAAATTCTTTTTGTGTTGAATAGATCATTTATCGAGGAAGGCTTTAGGTTATATAACATCACGCTGCAACTTTTAGGAGCGAAGAAATAATGGAAAATGTAAAAAAAAACGGGGAAAAAATAACTATTCCACGCGGACGAAGTCGCGAGCACAGCTAGTGAAAAATACGTGTCCTTTATTTTTGAATAAGCTAAAAGACGGACTAATTACAATTTTTAGCCATAATAGCCTATTAGGAGGATTTTCACTTGCCATGAAATGAAATAAGATTTAATATGCACTGTGTGTGACCAACAGCCCGGAGGATGCTTAGCGCAGGTCCATGAGTCTGTCGCGTTGAGAGTTCTCGAGGAACAGTCTTCACTTCGCGGTAACGAGCGCAACCGTACAAGTGTAGCTGCGCCATCACAGAAGAGTTGAGAAGAATGCAGGTTTCAAATTTATTTCATTGTAGAAACCATGATCCAATCAATTTAGCTTCTTTACTGGTTGCGTAAGATGTCAGACATCTTACGCATCCAGTAACAGAATAACCAGTAACAATGCTAGCTTAACAAAGAGTAAGCAGTAATAAGTGTTTTTTTATAGTAGCTCAACATAATAGCTTCCCTACGCCTGATGGAAACCGAAAGAGAGAAAGAGAATCCTAAGTTGCTGTGTCAATGGGCAAGTAACTAGTCAGTTACCTGTCAGTGGCTTCCGCCATGCCGGCCCAACCCTAACCCCCCACGACCTCCGGAAACCCATCATCAGAAACACGATCCGGAGGTCATTCGGCTGCGGTATTCTATAGAATACCGCAGCCAAATGACCTCCGGGTCGTGTTTCTGCTGGTGAGTAGGGTCTCCGGAGCTCGTGGGGGGTAAGGGTTGGGCCGGCATGGCAGTGGCAACTGACAGGTAACTAACTAGCTACTTGCCAGTTGTCACAGCGACTTGGGCTTCTCTTTAGCTTTCCATCAGGCGTAGGAAGCCATTATGTCGAGCTACTATAAAAAAAAAAAAAAAAAAATAGGGTGGAGGTCCTTCTCCGGACGGGCGGTTCAATTTAAAGCGAAGATTCGCTAAGCCATACCTCTCTCAAAAAGATATACGGTCATTATCGTTATAAGTATGCATTGATATCGGTAGTTTGACCAACAGCTTGGAGCTGTCAAGAGGGTCGAGAGGTGCAGAGTGTGACACAAGCGCCTGGAGTGCATTTCGAGCTCTAACGAGCGGCCCGGTATACTCACATCCAGCCACATACACGAGGGACGCATTAAGGTCTCTGCCCACTACACCGTATCATACCATGGCCGTGCTATGAACGTGTCAAGCACGGAAGGTAATACGATACGGCTTGCTTTGCCCACTGAAACCAGTCGACGGCGTTTAATGCCCGTATGATGCCCGTATGATGCCCGTATGATGCCCGTATGATGCCCGTATGATGCCGGTATGGTGTCCGTATGCAACCCGTATGATGCCCGTATGATGCCGGTATGGTGTCCGTATGCAACCCGTATGTATGGAACTAACATGGTATAACCCAGGTAAATTGAAATGATATAAGCTCTTATGTGTGCATCTAAATATTTGTGTACAATTAAATTTGCTAAACTCAGAGAAGGCATTTGAGACGCGTTTATAACGGTCCTTATACGCGGTTATAACCCGTATTATCACCGTTTTGCTGCCGGCACGCATCGGTTTGGCACCGTCGCGTGCCGTGCGCGGAGCGTACCGCCACCGGCAAAATATTCTCGCCGACAATTCTGAACTGTCCGTGCATGGCACGCGACGGTGTTGGTCGGTGACGGAACGGTCTAATGGGCATCGTCTCATAGTTTTCAATACAAAGAATACTTTTTTGTCTGACACGTTCATAGCACGGTCATGGTATGATACGGTGTAGTGGGCAGACTCCTTAATGCATGCATTTGCTTTAAACAGCAATTTCAAAGTCTTTCACTCTGCACCAAATAGCATAAGATAAAAGCATTTTTGAAACTAAATTATTCAGCTTCGAGTTTAGAACGAAATGTTAATTAAGTTTTTTCTGTATAGTTTTTGGGAACTGGCCATTTTGAAGAGGTTATTTTCTCAATCCCAGTGGGGTATATTTACAGACGAAATGCTTTAATCAAAAAAAATGCCTAAGCATTAGTATCAATATTTGTTATTGGAATATACTAAATTAAATTTTATCTCGTGCCAAGAATAAGATACTTTTCAACATTTATTTAAGTAAGCTTCTTGTAGGAAAATTACTTTTACTGTCTGTGTCTTCTAACAATGTTCAGGATAAGTGCTTTCAGAGTTATAAAATAATCAAGCATTTCTTTCCATCTGTATAAAAAAGAGTAATTAGGAGGAAGAAATAAGCAGAAAGCCATATTCTATTCCAACGTTTCAATTTCACTTTGTATAGTAAGTAAAGTAAAAGCAAGGAAAATCTACTAGTAGGTCGAGCTTACTTGACCTGCGTCCCAAGCACTTATATGGTGTTTCATTACACGGTAGCGCATCTACTCTCCGCAGGTCGAGAGATATAAACATATTATGTAGATATGTATGTATACAAAGGTTCTAACGACTACCTTTTAGAACTAACTGCAAATATTTTGTGTATAAAAAGCATTGAATTTTAAATAATAAATAAATAAATAAATAAATAATCCAAGACATGCCACGCTGGGCCACACAGCGCCACCTAGCCCCAAACTAAGCCGAAGCTTGTACTATGGGTACTAGACAACTGATAAACTTACTTATATACTTTTTTTTTTTTTTTTGTAAATAAATACATATTATACATAGAAAACACCCAGACCAATACAAACAGACATGTTCATGCACACAAATGTTTGTACTGTGCGGGGATCGAACCCACAACCCTTGGCTCAGAAGGCAGAGGGCACTACCAACTGAGCCACCGAGCTTGAAATACATACTAATTCCAATAATAATTAATCAATTACCCATCTATTTAAAGATATTATTACATTGAAAGTATGTTCGTTAAGACACATGTTCCTCAGTAGTTTTTATTATTTTTTGTTAGAGAATATTGTCTTAAGAGTTATGGGAAGAAAAACAATTTATAGGTATCTTTGGTACTACCCTGAACTGAAATTTGAAGTTAAAAGTTTTAAGGCTCTTGATTTTAAGTTCACCTTGCATTTGAAGTGATTTCAAGGCAGATTAGCCGCTAGAACTTAGCAAACACATAACAACCGGCGTGTTCGACGCGATATGAACGAGAACTTGCGGCAAAATGAGCTTCGAAGACGCACTTAAAATGCTAATATGATAACATCATGCTTGGAGACTTGCACTTTACCGATCTTTATAAAATCGTTTCACTATTTTTGATATCCTTATGCATTAGCCCGGTGGGAAATTTCATTTAACCTCTTAATGTACATTGCTTCGAGCAATGTATGAATCTGTAATACATTGCTTCGACCCCAAAGAAGCTTAAGCACTTGTATTTATCAGAACAACTAAGGTACCAGAAATGTTTACTTAAATACATACAACACCCAGACACGGAACAACGACATAAAAAAAACAAATATGTATGAACCCACGTTCCTAAGTTCAGAAATGTTAACATCATCATACATAATACAAAGACTAATTATATTCGAACAAGACATCACAACACGCAAGTTAACTGTTAATGCAGATATACCTACCAAGCTAGCTAACATAGCAGGGGAAGTTATAAAGCACAATATTGTATTAGAGCACAGTATATAAGTGGGACAGCAAGATGAGACGTCTGTATTATTTATAGAGCAAGAGTTGAACATAATCGTAAATACATTGACCAGTAAAGTGGTGCTGTAGATTCTCAGGAATGCCACAAGAGTATATACGATACATTTCTGCTTTGAAAGCTAGTCCTTAGCACGGATGTTTACATAAATCATACGTAGCCTTGGCCTTGCCATGCGCTACGTACGGCTCGTAAACAGAGTAGTAGAAAACATTATTAGGCAAAATCATTCCTTTCCTATAGCGGACTGCCGACTAATTTGAATTTTTAAATCAATTTTTAAGACCAGTCAAAGTTAATGCACAAATGTATATTCCCTATTCCTTCAAACTTTATAAGACTACTTCGTGACGTTACAAAACAACTGCAGAGAGACCAGGCGTAGAACCAATAGCTTAAAATGCTTTTCAGGGTTTCCGTCTCCAGTAACTGGACGGTGATACATCCAGTTCCTGACTATTACGGAGTAATTTATAGACGGAATAGTTCTTTTTTATTACAAAATTACAAAAAATACATAAAAAAATTTTTTAGGTTTCAAAATAGGTTTGCGGTTTGGCTGCAATTCACCTGATGGTAAGCGTTATCGCGCTCATCCAGCAAAAGCCGGTACCCTCTCGCCTAGAATATCGGTAGGATATAAGTCTCAGGGATGAAGGATAAGAAATACGTTCTTATACAGCAAATGTGCTTCTCTATTGCATACTCCACTGTGACTAGACTCTCACATAGCGAGCAATCGCCGTGTTTTATGACCGCTAAGTATTAACGGCTTATTCAGAGCCAAGAACCGTGGCGAAAGCGCTCGCTCCAAATAAACGAACAAATACTGTTCCTGTCCTATAAAATGTATGGCAGTGCACATTGTCGCAAATGGTTTTCAGTGAAAAGCTTTGAAACTTTATGGTTAAAGTTTAACGGTAATGATTCAAGTTGAGATGGAGATTGAGCGCTTAGATGTGGGATGGGAGAGTACGGAATAGTCGGTAGAAGCCGTGTGGCCCATATTTAATGTACATTTTTTTTATTAGCACGTCAAAATGACTACGTCCTGCCTGATGTTAAGCAAAAGACGAAGTCCAAGAAGAGTAAGCGATCCCCATCATCACACATGGTTAGTGCAACGCGGCTCTACCACACTATGACGGCCTGCATAAGTGCCGCTTCACGCCCCGTTTAATAGACCCAAGACTATAAGAGGAAGGGAACACGTGTGCTGGAAGAGAGTTCCACAGCCTAATTGTACGACAAAAGTAAGATTTATCTATACTTAAATTATAAAGTTTCATTTCTATTAACTATGTATTTACAAAAATAAATAAATAAATAAATAATAAATATCAGACAACATCACATACATTGCTCCGATCCCAAAGTAAGTAGCTTAAGCACTTGTGTTATGGGTATCAGAACAACGAAGGTACCACAAATAAATACTTAAATACAAATATTAACACCCAGACACGGAACAAACACAAGTGTTAATCACACGAATGTTTGTCCCGGGTGGGAATCGAACCCACGACTCTCGGATCAGAAGGCAGGGGTCACTACCAATTGAGCCACCGAGCCTGTCGAAATAATTATAATTTACAAAAATAATTATAAGGAAAAAGTATGGCCACTAATCTACCGTAGCCCCACGCTCCCTTTCCGTTGCCCCCTTCTATCCTCGCCAAGCCTCCTCCTCCGATGCTGACATCTGCAGTATCAGATCGAGGGCCAAGGGAGAGGACGGATCGCTCAATAGCCCAGACAGAGTAAAACCGTGAACCGTATGCGACGCCGTATTTTCTAAGCCTATCACAGACGGAGTAAAGGATCAGGTTCCATACCTATGCTCGATAACCCTAAAAAATCTATTCTAGATTATCTACGGTCACAATCATCATGTAGGGAGTCCCTTCACAGAAGAGGAGGACTCTGGAAACAGATGGCTAGTAACGCCAGATCAAACTGACCATTCCTTCCTCTCCACACAAAGTTCCACTTAATCGTCATCGCTTCGTTCATTTCAACTTAGTACTAAAGTCACCATCATTTGTTAAAACATTAATAGCCAAGAGTATAAAAACATACGAATCTATCTACCCTCTATGTAATATCAATATGTCCTTTATTGATATCCTTTAGCTTCACATACAGTAATTCCGTTCAGGTGGCAAACATCCGTCTACAGAACGACAAGAACTAATTATAATTACGGTTCCACCACCTCTATGTATATTGTATAAGATAGTAATTGAGGAATATTATATCAGGTACAGTGCTCGACGAGTCATAAGCAATGGATAAATTCTGTCTACAGTAACATCTTTCATCCCAGTTATTACAATTAGTTAATGAAACGGGGTTCTGATCTGATTTGTAATTAAATATTATAGCGTCCTGTACGGTCTCCTATTAATTTGGTTGTAAAAATTAACCGGCAACATTACGCCTGGCTTAATTAAACTCTTTTTGTGTATCATAACAGCGTTACCTCCATAAAAACTGCAATATTGCTAAGTGGATTCATACTTCGCAGTTCGTTGTTTAAAAGTCGGTAATTTTTAATGGAATGAACCATATCAAACAATGCTCTCTCGCTAGAGGCCGCCAACACAAGAAGTTTATATTTAATCTAAAGTTATGAGACGAGTTGCTCGTCAGCTCGCCCCTAAGGAATCGCTGGCAGAGCAGATATCGAGGAAATATTGGTATATAAAGATTTCAACTTTAGTCCATCACTACTTATTTATTTTAACGAAAAAGTCGAAATCTCCTGAGCGACCTTAAGCGAATAAGGATGTAAAAAAAACTTAATCGGTGGGCGTCGATTAAGCGGGAGAACTTCGGGCCAGCACCTGACAGAAAGGTATTTTCGCCCTCCTCAACCCTAAATAAAAAAGGGGGAACATAAATATATAATGTCAACGCCATCAGTCAATTTAACTCCGGAAGGACTTGAATTTTTAACAATGAATTTCATGACTGTGTACATTTTCCTTTGATCTACCTAAGATTAGAGTCGTAGTACTGAATGTCAGTACGCCGGCCGCAATGTATGTGTCTAGGAAGCGATTTTGAAAAACGGATTAAAAGTTCGTCGTTCATATTACCGCAAGGGTGCATCGAGCGTCCAGCGCGACCCTAAAACAGCTTTATACATAGGCACACGTTAAATCAGCCTAATAAGAGAGAAGACAGTTTGGTCAAGATAATTGACACTTGTCGGTATTGAAAGCATCAAGAATTTAGAAAGACACGTGGTATGTCTTGCATGCTATGTTTTCTAGAACCCTCGACAATACCACAACGCGCATAAAAAGAAGTTTCTGAGGGTATTCCCTGCTTCTGCTTACCAGGCAGAGACAGGTTGCCGTCCTCCCGTTCCTGAGGCCGGCGTGAGTCACACATACCCCGCCACTGCTTTTGGTGGAGGGGCTTAATAAATTAGACACGTGATATCTTCTAGTGTTGGAAGCCAACACTCATTCAGGGTCGCTGCGTTCACTAAACACCGCTATAAATCAGCGCGACTCGCGACGTCGTGATCAATACGTTGTCACTATCGCGGAAATAACGTTTACACAGAAGGTACACCATATCGCGTCGGCATCTGTCTGAACGCAATCTATTTACATAAATCACGGGCGAAGTTCACCAGACGGTTGGCGTCAAACCGCGTTACCGGCGCGATGTATCGCTCAAACCTCCTGGGGTGTGAAAGTGTCGTCGCAAAAATATATATCCTTTTTATTGGAGCGTATCATTTTCGTCTGATGGTTTTTTTTTATTCTCAACATAATGGCTACGCCTGATGAAAAGCGAAAAAGAAACACAAGAGCGGGCAAGTTGGTGGAAGTCTTTCCCCGGCCTCAGCGAAGAATCGCTTTGCCCTACCTCTTTTAAAACGCTTGACCAGAAGAAAACCTCTTTTACAAGCCAGACCACAATCCAACTCTACCTTCCCCTGATGGAACCATAACATCAGGGGAAGGTAGAGTTGGATTACAGTGGTACTTACTCGGGGTACTTCCCCACATAATATAAAGTAAAGGGATAAAAGATTCTTACTTCTACGAACTATTATTATTATACAGTTTGGCAAGATACATTTTTGTAATAACTTTCTTGAAACACATTTTTTTTATATAAAGCGATCCACGAGCCGGTGTGTACCTCAAAAAAGCTTTCCAACGTGTATAGAACCTTTATTAAAGCTCCACCCGTAGACCAAAACCTGTTCAAACGCTACATAGTGTCTACTCTCCAACTTCGCGGCATAAAGGTACCGATCCACCCGGGTGGGCTTTGAAAAGGGCGGATACACACCGGCGTCGTGACAGTCGGCGCATTATACCGTTTCCGAAGGCCCGCGGCGCTCCGTGACTGATTCGCGCGTCCGCTCGCCCCGGCCACAAAGGCCTGCGACAACGGCCGACGACTAATTGCCATCTATTTAGCGGCGAATAATTTAGATACGATAAAGCGATAGCAGTTTATAGAGCAGCATCTTTAGCGTTTTATCGGTTTAGCTTGAGAATAGTTTAACTATTATACAGGCAGTTATTATTACACTTACATATTTTGATGACCTGATGAAATAGACGGGAAATTAAATATAAGGATTCAAAATATTCAAATGTCAAGTTCTTAACCTCTTTAATATAGTAGTCTTTAATTTACCTACTCTCATCATCATTTTAAGATCATTTTAAGTTCCGAAAACATTTATTGTGGCATTCCTAAACGTGTTTGTTTTATGACATCTGCGATTTCTAACGTAATTAATTTCTTAGTTACAAAAATGATCAAATGATTGGATTTAAAATCTCCCGTATTTTAAGCCATGTGTTTTATCAATCGATTTTGCCGACCTTCCACATATGTTGCTTCTTTCATGTAGGTACATCTTCATCATCATCAGCCCATTGCAGTCCACTCAAATCACACTTGCTGGACACAGGCCTCTCCAGTTGTCCGCCACTGTAGGTACATACAACATAGTAAGGCGTCCTAAACGTATGTAAGACGCCGTTTCAATATACACGGCATGTTGTACGACAAACACACGTGGCGTTATTGTGTACATATATGAGAGGAAAACGTGACCGGCTACATCTTATCTTAAATTCTTTCTGTAGACTTTTAGGAGATAACCTAGTATTACTTACAATGTGAGTACATAGTATAATACTGAAGCGAAGGCCGCCGTAGGACTCTCAAAAGTCACATAAGACGGACTGTGGGATGGGGCAGAAGGTCTGCTCATTCAGGGAACACAGAACATTGAGTCAAGTCAAGACCTAATGTTGTTCTTGACTTGTTTTTAAGAGAGGTAGGGCATAGCGAATCTTCGCTCGAAATAAACTGCCCGCCCGGGGATGTACCTCCACCCTATAGAATACCGTGGCTATATGACCTCTGGGTCGTATTTCTGCCGGTGAGTAGGGCTTTTGGAACTCGTGAGGTGAGTGCTGCATCTGCAGCCGGCTCCCTCCGGCCGGGTCGACAACGCGCGTGTGATACCACTGGTGTTGCAGGCGTCCATAGGCTACGGTAACCGCTTAACATCAGGCGGACCGTACGCTTGTTTGCTACCTTTTTGGTATAAAAAAGACAGAACTACGTGCTGACGAAAGTGACCCAATAATTTGGTTATACATACAAGAAATAATATTACAATTCATGAACTAATTTCGGACCTAAATGAATTTCGTTTCATTGTGCGCCATGAATTTTCAAGCATTTGGCTTTAATTATTTACATTACATATGACAACAAACACACTTTTGTGTTTTACAAAACGCATACGTTCTAAAATAAGCAACGCAGAGTAATGCAAATATGTAGTGTCAGATACGCTATCGGAACACAAGGTCAGCTTATAATAGAGACGCGCTAAGGCCAAGAAGACTCGCGTTAACGAATCCGAGTCAGGGTGTCTTCGTAATTCGAGTTTGCAGCAGCAAGTAAACTGCTAATAAAAAAAACCTATGATTTGACTTTTAGCTTTGGCAACAAGTATTAAGTAGCGGCCAACAGTTGAACTACGATTGACACGGACACTCGTATTATAAGCAATGTTGTGGACGATAATTGAATATTCATTGTAGTTTGTTCTAGTCGATTGTTTTTATTACTAGTAGCACGTTATAATGACTTCCCTACGGGTGATGGAAAGCGGTAGAGAAGTCCAAGACGCTGCGACAACGGGCAAATAACCGGCCAGCCATCTGTCAGTTGCCACCGCCTTGGTAGCCAGTAAGGTATTTCACGCCGCGTTTAAAGGATCCCATATTTTATTGTTATTATTTTGGTTAATGTGTGTGCACCAAATAAATGAATTTTATTTCTATCTTTCCATATCAAAATAAGGAGGAAACACAAGTCCTGGATACGAGTTCCATAGTTTAAAGTTTTAATTTCATAATTTCAATGATCCAATATTGTCGAAAGTATGAAGCGTATAGCGTTACCGATAAAACGAACTAATTCCTTATTGCACTTATTTGCTTTTAATTCGTTCATGTATCGAGTCCAAACTGTGTTACGTCTAATCGAGCAGACTTAAGCCAATTGCAACTCGAGTTCTCTACAGCAGTAACACGAGTTGACCCATCTCTATTTCAGTAGGTTAAACAAAACGCGTTCCCACGCCGTGTGTGCTCGAGTGTTGCCACGTGTAAATGGGATGAAACATTAAAAATAAGCGAAAATTTGGTCTTTACAAAGGCTAGTAAAGGTCACTAAAGAGTGACGCACTTCCTCAAAAAGGTCGCTCGAGCTATCAAAAAAAAACCAATAAAGTGCAAAAACATGAATTAAAATCTATATAAATAAAAATGAATTGATATTCGTTAGTCTGATTAAAACTCGAGAACGGCTGGGCCGATTGAGCTGATTTTGGTTTTAAAATGTTTGTCGTAGTCCAGGGTAGGTTTAAAAGGTAAGTAATGGGTGGTACGAAGTCTGCCGGGCCATCTGGTAATAGAATAAGTGTGACTAGATTTCTTTATTTTGCATGTCAATCAAGTATTATGTGTTTTATTTTTGCACCTTTAAATTTAAAAGTTTACTAGTTCTTCCTTCGAAAATAGACCACAGCTAATGTGAACATGTCACGATATCTATGTAGATAGTTATATCGTTAATACCTATATATGAGGAGGAAGATAATACAACACTAGAGCTGAAAAATGTGGTTGGCTGAAAAATATCCTGTACATTTGGGCACGTTTATAAATAAACACAGCCGCTTTATTAATCGAACGCTCAAAATAGATTCATTGAGATTCGGGGTTTAAGGGTATCTTATAATAAGTTTGGGAGCGGGCCTAACCTTTGAAAATAATTTAGTATGTAGCGTGTGTTCTTAGTGTGAACAGTAAATGATCTTTCTGTGGTCGTTGATTACACTTATTTACCAAATAGCTTACTGAAGCGTTTTCATTTAAAACGGTGAAATTCTCGTCACCGATCCCGATACACTGAATACTGAGGCATTGAAATAGCTTTATCGGGAATATTGAGTATATGAAAGCATAAGTCTAATGATATCGATTAAATGTAGAAGCGTTAACTGCTCACATTTACTTGTAATAAACAAGTAAATGTAAGCAGTCGTACTAATTGTGTAGTTTCGTACATCTACTAGTAAAAGTAATAACGAGACCTTTAACCCTCTGAAGCCTATAAAGTTCTCAAGGCTATATGAAATACAAATTCATATAAAATGATTAAGTGATGAACACACTCTTTGCCATATCTCAAATCAAAAGGATACTCGAACATTACAATAACGGTTCTAAACAAATTATATCCCAATCGTGACCCAAATACGGGGACAAAGATAAAGAGAATTTGTAATTTCCATTAGGTATTCAGTTCACGGGATTAATATAAAAGAGAGACCGGTAATCCGTAGCCGATAACCCTGGCCTAAAATAAGCTGACACTGACAAATCATTTATGATTGCTGCACTGTAATCATTTGCCAAAATACTAATTCCATGTTTTCTTAATGCGCTGTGTCCGGACAAATGGATATAATTAATTGTACAAGTGTTTAAGCTACTTACTTTGGGACCAGGTCGGTATCTGTGTTGCTTGTTTAATTTGGTACATAAATGATTAATATCCTCATCTTCGAAATTACGGGATAATTAGCCTGAAAAGTTTACTGCTGGACATAGACCTCCCCCAATGAAATGGTCGTTTTGGGGGGGTTCGCCTTAGTCACAACGATTGGCAGATGTATTGATGACTGCAATGGTTTACGCGTTTTTAGATTCTGCCCATTTCCTGATATTCCCTTAGTCGTCTTTCACGAGACCATGGGATGAGATAGGGTCATCCTATTCTAAATCCGGAAACCACTAGGACGGCAGACAACGTCAATTTAATCTACAAGGCACTAGTTAGTATGCACTCTTAAGCCTAGGCGCGCCACTGGTGACTTTTTGTCACCGTGACAGATTTTTTTTTTTTTTTTCATTTTAAAAGTGCAAGAGATGAAACGCCTGCCACGGTGACAACCAGTGCGCGCCAAGCCTTATTTTGAGATGCATAGAGTACTTTGGCCTAGACTAACGGCCGTATTTAAAAACGTCACTATTTTGGGAGAGAATTTTGGGCACTGTGCGACCGCGCGACGGGTCGCACAGTGCCCAAAATTCTTTAAGTCTTTGAGTACCTGTTCGCGCGATGCATAGAAACGTTTGTGAACACGGCCGTACAAGGACTTACCTACTTCGCGATAAACTTTGCTTGCTTTGCCACGTCCTAGCAGTTGGTAAGTAGGTAATTTCTTGACCCATCAACTATCTAATAACCGCCGTCTATTGGCGTCGACGTCGGAACTTTGCTACAACGTCAAATAGGCCTTCAACGTTTATTAAGATTTTATTAATGGAAAATTTTCCCGTCGTTTCATAAAACATTGTTTGTTCTTTTAATAATCTAATAAATGAAATTGCTACTAAAAGAATCGTTATTATTACCCGTGTTTAAAGGAAAAGATAACTTGGGAAACGTTACAAACATTTTACGGAATACATTTTTCCTTTTGAAACTCATTTTAGCTACTGAATTATAAGGTGATTCAGCGTCTTAGTGAAAAATGAAAGCGCCCACAAATACTAAGACGAAATCTCCAGACGTCTAGCCATGGATTAACTTTCAAGGGTACAGGTAAAGTTGGTGTTAGGAAAAGATATTTTAAAAATAAATACTTTGTCCCTATTGTAATTAGTTAGTTTATCTTTTAAACGAACTTTTTTAAAAATAATAATGTTAATAAAATCATTTATTTTTCTTCACAAAGGATAGAACACAAAATAAAGTCAGTTTTATAGTCGTGTACGTCTAATCGAACTTTGAACATGGTCCTGTCCTGTGCATGTACTGAACAAAGCTTTGACAGTCCATTCTTTATAAATCTATCATATCAACTTTACAAGCATCATCTAATCCTCAGACAAATTACAAATTCAACAAAGTAACAGAATATATTTGCATAAATTAAAACATTCCACCCCCAGACGTTCCTCCGAGCTTATGAAGTATGAAAATTGCTTTAAGTCGGGATGCTTCATTTATTAATTAGCTGTTGATATTTTGCTTTGTAGCAAAGAAATTCTGTTATACACGTTAACTTTTATGTAAGCATGGCTTGAAACGTGCTTAATTTCTTTGTGTTAAATGTAGGTCTAATAATTTTATGGATAAGACATACCGTAAGTACAATTAGGAATAAAATTGGTCTTAATAACAAAATCAAGCATAGAACGAAAATTTGTGTTGAGATTTTTTTCCATTAATTAAGCATTCTAGATTAGACTGCAAGCCTATTTAATAAGATATTACTTACTACTACTTACTATATTACTGTAGAAGGCTGCTAAAAGAAGGGTCGTTGTATTAATTCTTTGACCGCACTCGGAAATGAGACAGTAAAAAATCTATCTATTATCGTCGCACATAAGTGACATTGGCATTCAAAGGGTTAAAGCAGCTTTTGCAAGGCGACCAAATTAATAGCGGTATATAGGACGCCAGATTTTGGGATGGCTATTTGAGGTACCATTAGCTTAAAGAAGAAGATAAACACAGCCATGTATTTATGAAAGCATCACTCAACGCAAAATAGGCGCTCAGACGTCGAGTTGCGGAAATCGGCCCGATCAAACTTAAACTATGAAAGCATCACAGACACAAGAGCAATTGTATGTCCAGTTTTATTTAGTTGAGGTTTAATGACGTTGAGTGACGAGTTGAGTGGCACGGTGACAGCGGCACAGACACGCTACGTGGTCTACGTGACAACGCGTCTACGGCGTAGCCCGGTGCTACGAATGCGACATGCGACTCGGTAGAGTTGAAGTAATTTTTACAAGATTTAAAAGTTTCGTAGAGTTTGGACTAAACAAATTGCTTTTGGGAATTCGACATGTCTATTTATGTGACATTAGCGTCCGGCCTTGACTTCGCTTCTGGTATTTCAGAAATGCATTTTCTTTGGGTTATATTATTGGCGTTTAATCCCTAATATTTCCCTAATATTCCCTAATATTTTAAATCTTTTCTAGCAATAAGCCAATGGGACATTGGCTTATTGCTGAGGTGAATGTAGATTTCCAATGGTGAATGAATTTTTGAAATCGGCAATTCGGCACAGTAGTTGTCATTTGCCACCGCCATACTGTACTTTATGTTCAACCATATTTTTGAACTAAGGAAAATTCAGTATTTGTGCCACACATAAATTCTTGTGTAATAGTAGAAACAAATTAGTAAATATGAAGTTTTCCTAAACTAACAAAGTAGCAAAACATTCCAGCGGGCTTAGGCCACGCCCATTTCTCCGCGAAAATTCCTTCGCGTCCACAAATATGTTATTACCTGTTCCGTTTACGACGCCAGAGCGAGAAAACAACTTTCGGAATTCTCAATATGAAAGTGTAGTAACGTTTAGAGTTATTTTTGTTATTATTACATTTCGCGCGGTTACCGTCCGTTTGATCCGCTAACTCGCGACCCCACCAAGATGATATTTGAACACACATACCCTCGTAAAAGTCCGTAAGTAATATCTTTAAGTTCTTAGTTGAATTGGCAAATATTGTCAGGGGCATAAATAAATTAAAACATTTTTGTGGGCAATAAATTATAGATACACTCCACTCGTATTCTTGAATAACGCTTCAGAATCCAATATCCTCTATAGCTATGATGGAATAAGAGTATGTCTTAGGGATATGACTAAGACTAATGCCTTACAAAAGGGAACCAAAAGTGGAATATGGTTTCGCATACCTCCGATGTTCATGTTTCTTAATTTCTATGATAATGGACAGGAAAAGCCTTGTCATCAAAGAACAATGGACATCTACTGTGCGTAGTGGATGGCTCTTTAATCTGTATTAGAATATCGTTTGTCATGTCAGTTACAAATTCAAAGGATGACCGACCGTCTTATCATGACGCGACGTGACACCAAGAGCGTGGGATTTGTAAGAATCGACCAAGGGTATTTTTGAGATTTCAGCTTTTAGGCCGCTGGCAGCAACTATAGTCCGCTAGGCGAAACACCAGGCATTTCGGACGTGATTCAGGAACAGTCGACGTATAGCCAGAGCTATCTTACAGGCCAGCATGGTCATGACAACTGATAAATACTCTTCAGGATTCTTTAGTTTTCCACCAGACAACGGGAGACCACTAAACTGTGATAGTATGAAAAAAATTGTTCATACCAACATAACACATTCACCACACCTTCCCTTAATAATCGCATATTTAGTTGACGTTAGAAAGCAATTTCAAACGGTGTTGCCATTAACGCCACGCGGCACATTGTTCCAACTTTGGCCCGTAAAAGTATACGTTGTGTAACGGATAATCTGAGCTTTGTTGTATAACGAGTTAACCTGGGATTCCGCCTTCTGTTTGTTAGGCAAACATACAAATATCTGTGTAATCGGCTTTGTTAATAAATTATTGAAATGCATAATGCCAACGCTCCTCCAACTCCTAGTTGGGGCTATGTCTTTCGATCGATCACACAACAATACACATCAACTACCTGGTTTAAGCTGAGGTTTCCCTTGTACTGTGAGTACTAGATGGTGACTGGGATCGTTCCCAGCTCAGATTAGCTCGTGTAGTTAACTCAGATCTTGGAACATGTATGATCACCACAAACTATGAAATACTAATAAATATGATGAAATACTGGTTAACTACTTAAATTACGCTAAAATAAACCTATTTTTGGGGTGGTTTTTAACTTAATATGCTTAATGCAGACCATTCCATATACAAAACTGATCTTTATCGTGTCTCTTAACAAATAAAGGTCATTTTTGTTCATAGCTCAATCAAAGATGGCCACTATTTTTTTAACAAAATAAATCCGTATGCATAGACTAAAACTTTGATTTATAAATCCTCTTTGTCTATATCTGCTAGCAACCAACCATTTGCCTCTGCCCAAACCACGTTGTTTATTAGTTATTCAATCATTAGAATGATTACTAATGAAATTAGGTTGTTATTCAATTAAGTGGACGTATGAAAGACCACACAAATTATTATTAATAGATTATGACGTCTTTAGAGCCATGAGTTTGGTCAAATTCGACATTATGTAACAGTTACGTTATTTATAAGATCTGTAATTGCGTAAAGCTTGACGTCATAAACCACAGACCAGGAAAAAAATATCCAAAAATCAGTGGTAAGAGTGTTTGTATCGTTCGGTAGATCGGTTTGTGCAACCGACGTACATACGCTACTTATAGGATCTATATTAGAACCTACAACTTTTATTTTATTTTTGGGGAAGTGAATCTTCTTCATAAAAAAGGGAACTTTATAACAAGATCGTCCAAAAATAAAAATAAATAAAAAACCCCAAGACATGCTCCGCAGGGCCACACAGCGCCATCTAGTCCCAAATTAAACCAAAGCTTGTACTATGGATAGCAGAAAATTGATAAACTAACTTATATAAAAGTTTGAGTACCTCTTCTAATCCAAAGCCACCTTCTACAACTAATAACGGAACAATAACCAGCGCGCACAACGCACGCCGTGACGTCACAAGCGCCATAAACGGCCCGCGATATTGCGACCCATTAAATTCCGGCGTCCATCCACCGTCCTATCCCATGCCATCAAATCGTTTATTTTGCTTTCCCCATGATTGCGCACTGTGGCTCGCAATTTATTTTACTTGTACGTTAAATAAGTCGCGGCTTGATCAGTCTTTCAATTAACGGGGTAAGATTTTTTTTAGTCCTATCCACAGGGATCTTACAACTGTCGACGCGTGTCAGACAGCTACAGGGTTGTCATGTTTGAACAATATGGATTTATTATCGTTATCATCGGTGGGAGCAAGCTTCTCTGCCGAGCCTGCGGGAAGATGTGCCGATCTCGTATCATAAGCCATGAGAAAAGCCGCCTCCCAAGCACGTTTGAACCGTCTGCAATGGACGTAAAGGCTTGACGTCACTATCATTATAGTTCTCTGGTTTGAAAGAACTAAAATTAGGAGAGGTTTTCGTTTTGTTTCTTATTTTTCTAAAGAATACCTATGTTGTAAGTATAAGGGATGTAAGGAAGCGACCTATCATCTTTTCGCTCCAAGCTAACCTCACCTGCCAGTGGTGCATCCATACTACTCGTAATATTATAAATGGGAAAGTGTGTCTGTCTGTATGTCTTTCTTTTACGGCAAAACGGAGCGACGAATTGACGTGATTTTTTAAGTGGAGACAGTTGAAGGGATGGACAGTAACATAGGATACTTTTAGCCCCTTTCAAACCCCTCACTTCCCTAAAATGGGGGGCAACGCGGGCGAAGCCGCAGGCACGGCTAGTTGTAAATAAATGTACCTAAGCTCTTTCTCCATATTAGTGATGTGATATGAAAGGCGTTTGCCTAAAGTGCAGAAGCGATGGTTAAGGAAATGATTTTGAATAAAATATCACTACACGTGTAACGGTAACCTTTCACGCAAACAAACAAAAATAGGAGCAAATGCTGCCTCTTTACGCAAGGCTAATATGCCGCGCAAAGTAGATTGAGAACCAAGGAAATTCAATTTGAATCTTGTATAAGGGCAATATCCGGCGTTTAAAGCGGTTTGTCTACACGAACGGAAGCGTGGGCTCGATACTGGAGATATTTCAATCAGGAGTTCGCAATATTGCGGCGGTGTGCAAACACCCTTTTGGTGACATCGGCTGGAAAATATTCTTGACACAGGCTTTGCTAATGAGTGTGGTATCGAGAGGTCGATACTTGTTAAATATGGATATCAAAATTAATGTAATGCCGTTAGCGCCCTCTAGTGTTGTTACATGGAGATTACCATAGAGATGACTGTGTGTAAATGTACTAACTTTTTCTTATCTGTGGAATAAATTCACTTTGTTCGTTCAACCGATTCTCTGCGTTTTTAATAGGTTATGGGCCCAGTATATTTTTGATTTAAATTAGTTATTGTTAGTATTTTCGTCTATAGTGTTTTGAAAATGAGTTCTAATTTTCTCGCGAACGTACCGAGGCTGCGAGGTCGTGAGAACTACGACGATTGGGCGTTTGCAGTTGAGAACTTGCTCATACTGGAAGGAGTCGACAAATATATAAAAGAAGAAACTCCTAGTGCTTCTGCAGGATTAGCAGACGCGACGGACGCTAAAACTCGTGCGAAAGTGATTCTGACGATAGATTCGTCATTGTATGTGCACATAAAGCATGCGAAGACCACGAAGGAATTGTGGACGACTTTGAAGTCGTTATTCGACGATTCAGGATTTTCGAGGAGGATTACTTTGCTTCGTCATCTGATTTCAATAAGGTTAGAAAACAGTGAAAATATGACGGATTATGTGACACAAATCGTCGAAACATCACAGCGGCTAACGGGCACTGGATTTGAAATTAATGATCAATGGGTAGGGTCATTAATGCTTGCAGGTCTGCCAGAACGGTTTATGCCTATGATTATGGCTATTGAGCACTCTGGGATTGGTATAACGGCCGATTCCATCAAAACGAAATTGCTCGATATGGAATCCATTCAAGTAAGTGAAACAGATTGCAATTCAGCATTACTTGCAAAAAATTGGAATAGGAAAAATAAACATGGCAACACCAGCACTAGCAAGCATAGACAACAGACATCGCATCATACGTCAAATCCAACTGTCAATGTCAAACCGGCGAAAACAATAACATGTTATAACTGCAAAGAAAATGGCCATTATCGTAACCAATGTCCCTTGATACATGAAAAACAAGTGAAAAAGAAGCAGACTAACGCTTTCAATGTTGTTTTTCTAAGTGGGAAGTTTACTAAACAGGATTGGTACGTTGACAGCGGGGCATCTCTTCACATGACTGCGAACAAACACTGGTTGAAAAGCCCTACGTATTCATCAGATTTGCCTGAAATTATTGTGGCAAATGAAACAAAAGTTCCTGTTATATGCTCTGGAGAAGTAGAAATCACAACAAGTCACGACTTTGAAGTAACCGTGAAGAATGTGTTGTGTGTGCCGAGTCTTACAACAAATCTTTTATCGGTTAGTGAACTGATAAGGAATGGAAATAGTGTCAATTTCGAGCGTAATAAGTGCCTCATAAGAAACAATTCAGGTGAATTAGTGGCAGAGGCTGATCTTATTGACGGTGTTTACAAGTTGAAAACAAAGAAGTGTTTACTCACATCGTCAGTGGCCGATGGCGACACTCGGCACAAGAGACTTGGGCATATTGACAGCAGTGACATAAACAGAATGAAGCGTGGATTAGTTGAAAGAGAAAAGGAATTTAGAAGACACAGTGACTGTCTGCATAGAAAACACAGATTCAGTGGGGGAGTCTGTAGAGGAATCTGTGCTTAAACCGGAACCTTCAGATCAGTCGAGCTCGAGTGAATCAGAGTCAGATTACCTAGATGTGGAAGATACGAGTGAGCAACCTGCGGTGAGCGGAGAGCAGCAACACTCTGAGTATACTTCAGGCACAAAGGAGACAATGATTGATTTACCAGCTACAAATATCGAAGTGTCACATAAACGTCATAGGAAGAAGCCTGAGCGTTATGGATTTGCCAATTTGTGCTACAACGGAGATGATGAAATGACATATGCAGAGGCGATCAGTGGTCCTGAGAAACAACAGTGGTTGCAGGCGATGGCCGAGGAGCTACAGTCGTTCTCAGACAACGATGTCTGGGAAGTCGTCGATGCTCCAGATAAAGTGAGTGTAGTGCAGTGCAAATGGGTGCTTAAAAAGAAGTTCGATCATGACAATAAAGTGCGGTATCGTGCGCGGTTAGTGGCTAAAGGCTTTACGCAGAAAGCCGGTGTAGACTACTCGGAGACATTCTCACCAGTGATTCGGCATTCAACTTTGCGATTGTTGTTAGCTATGAGTGTACAACTAGACATGGATGTTACCCACTTGGATGTGACGACAGCTTTTCTTAATGGTTTCTTAAAAGAAAGTATTTTTATGCACATGCCAGAAGGTTTTCCTATTACAGATTCAAACAAAGTATTGAAATTAAAAAAGGCTGTTTATGGGCTCAAGCAATCATCCCTTGCTTGGTACCATAGAGTGGAGGAAACACTATGTAATTTAGGATATAGAAAAAGTAAATTGGAGCCTTGTGTTTTTATCAAAAGTCATGACAATGGTCAGAAAACTATTGTAGGTATTTATGTTGATGATTTTTTGATATTTTCAAATAATTGTACTGAAAGAGATAACTTAATAAAATCATTAAGTAGCAAATTTAAAATAAAGAATTTGGGTCAAGTCAAGCAATATTTAGGCATGAGAATCAATATTGACAGAAACTCTAATGTGATCACTATAGATCAGCAGCATTATATCGAACAATTGTTACAAAAATTTGATATGTCTGATTGTAATGTAGTTGATACTCCGATGGAATGTAAATTAGATATAGAAAAGTCAAATGTTTGTGATGATAAATTGCCATACCAAAATTGATAGGTAGCCTAATGTATTTGGCTGTGCTGACTCGACCAGATATTGCTTACTCAGTCAGCTACTTAAGTCAGTTCAATAATTGTTACTCACACGTTCATTGGAATTATGCCAAAAGGGTTTTAAAGTATTTGTCCAAAACCAAAAATTATTGCTTAAAGTATTCCAAAGGAAATGCAGACCTAGTGGGGTATGTAGATGCAAATTGGGCTAGTTGCTCTATTGATAGAAAGTCATACACAGGATTTTGTTTTATGAAATCTGGATCTGCTATTTCTTGGGAAAGCAAAAAGCAACGGACTGTAGCATTGAGTAGTTGTGAAGCCGAGTACATGGCTCTCTCAGATGCAGGCAGAGAAGCCGTTTATCTCAAGAATTTAGAGATTGAAATTGTAGGTTGTTGCAATAAGATTGTATTGTACTGTGACAGTCAGAGTGCACTTAAGTTGGCAAGTAACTATGTTTCTCATAAGCGCTCTAAGCATATTGACGTTAGATACAATTATATAAGGGAGATCATTTCTAATGATATAATTGAGACGGAGTATTTGCCAACTGCTGCCATGCCCGCTGACTTAATGACAAAAGGTTTATGTGGAATTAAACATTACAAATTCATGGAAGGTCTAGGTATTTCTAAGAAATAAGACAAACCTTGTTGTTATATTTTTTATTGTAAATGTGTATTTACATTGTTTATTTCACGGATATTTTGATATAGTGGGGGTGTTAAATATGGATATCAAAATTAATGTAATGCCGTTAGCGCCCTCTAGTGTTGTTACATGGAGATTACCATAGAGATGACTGTGTGTAAATGTACTAACTTTTTCTTATCTGTGGAATAAATTCACTTTGTTCGTTCAACCGATTCTCTGCGTTTTTAATAATACTAGCAATGTTTGTGTAATCGAAATTGTAATTTATAAAGTCCCGGACAAATTATAAAACAAACATTATCTTTATCGGGCAGCCGTATTCGACTCAGAGCAGAGGTTCAACCATTATTAAAAACTTAAAACAACCTATTCCTAGATAAAACGCATGTGTTGTAAATTTAAACAAAGGGGGTATGAAAGCAGCCAATTTTTAGCCTTGGGTTTGCTTTTGTAGTCCCTTATCATCCCTTATGTATCCCCAGAACATTTATATTTTATATATCTGTACCCAGTACCCATACTGTCCGTAGTGAAAGAGACGATGCTGTAGGAAAACAGAGCATAACTTTAAAAATACATCTGGAACTTTAAGCAAAACTAAGAACAACAAAAGAATTGCAATACGATTCAATACTTGTCTATGATCAAGTTTAGGTGTGAACAATATTCCAAGTACGAGACTTGGAATATCGTTTACACCTCAGGGATAGTTCTGCCAAGTACTTGCTGAATGCTCTTGATCGGTTGCAACAGCGAGCTGTCTGGATTATTGGCAATTCCGATGTCACGGAGAATCTTGAGATCCCTTCAATAGCGACAATACATCAAAACTAAACGTCGTATTACGTCGTACCTACTAATTAATCAAATATATTTGCTGATCGAGCGGATTTGTGCGTTTTGGGACTACGTTCAGCAGTGGACAGCCGCCGGCTGCTAATGATGATATATATGTTTAACTAGCCCGGCTTCCAAATCAATCAATCGAGGATTCGATTCCCGCTCGGGATAAACATTCGTGTTATATACATTTGTGCCTGTCCCGGTCTGGGTGTTATTATTTAACTATATCTACCTTCTTTGTTCTGATACCCATAACAAGTGCTCAAACTACTTACTTTGGAATCGGAGCAACATATGTTATGTTGTCTGTTATTTATCGATACTAATATTATAAATGGGAAAGTGTGTCTGTCTGTCTTTCTTTCACGGCAAAACGGAACGAATTGACGTGATTTTTTAAGTGGAGATAGTTGAAGGGATCGAGAGTAACATAGGCTACCTTTTGCCCCTTTCTAACTCCCCACTTCCCTAAAATGGGGGGTGAAATTGTATGGAGCATTCACCCCCAATTTAACGCGAGCGAAGCCGCGGGCAAAAGCTAGTTTATTATATATCACGATAAAGATACCGTCCTATACCTATAAAGCTCCAAACGAATTGTTACACTTGTTGCGTATCAATTTTGACGCGACCTTTGAAGTCTCGCTCAGGCGTGACGTCTCCGGTCTGGAGCTTACATCGGAGCTTTACCAGCTTTATCGCGTAAATGTAAAGTCACCCATAATCAGATTTGTAATCCGTCCAACACGCTCGGGCGCACTCTTTGACTCGAGATTAATTTACCGTTTAATTACTTCTACTTATGTTCAACATTGCGTTCAAGTAGTTTTCGAGGGCGCTAATTAGAAACAGTGGGTGGAACGCGATTTTCGGAAATTGTAAATTATGTTGTTGGCGTACGATTTCGGGTGTGACTTTCGTTTTTAATTTTCCAGAGCCGGCGACGAAAGTGAGTCAGTTTGTGTATTTTATTAGCTGCGTAACTGAATTGGAATGTACGGGCACTGTTCAGATTTAGGCTGGAAACAGTGCTCGACCGATGGTCAGCGCTGACGATGGTGATGCTCACCAAATCACGCGCGTACCGTCAGCATAGCTGTGTGCGCGTTCATAGACTTGCATTGATATAGTAACGCCGACCGACGGTCAGCGCGGACCATCGGTCGAGCACTGTTTCCAGCCTAAGGCAGACGCGGTATGCCGACGAACTGATACCGATACTGTTAATCGATCGATGATATATTAATACGGACAATCATATTCAATCTACGTCTCTAGTAGACGAAATAATTGGTATAACAAGACCCTGTTTGTCGAAATAGCAAGAATTGACGAACAAATCGGTGGATATAAAGGACAGGGAACCATAATAAGGCCAAGTTGGACGAATCATAGTATGAATAACCAGTTTGTCGATTTTCTTCGAATACTCTAAGAATTGCTGACTCACTTCCAATTAACGTTTAAAATTACGTAAATGAAGATTATGAATATTATTTTGTGTCACCTCTGGGTTCGATTTTGTCCTTACTAAAAAGTGGCCTAAAGAGAGGTCTCACCAGTCGAAAGCCAGCGGTGAGCTGTGGCCATTTTACCACTTTGGAAGAGTCTCGCGCAAACTATTCAGTTCAGAAAAAAATGATGTTAGAAACCTCAACATCATTTTAAAATACATATGCAGCATTTAAAATATATTAATGCAGTTTACATAATTCATCTACGCACCAAATTTCAATAATGTAGCTCTTATAGTTTCGGAATAAACTGGCTGTCACATACGGACAGACAGACAGACAGACTACGTAACCCTAAAAACGGCATTCATTTGTACGTACGAGTATACCCTCCAGCGTATCGATACGGACCTCTGCAAGCAGCACACTTAACCTTCACCAAACAGCGTAGCCGCGACGAATCAACATGCCCCGAGCTCCGCCGGGCGGGTCGGGCGCAATTAAGTGGCGGTTACCATAGCAATCTTTCTCGTTAACTAAGTGCGAGTTAAAAAGCAGCGATAAAAGTTTAATTCAATCGTCGCGCACCACTTTAAAATAATGATGGCTTTCCACCCGCGCCCGTTTCGCGTGTTTTCGTACGTATACAGAAAAATAATCTGCGTAGGAAACAGGTAAAAGGGTATTTCTGGGCTTTACACAACACGTGTATTTAAACTATAGACGTGGTTATTGAAAAACTCTTCTTCATTAGGACTTTTGGCTCACTGTGTTTTGGCAAATGTCGTTTATGTGGACAACATTTAAGCGTAGGTACATTTAAATTTGAAAGAATTTGGTCACGTTATTGAATAAAGTAAATTAAACTTGACTTATGACGCACTTGTGTTACGGGTGTACAAATACAAACAGACACTGAACAAACACAAATGTTCATCACACGAATGGTTTTCCTGGGTGGGAACGATCCCACGACCCTTCAGAAAGTTGGGGTCACTACCAAATGAGCCCCCGGGGCCAGTTAAAACTTAAAAGCCCGTAAAGGTCGTCACCAATTAGGGGTGAGAGCCTTTTAATCTCCCTACAACCCGGTGATTATGACAAGGCCGCCTTAGCTATCATTTAGAAAAAAAAGTCGCAATAGCAGTTAGAAGACACCCATTGTTCTAAGACCTTAAACATGTAGGTATATCAAACGTCCCATCCGATTACCCTAGATGTAAAGCTTACACACCTCGATAAAGATTAAGACTTAATTGTGAGTACACGACAATAAGATCTCAGCGTAGCACATTAAGTTCACACTCCAATTAGCCTGAGACAAATAGAAGAGAACGTAACCAGCTGTGAATAATTACAAATGGCTCGTACTAGCAACAAAGACGACATTAGGTAAATTGTTACTATAGAGACATGGTAGAATACCTACAATCTACATATATAACAATTTCTAACCTTATCTTTCCGAAAGGAGTAACTTGAAACTGATTCATTGAAGGATTGAGGAATAGTGACAACCTGTGTGACCTAGACTGGACTTAACTCACTCAGAGTTGGAGTCTAGGACTCACGGGTGGGGCTTGCTACGTGGGTAGGACACACGATAATCTTTCGCTGATATAATAAAATATCAGTCAATTTGAATATTTATATTGTATAACAACGTCGAGATTATATGATGTTATTATCATAATTCCGTTCCGCATAAAACATTAGAAGATTACACACCTATTAGAGTGTGACATGGATTAAAACTTCCATGAATCGGCTTTGGATTTACACTCTTGGAAAACTTCTCGCGACGATAACTTCGATGAAAAGGCCTTGGAAGTTTCACAGAACCACGCCGCAACTTGTGGTTAGTCGACTTTGGGAAAACATTTTCACGACTTACAAAGGTAATATTAAACTCACACACGACAATTGTCACCGAAATGAAAACCTACGCCTGAACATAAAACAAGCCAAAGGTCTTAATTCAAAGGAAACCTTCTTAATTATTAGTACGGCTTAATTTTATAAATTATTCAGGTATACTTCAAGCTCACATTACTGATTTATGGTAATTAAATTAACATTCGAATTGGATTTTTATTCTCCCATTCCATTCGGGGATATTTGGAACTGGAAAACCCATTAGGTCCAGGCAATCAATTTGCCATTCAATAATGAATGAAGTAAAGTCCATGCGTCCATACAGGTACTTCTTTATTAGCGTTAAAAACATGTCGGCAACCAAATAAAAATAGAACTTTCTTGTTACAATAGGATGTTAATGTAACTACATTCAGGATCAATCACACGACAGAGTTGAAGAAGCATAAGAAGCAGGGAGGTATCGTAAAGCTACTAGTCACCATCTCTACAATATGCAAATGTGTCGTTTCACGCAAGTTCTTATTGCCTTGGTTTATAGTACCTTATATTATTATATAGACAGGGTTGAAGCAGATTTTGAAAAGAATTCAATATACATGAAATTGTCCAAAATACTATACCAATACTCTACAAAATTTAGAGGGTGAGTGGAAAATGTCTACTCTTTGAATTAGAGCTTTGTTGACGCAATTTGTAAAGATGCAGGTGACTTTAACGGCGCAATTCCCGGCGATTTATGTAGAGCATGACGTCACGACCCCATCAAGAAAATTGCTGCAACGAACTGCAGTAGAGACTACATAAATCAAGAAAGAAACGTTTTAGAATAGATTCGCTGTCCCAGCGGTCTGCTGCCTATTATAGTAATATGACAGAGTTTTATTTTGCCACAGGTCACAGCTCAGTTAAAATAGCCCTGCTATTTTGTTTAGTCGTAGAATGAAAGTTGCTAAATGTCCAATGTTCATCGTAACAAGATCAGTCGGACTGATTGAACGAAAATACCAGGAGCGCGTAGATGAGTGAGAAGTCTAAAACAAAGAAAAGGTACAGTAAAGATAATATTATCAAAAAGGAAACCCTATTTTACTTATAAAATATCTTCTTATCTTCATATACCCTTTAGAAACGCGATCTTTACAGGTAAAATCTAATTTTAACGCAACATACAAATAACTGTTAATAGTAAACACTATCCAGTACCCGCAAACGTATATATGAGCCATATGGAGCGGGATCATCCTCATTCTCACGGTCCGAGCGACGATGTACGCAAAATAAAGACCGCTGTTCGTTTGCTAAGCAGCTGCGTAACTAAACTATCTGAGGCCCCGTGGCAAATTCTTTAAAGGGGAGTACACCCAGTGAAAATTTACTCATTACTGAGCTAAGGCCCTCTTGGCTAGGGCCCTCTCGGGTCTAGGGTTGCCGGTTTGCCACTCTATAGTTACGCCATAGTTGATACGAAACTTAGAAAGATATTCTTTATTGAACGCACACTACACAGTGACTAAGTATGTATAAGAGACACCTTTTATAACAAAACCTTTTTAAATAATCACTCAACTTCAGACGAATTGTGGCCAAGTGCAAACCCATTGTGCAAGTGCTGGATGCGAGAAGCCCAGGATCAAAGTGACTAACATTGGGAGAGGCTATGTCCAGCAATGGACTGATGATAAGGGCTGATGATGATGATGCAAACCAATTATGAATAAAAAAAATGCTATCGTAATAATATTACCATAGGTAATAATGCGATAATGACTAAATGCACACGAAAGGGAATCGTTAATATGATAATACGTATGTAGCACAACATTATTACATTACACTATGTACTGACCATCACGTCATGTGAGATAATGTAAGAGAGGTAGGGCATAGCGAATCTTCGCTCGAATTGAGCCGCCCGTCCGGGGAAGGACCTCCACCCTATAGAATACCGCAGTCAAATGACCTCTGGGTCGTGTTTCTGCCGGTGAGTAGGGTTTCCGGAGCTCGTGGGGGGTTAGGGTTGGGCCGGCATGGCGGTGGCAACTGACAGGTAACTGACCAGTTACTTGCCCGTTGTCACAGCGACTTGGGCTTCTCTTTCGCTTTCCATCAGGTGTAGGGAAGCCATTATGTCGAGCCACTATAAAAAAAAATGTCATTGTGTAATTATTGGTAAATTAATAGTAATTGACAATCGAGTCACGCGATTAAAAGTGGACAATAACTTTTTTAGATTCACAGACTTTAGTAAGTAGGTCTGTACTTTTTATCGCGATATGTAAAATTAGTTTCTTAAATAAGTATTTTACTGCACAAATACTCAAGTTACTAGACGAGCAATAACAACGCAATTAGTTCAAAAAGGTTTTTAATTTTTCAGAAACTATGAATCACTAGGAAATCTTTTCACCTTAGAATCTGGTGACCTCAGTTAAAATGAGTAGAATTTTCAAATTAGAACTAACATTTCAGCACACAAGATCCTATTTTTATTAAACCACTTGTGTACGATACCCATATGAACTGCATATAAACCTTTTAGCACCTAAAAGAAAGATAAGCCTGCTTAATTCACTACGTGTAGACGCATAAAATACATCTGTTCCAGAAAAGTGACTCGACTATTTAAATAGCCACTGAAAATGTACGAATGTCTTGAACCGATTCCGGGCAAGTCGTAAACATTTAATGGCAATAGACAAAAAAGCACTACATTCATTTGGTTTAGAACTCTAGATCTAAAAGGTAAAACTACCCTCTGTTTAACATTCGTTAAAGAAAAATTCGTCAAAGAAGTTTCAATATACCAAAATATCTTTTAAACTGCTAGGGCAACGATAAGACGTTTTCGCATTATCGATGTAAACATGATACCTATGATTCTTATGTCAAGTTTTTGGGATATTGTCGCTCTTGATGAGACTGAGTAAATTGTACTATTTAGTTAATTATTAATTTCCGTAAGCGTTTTGTGCAATAAAGGAAATCTTAATTTTATGCCAGTTGGTCATCCTAGTGTTCGTCTAGTCAACGCTAATCTTATGTCCGACAAATGGT
This sequence comes from Conogethes punctiferalis, assembly GCA_031163375.1. Classification (NCBI taxonomy): domain Eukaryota; kingdom Metazoa; phylum Arthropoda; class Insecta; order Lepidoptera; family Crambidae; genus Conogethes; species Conogethes punctiferalis. The sequence continues at coordinate 234,752 of CM062079.1, read as the reverse complement.
TAATAATATGGATCAAATATTTTCTACGAACAACATAAAACCACCTGCTAGTGGTGTCATCCTGGTGTTATGTGTAAATCGAAGGTACCCCATCACCAGGCTAATCAACGCTAATGTTATGTCCGACAAATGGTTAATAATATGGATCGATTATTTCATACGAGCTACGTAAAACCAAGGACGTAAAATCTTTTACATGGTGATTTTCAACCCGACGACCTTCTGATAAGAGGTAGAAGATATATTTACTGTATTTACCTAATGGACTGCTACCGCTCTATTCCTGTCAAATATCAAACAAAATTGCCGTTTTAAGTGCGAATGATCTCACCGTGTAACTATGTATCCCAACTGCGTAATCCGCTCCGCCGTATCTTTGTCAATATAGCCGTAAATCTGTACAAAGATTTCAGAAAAAAAGTACTCAAGGTCGCATACCTGCGTCTATTCGGCGAATTGGAGCCAACGGTTACTGGTAAGGCAACCTTTGATCTACCGATTTTCTTTGCTGTGCGGTATTACCCGAGAATATTGCCAATGAATCGTGAATTTTTGTACATCATTTGTTGAATTATTGCTTTCGTTTGTACAGAAAGCGAGCATTAAGTTTGACATTTGGACTTTGACGAGCTCTCGAGTTGTAGAGCTTAAGAATTCCTGTTACATTTTCTGTGTACATAAATAACTTGACGTCGCGTTCAATGCGTATTTCGGTATTTGATACAAGTAAAGAGATCTCAGAGTATGATGCATTTAAGAGTATAAGCTTTTATACTTCTTATTTTGTCTTTCCTTTACGCAATGTTTGTAAAAGATTCTCAGGAGACTTTTTGATACTTGTTGTTAAAGAAATGCGTATATAAAAAGGCCAACTTACGTGTTATGGGGCGGCTAGGCGGCGCGTTGTAGCCGCGTACTGACGTAATCCACACGTGGCGCAGTCATCCACCTGTTTACAAAGAGAAACGACTTTTAGACAGGATGAAAAAAGGAAAATACTAAGACTAACGGCCAGGCCACGGAGACGAGCGACCGGTGACGCGAGTTGCGATTTTATTTCCATTGCTCACGGCGCCTACAAGGAAAGATTACTTGGCTACGCCCGGCGAGTGATGGAAATAAAATTCGCATCGCCGGTCGCATGTCTCCGTGGCCTGGCCGTAAGGCCGAGACCTGGACGCCAGAGGCCATAACGGGCGATGCGGGCGGTATGCCCGGTTTACTTGGTCGCCCGCGCCGCTGTTGTCGACATCAGAATCACACAAATCTATGAACATGATCATGACACGCGCCCGCATTTCCCGCTCTGGCACTGGCGCGGGCATCCAGGACGCGACGACGACATCGCGGCCTAAGTGGAGACGCGGTTGAGTCGTTAAAATAAATGGACGAAACCTCACGAAATCTTAAAGAAAGCAAAGTCATGGATTCCCACGCTTAAAGTACGTCAACGTTATTTATAGGAGAATGATTATTTTTTCTTCTGATATATTTTATGAAATTAATATTATTCAACCGGGAGATCAAAGTATAAACACCGATAAGGTTTGCATTTCAGACGATTGATAAAAAATTTAATAAATATGAAAACACTGTTTTCGCTGCAGATTTTTTAAACAAAACGATTTATTTATCTGGCCTTTTGCACAAATAAATAAGTATTCAAGTAGTGATTGGGTTACATTCATTTCCGTAGCCAGACCGCAAGGCATGGCTTCAAAGCCAAAGGGTTGTTTAAAAAGTTTGGCTTCGGATTCTTCTTTTTTATGGAGGAAATCCTTATTTAACCATGTCTTTTTATGTAGGTACAAGTATTTTTTCATACATTAAAAGTACGAAATTTTACGACAGCAGCGGACTTCAGAAGAATTTATTCCAAAAACTATGATCATTAAAAGTATGAATGAGTTATCAGATGGCTAGTTTTTCCAGTGTAATTATCAGATAATGTCCCTAAGTTAAACGTTCATTCAAACATGCTGAGCCCAATGTACACTGCAATGTCATATAATATCATCATTTTACGTCTAACGGAGAATGTACATGTATGCTTGTAAATAGCAGATAGTGGTTTGCGTAACAAAAACACGTGTTTAACGGCATATAAAGGATCAATTACTGTACCTACTCTTAATACAGACATCAGTCTCTCGTAACTCGTAATATTGTTTAAAACGTTGGGTAACTATATTTAAGAGAGGTAGGGCATGACCTACACCCTATAGAATATCGCAGCCAAATGACCTCTGAGTCGTGTTTCTGCAGGTTAGTACCCAACTAACCCTACTTCCGGAGCTTGTGGGGGTTAGGGTTGGGCCGGCATGGCCGTGGCGACTGACTAGTTACTTGTCCGTTGTCACAGCGATTTAGGCTTGTCTTTCGCTTTTCTTCAGGCGTAGGGAAGCCATTATGTCGAGCCACTATAAAAAACCTTTATTTGTATTTTCGTATTGTACCTTTTGAACTATGTATTTTGTGAAAGAAATAAAATGGAAATGTTTTTAACCGACTTCATAGAAAAAAGGAGGAGGTTCTCAAATCGATTTAATTTATTTTGTTGTAACTGCGCATGAAAAAAAAGAGTGTGTATGCGTTCTAAACATCTCGTGACACGGCGTTATCAGCCAACATTCCACGAGATAGCGTAGTACGAGTAACGTTACTTAACAGGCCTTGTTTGTTAGCCACACATGTTTAGCAAATGATTCAATACCAATATTTGATATACGAATGCGCAACTGTCAGATCAGCTTCGAGGACACCCACAGGATGAGATAGGTGGCTCCTATTCTAAGTCCACAAACCATACGGCCACGTAATTTGTATAGGCAAAAGATATTCTTGGATACCACGTCAAATTACATTATCAAATAGTTCCTAGAACTGTGAGATTTAATAATTTTATAATTAACCTAAATCTTTCCCTCTTACTTCATACTTCAAATTATTATAAAAAGCAATTTATTATAATTTAATTAATGTTTTTAGGAAGTAGGTTCTAACTCGTTTATACCTATTAGAATTTATATCAGGAGTTAACAATTAAATTTTTACAAGAATCTGACATAAATCCCTAAGAAGGAAGACAATTTAGAAGGAGAACCAGATGGACCAAACTTTATGCGGATGGATTTGATATAACTAATTTCAGTTTTAGTGCAGTCAATGAAGCATTATAGGTCCGAATTTTTTTACTGTGAACCGAATTGCATACAATTTTGGGATTAGGTACATCTTACCATTAACTTCAAAAGTGAAAATGATTTGAACTCCGCCACCACCATGGGGGTGGTTGCCACCCCTTCTCGGGGGTCAATGGTTGTTTTTTCAAAATAACCTCGGATATCGATTGAAGATCTAATTTTAAGCAAAAAAGTTTCTATAAAGTTTCTCGAAAAATCTAATACTTTTCAAGTTATTGGCAATTGAAAATTCGCAAATTTTTCACGATTTTCATCAGTTTTTTTCAAATATCTCCAAAAATATACGTTTTATCGAAAATTTTATAAGGAACGAAACTGTAGCAGGTAAAAAAATGAACAATTTGGTTTTTTACAAAGTATTCTAAGTGCAATATTAAGCTAGATATTAAAGATCAAAGCCGTTTTTTATTTTATCTGAAATTTCATCGATGTAGTCAATGCCATGTAGCAGCGAGCAAATGCATTTCATGCTTTCTAATCGAAAAGGGTTTTGTAGTGCTTGAAATAAGCTTTAAAATGAGCTTTATCAAAAGTCTTTTGCACGTAAAATAAGTGAGCTATATTGCAAATAAGCGGAGCATCGAATGTTTTTTCTTTTCAATCAATGGGTTTAAATAAGTGCCATTTCCACCAAAACTAAAATTAATCATATTCCGCCTAGAATTAACTTTATTATGAAGAGTTTTATAGATTGTATTAGTTTGGCTGCTTTAGGACACATAGTTTTCAAAAAAGTCACGATTAAGGGAGGCTGTGATTGCGCTGCCACGCGCTCTTTAAACAATCATATCTCCGTCAATTTTTATTTGATAGAAAAAACAAAAAAACCAAATTGTTTGTCAGAAAAATACCTAAATTTTTTATCCCTACACTTTTATACGTATCTGTCGTCATTTTTGAGATATTATGAAAAAGGGGTGGGATTTTTAAAAATTTGAAATTCTCGATTTTTTTTCAATCGTGACTTTTTTGTAAACTATGTGTCCTAAAGCAGCCAAACTAATACAATCTATAAAACTCTTCATAATAAAGTTAATTCTAGGCGGAATATGATTAATTTTAGTTTTGGTGGAAATGGCACTTATTTAAACCCATTGATTGAAAAGAAAAAACATTCGATGCTCCGCTTATTTGCAATATAGCTCACTTATTTTACGTGCAAAAGACTTTTGATAAAGCTCATTTTAAAGCTTATTTCAAGCACTACAAAACCCTTTTCGATTAGAAAGCATAAAATGCATTTGCTCGCTGCTAGATGGCATTGACTACATCGATGAAATTTCAGATAAAATAAAAAACGGCTTTGATCTTTGATATCTAGCTTAATATTGCACTTAGAATACTTTGTAAAAAACCAAATTGTTCATTTTTTTACCTGCTACAGTTTCGTTCCTTATAAAATTTTCGATAAAACGTATATTTTTGGAGATATTTGAAAAAAACTGATGAAAATCGTGAAAAATTTGCGAATTTTCAATTGCCAATAACTTGAAAAGTATTAGATTTTTCGAGAAACTTTATAGAAACTTTTTTGCTTAAAATTAGATCTTCAATCGATATCCGAGGTTATTTTGAAAAAACAACCATTGACCCCCGAGAAGGGGTGGCAACCACCCCCATGGTGGTGGCGGAGTTCAAATCATTTTCACTTTTGAAGTTAATGGTAAGATGAGCCTAATTCCAAAATTTCATGCAAATCGGATCACAGTAAAAAAATTCGGAGGTTAGCCCGTATTTTTCGCTTCATTGACTGCACTATTTGTCCTTAAAATAAACGAGAAGAGCAAACTTTTTGCAATGTATTAAAAAAATATATAATACCAGAGAAAATTTTAAAAAGCCAGTTTCCTAAATTGACTCGACCGGCAATCGAACCCGGCACATAAGAATCGCCGAGAGGCTAGATCTGGCTAAGCGCCATTGCGCCACCGATGTCATTCAATTAATTGACGTAAAATACAAAATTCCATTTATTGAAAAAATCGGTTCTGCCAAACGCGAGATAATCGCAGGCAAACATACAAATATAACTACAGGTCAAACTGACAACCTCCTTTCTTTTAAAGTCGGTTAAAAAGTAAACAATCACTTAAACACAGCGTCAACAGAAAACACAATGCATAATACGACCAAATAAATTCAATTAAAAGTTCCCCTCCATACCTAGCTGAAATACTTCACCCACAAAGGTTGCGGGTACGTGGCGCCCAAACAGATTCGATCAATATGAATTGTTCGCGTTGGCGAGGAGGCGTTCTCCCCGGCAGGTACATTATTAGATCTTCATTACATCAATGGAGCGCTGCGGTCCCCGGCGGAACCAATAAGCTGCCGTAGACGTGTCCCTGACACGGCACTCATCATGCATATCGACCTATGTGCTCTCAAAACAAGTATCATATACATGTAGGTATGTATGGTTGCAAATTAAATCTGAAACTGTACGCTGTTTATGAGCAGACGTAACTAGACTTCGTAAAGGACCAGCATGGTTGTGGTGACTGGAAACATGTCTCCAGCCCGTTGGCAGGGCGACTTGGGACTTCCATTAGGCGAAAGAAATAATATTGATGATGGATTTTACTATGAGTCTCAAATGACTGAGAAAATTAAAAAAAAGGTATTTCCTAAATTGACCCCGAATATTCCTACTTGGAAACGAACTCAGTACTGTCATACTTCAGGTTTTCACATTAACCATTGCGCCACCGAGGTACTTAGTTAGGTTAGTAACGCATTGTGTAAGCTTGTTGTAAACTTTGCGTTCAATATTGGCTATCATTTGAAATGATCGATCTACTGAAGCTTCTATACTTCCCAGTTAAATAAATTTAACTGAATGAAACTTTTCAAAATTACCTCAGTGTTTTGGTTGTTGTCATATCCCCTAATACAGTATGCGACTAAGTGTCACTTAGATCTTTATTTACTTTGAATCTTAGTTAAATCGTTATTTACCGGTTTCGTTGAATTATTGTTAGCTTGATATAGGTGTACTTAAAATAGGTCAAAATTGAAAGGTATTAGTATCTTTTGCACGATCACCTTCTGGGAATTACTAAGAGCGAAATTTTATTCATCTATCTCAAAATTAGTCTTGTGAGCAAACTTTGCGTAAAAATTGGATAAACACAATTTCTCAGCTCATCGAGTTGACCACGCTTCCGGGGTGATTTAAATTTCCTTATTTTGTTTAGTTACGGTTAGGTACGGGGAAGTAAAACATCGTGAGGAATACTGCCTGAAAAGGTGGAGAACTCTCACTCAGCCTGAAGAAGACCCACAGAGATGCCGTTTCACGGCCCGCCTAAGGAACCAGCATTGTAAGAGGAAGGAAACACATGAGCTGGAAGGGGATTCCATGACTTAGGTATTCCTCAGCCCGGGCCCTTGTGTATGCGTAAAGGCATTCCCGAGGAAATAATAAGGCCTCTCGTCTTAGTTGAAGGTAGACTGGACTGGAGACCCGTGGAGCTACTTATATGTATATGAAGACATACATGAGTTGTTGACTAATTGCGTGAAGTAACGCAGCCAATATCTGGTTGCTTAGACTATACAATGTCCAAAGCACCAGAGTCACGTGCCAAATGCAAATAGAATGACTACACATGACAGCTGGGAAACCCTAACAAGATGTCAATCATACTTACGGCAACAAATTACGTCAAAAACTTATGCTAAGATCCGGTTCTAGGAAAAAGTGAATTAATTACCGTTTCATTGTCGTGTGCACACCTAACTTCTTCTAAAAATATCATATTTGTATGATGATTCAAGTACCAGCTATGATAGTACGTACCAAAATTTAGTCCACTCACATACCTAGTTAGTAGGTATTTTTTAACTAGTAATCTACCTACTCACATACTGGTACTGTATATAAGCACGTATACTTACATACGACGTATGTTCTCATAGAGCCCAAATAATTGAGAAATAAGTTGTTTCAATTTGGTACATAATTTCACGAAATAAAAGGGATCGATGGAATAACTGATAAAGTTTAGGGACCGTTGTACGGAATCGCTAGAATTCCACCAAAATTATTGCCAAAACTCGTAGCAATCAGCCGGTTTGACAACGGCATTTAAGAAACAGTTCAGTGAGTCCTTACAATACTACGAACGCAGGTATATGACGTATAAAAAGGTAGAATTTGAAGCCGCATAACCAACCGTTGGGGTAAACGAGTTCTAGAGTGGATACCGCTCTCGAATCTCGGCAGATGCAGTGGGGTGATGACACAGATTACCCCCAATAGATACCGCATGTTCGGCATTTTGCTTTGAGTTTCGCGAGTCAATTTCAGGTGGTATGGAAGGGTGTGCGGGGGACGTAACTCATTTCTCAAGTGATGTACATTTGTATTGTGCAATGTCGATAATTTTATCGAAAAATTACCAATCAGGTATATTAGACTAGATTATGTCTGTATCACCTTTTCAGTATTTTGTGCAATACTGGATATTTATCTATGTATGTATATAAATATATGTTTATATATGTCACCGGAAAATAGCAAGAATCGTAAGTTAATCAATTTCCTAGGTAGTTGATTATCTTTCGGAATATAACAAACGGTAGTGGAAATGTATTATTTAACGCAATGGATTTCAGTTAGTTAATCAACTTACGGTAGCCTGACAGTCATTTAATAATTTACGATTTTGACACAAGTAAAATCGTCCTCAAATGGGCCAATCGTTGCTCAATGTACTATTTAACGGTGCACTATTACCCGTAACTTAATACACTGTTCCCTGATTGGTTGCCGGGATAACGCCACGTGAGCCATTGAACCAATCAACGTTCACCTCACCTTCGTCGGATGATTTTACGGCAAGATCCCGTAAAATGATCAATTTACTAAAATACATAAAATAAAATAAATAAAATAAAATAGTTTATTTCAGCAAATAGATTCACTAGTAATACTTTTGCACGTCAAACTTTTTTCCTACCAGCACTTCGACGTGTAGCCTGCTGAGAAGAAGTGCCGCAACAAACTCAACAGTTAGCCTTTTTTAAAATATATAATACAATACAATAATATCGTTTTAAAAGCGCAAGCGAGCAGACTATCATGTCCATGTAATATTGTCATCCATATAATCTTGTACTTTATAATAACCTTTTGACATTAAAATGGACTTAAGAGCGCGCATACATTTTTAAGCAACTCGAAACGCACGCGGGAGCCGATTCCGAAACACACATAGACATCATTTGTGTCTGTGTGGGTGAGCGGCATGTCGGACGCAAACTCCGGCGCCACGCCCCCCGGGCGCGTCGGACGAACATATTTTGATACTTAACAATTTATTATTCATCTAAATTACTTGAAAATTCTATTATTGCTAAATATTTTATTAGTGTAGTATAGGTGCGTACTTATTAAACATATTTAAACACTTTAGAGTACATTATTCTTAAGTGCTTATTAATTAAGGTTTAAGAAAAATATAACAATAATTTTGTCTTTCTATCTTTATATGTACCAGGTACTTACCTATCCAAAGGTATTGTGTGAGTAATTGACATTATTAATGTTTCTTTATAAAAATCAATAATCCCTACTGTGTTTTCCTTGCCTTCTGATCATGAGTCAAAGGTCGTGAGTTTGATTTCCATCCAGGACAAACATTCGTGTGCTGAACATTTGTGTTTGTTTTGTGTTTAGGTGTTTGTATTATTATTTAAGGAAAGAGCAGTCTCCGTGGTTGCCACGATATAACTCTAACCCGTTTTATGAATGAATGAATATCGTTTATTTGCGTGAAAAGTGGTACAAAAGTTGGTATCAATAGGATGAGCTCACATTTCTCCAGAATCTGGCATGCAAACAGATAGATGATTAAAATTTATTATAAGTTATTACATTAGTCAAACAGTAGTACATTAAAAATATGTCAAAGAGAAAATTAACATTACTAAATAACTGGGTCACCACAACTCTCACTTGAATGAATCAAAGTATTCTTCAACCGAATAGAAGCATTTATCAATTAGCCACATTTTTAACTTCTTTTTGAATATATTAAGTGGTAACAATTTTATATCATCCCCCAATCTATTGTAGACCTTGATCGCCATACAATAGGCATTTCTACTATATAACTCGGTTGTTACACAAGGTAATACGAGTTTGTTAGGGAATCTTGTATTGGACCTAATACTACGTTGTAAATTAAACAATTGGGTATTGGTTTTGACAAAAAGACACAATTCCAATATATATATGCTTGGGACAGTTAATAAATTAAGTTTCTTGAAAAATGATCTACACGATGTCAAAACATCAATGTTAGTGATGGCCCGAACACATTGTTTCTGCGCTATGAGCGCTCGATTAACCTGGCACGAATTACCCCAGAGCAGAATGGCATATCTCAGTAGAGAGCTTACATAGCCGTGATATGCTTGTAGGGCGACCTTAGCATCACTTATTTTGGTCAGTCGCCAGAGCGCATAGGCAAATGAATTTATTTTGTTACACAATTTATCAACATGACCACTCCAAGAGAAGCGATCATCCAACATAATCCCTAGAAATATGGATTGGCAGGACTCTCGAATAACTTCACCCGCAAAATGTACGTTAAGAGATAGCTTGTTGCCATTCCTATTTATAAATTGCATAAATGTCGTCTTTTTTAAATTTGCATTCAAATTATTGTTAGTCAACCATTCCATTACCTTACATATAGTGTCATTGATTTCTTGATTGTATGTTTGTGTATTATTGCATGGTATAACCACAGACACATCGTCAGCAAAAAGTGTACATTTATAATCTAAGACGTTCGGAAGGTCATTGATGTAAATTAGGAACAGTAAAGGGCCTAAAATACTACCCTGTGGTACCCCTACTCTATTTTGTTTAGTGTCTGATCTGAATTCGTATATTTCTCCTCCAACCTTAATTATTTCCACATACTGTTCTCTGTCGCTCAAGTAGCTGTGCAGCCATTTATTTGCTATACCACGAATCCCATACCGGTCGCATTTTGTTAAAAGGATTTTATGATTCACAAAATCAAACGCCTTACTCATATCGAAAAGGACTGCCGTTACTGGCATTCGTTTATCCATGTATTCCATTATCCTATTTGCTAATGTAAAAGCAGCCAGACTTGTCGATTTGCCCTTCCTAAATCCAAACTGTTCCGAATTAATTATGTTAAACTTTTCCAAGAACTTTGTAATACGTATATGCATGACTTTCTCAAAAATTTTTGATATGGTTGGCAAGAGAGATACCGGTCGGTAGTTATCCATATCATACCTATTTCCTTTCTTGTGTAATGGTTTTACGACAGCTATTTTTAAGGGTTGAGGGAATACACCAGAAGTGAAGGACAAATTTATAAGATGACTCAGAACTGGTGCAATTTCATATTTACCTTGCTTAATTATTTTTATCTGTATTTCATCATAACCCGACGACTTTGTCGATTTAAGAGAATTTATTATTTCCACTACTTCTTGCCCAGTAGTTGGGGCCAAAAAAATGCTAGCCGGATTAGATTCAATATGATTTATGTCAGATATACGATTTTGTTGGATAGTGGAGTTCGTCATATTGATATAATAATTGTTAAAACTATTTGCGATGTCAACTGGATTATTTAATATTTTATCATTTACCATTAGAATGTCAATATTTTTATTATCATTATTATTTTGCGTTTTATTTTTAATAACATCCCAGGTTGCCTTACATTTATTCCTTGATTTATCTAAATATCTTTTATTTGCTATTTTTTGAGCATGGTTTATGCATCTCTTTAAGCATTTCGCGTAAACTTGATATTTCGATTTCAATGAAGTATTCGAGTTCTTATAATAATTAAATCTCAATTTTCTCTTTGTGGCTGTAGATTTTTTTATGCCATTTGTAAACCAACACGAACTTTTATTCTGTTTTACTCTAATTCTAAGTATGGGGAAACATAAATCATAAAACAGTCTGAAATCCTCAAGAAAAACTCGAAATGCGTCCGTCATATCAGGATTTTCATACACATCGTACCATGAGAGACTCTTTAAGCATACTAGAAATTTTGAGACGTTATCGAAGCTGTAATCTCGCTTTTTATAATACAAGGTCTTAGGCAATGAATTCGTGATTGAAGTTGAAAAACTAATTGACTGTGCCGTGTCATGATCAGATAGGCCCAGTTTATGAGTGTCCCCTTTTGCTTCCGATATATTGCTAAGGATCTGGTCTAGGCAAGATAGCTTACGTGTGGGGCATTGAATATGGAGTTTCAGATTATTATTAGCGGCGATCTGGTTTAATTCCTCGGTATATTTACTTTTTTTCAGTATATCTATGTTTAGATCCCCGGCGATAACAATTTTATATTGCAGCTTGTTTTTTAATATTGTTAACAGCCGTTTGAATTTGTGAAAGAAAGCTGCAATATCTGATGTTGGCGTTCTGTATACACATATAACTATGCATTTCATAGACCTAATATCTATACCGCAACATTCAAAAACAAAGTCCTCTGACAACTCTTGTACCCATTTTAATTCTTGTGCTTGGATTTCGGCACTGTGGAGTATGCAAACTCCTCCCCTTCTTTGGTGGGACCGTGAGTAGTATGCTGATAATTGGTAACCCGCAATGTTTATGTTACCTTCACTGCCTGCCCTGACAAATGTTTCACTGAAACACAGTATGTTGAATACTTTATCATTTGCAGACAATTCGGCCAATGTTATTTCAATAAGTTCCTTTTTTCCAAGAATCCCTGCGATGTTTTGGTGAAAGACAACAAATGAATTATTCCTGACGAAAAAACGAGCTCTGCTCCGAAACCGATGTTGGTTTGTTCAGACACTTTTTTGGAAAATAGTGCGTAATCAATTTTTGGTTTACCATTTTACCTAAATTTACATTATTATTTACTCTAGTCATGGGACGGAAAAAGTAAGGAATTGTGCCTTTTTTATACGTAGTACCTTTGTTATATGTAGTATGTGATGCTACCAAGTGGTTTTCCTTGATCGCGAGTCTGTTGTAACCCAGATATTTTTGGTCGTAATACATAAAGTCAATATGATTATTTATTAAATTACATGTCTTATGCAGAAAGCCTGTATCGTCTTGCTCTAAGTTCAAAAATACACAGTTGTCAATATTATTACATAATAGTTGTAAATGGGAATTTAAATATTTTTCGTTCAAATAAATATTATTTTTAACACTAAGTATAATTATATTCAGTCTATTATGTGATTTAAGAAAGAAACTAAGATCAGCTAAAAACAATGTCGGGTTCCTGTCACATTCCCCAACGCTTAGAACAATTACATCATTCGATTCTGCATGCATGGTGTCAAAAGGTTTCAGTATTTCATCACACAATGCATTAGGCTTTATAAATGACATTACATTGTAATGTTTAAATTTAGTGTCCTTTCTAGATTTGCATAATGCTGGGCCTAATCCACTACACTGCTGACCCCCTAAAATATATATCGTGTTGTTTTTCTTAGGGGATGCGATGGTTTTGTGGACTTCCGAAATCTGCTGATCTCTGCATTCTTCCTGGCTAAGGAGAGATGTCGTTTTATTGTTGGTGGAATTAGTCTCTGTTTTCTCGTGTTCCTTAATAGCGTTACAGTCCAGGTTTTGAATGGTGTCATTTAACTCTGCCTCTGTGCCCTTATTTCTTTGTAGGAGTCGGTGTTTTATTTTATTTTTACTTTTGGTTGACGATTTGGGCGTAGACCGACATATACTTTGCAGTTGTTTGTTTTGCAATTCCGATTGAGCAAGTTGTTTTTTCAGAGAAGTGTTTTCCAGTAGAAGATTTTCAATTTCGTTTTTAGCGCTAGTTAATTTTTCTTGTAACTTTTCTATTTCCTTTCTTATCTCGTCTGATTCGTATAAATTGTTTAAGTTAAGCTCCGGACAGCTATTATTAATAGTATCGCTTTGTGGTGCAAAACTGTCGAAATCGCTTTCTTCACTTAAAGAGTCGAAAGAGTTTTGCGTCAGCACATTGCATTTCTTTCTTGTTGTAACATTATCTGATTTCAGTGATAACGATTTCGTTTTGTTGTCTGTATCCGTTTTTGCCTGAAACCTGTTATTTGGCGTTGAAGCATCAGGTGAGCCTGCTTTTTGAAAGGACGTGCTAACTATCTTCAAAGGCATTTTCCGTCGCGCACAATTCGAACAGGTCCATGAATCTCTCCGATCTTGATCCATGAGATGATAAAGTTTTTCTCTTTTTGAACAGATCAAATCGTAAGGCTTTTTGCAATGCGAACACACTAGGAACTGCCTTTCATTAATGTTTTTATGGCATTGTGCACAAACCCTTTTTGGCGGCATATTTAATTTTCTTTTTACATAAAAAGAAAATAAATAAAAGTAGAAAAATTTGCAAAAAAATAGTTCTTAGCCGGACTTGAACTCACACCGCCGTGAACGCTTCCAGTGTATGAATCCCCCGAGCCACTGAGTCACGTAAGTAGCCGTGCGAATTAGCTGTATAGGTTTTTGCGTCAAGAATGTCCGATAAGAAGTGAGTCAATAATGGTCGGCCGAGGTACCCGTTAATGTTTTGAACACTGAGTCACTGCCGAAATTGGTCACTGTTTTATCACTATTTGATCACAATTACTGTAGTTTTCGTGGATTTTGATCAATATTCCGATGCAAGATATTTACGTCTTAGGATGGTTGCAAGTTTTTGGTCTAAATAAACACTTTAACTATTTTTAGCATAAATTAATACAGGACCAGCTTAAAAGTTGACCGTCACGCATCGCGCGTCACGACTACCCTTTATATTTTAACTTGTAAAAATTACTTTGTTCATTTTCACTCGGCAGAAATGGATCTCACAAAGAGGCTGGTTGCCATCATTCAAAAAAGATTCGTTTGTAAACAATTTGTCAATTTGAATTAAGATCCTAAGTCTCCTATGCACTGATCACAGAGATCATGTATACCTACTGATGCTTGTGCTGAAAGTTGTGCTTGTGTTTCGTAGCAGAAACCCCAGATGGCCTACAACAACTAAAATCTGGTTCCTATCCAGCTTGACCAATCCATCACTTATTCTCGGGATTAATATTCGTCGTGACCCGAATCCTAAGGGTTACATTGAAGGAGTCATTGACTACTGCAGCATTCTCTAAAATAGGTGTCCTGAACCTGATTCTGAAAGAATATATCACGACTGACCAGCGCTGTTTTTTCTGAATACTGCTTTTACGCAATTTTATAAATGATGCAATGGACAGGTTACAAAGGCGAGCTATCTGAATAGGTAGGTATGGTGAGTCCTCTTGTGTATATTCAAAAATTCTCTAGGATCGGTATTTTGAAAATTAAAATTAAATAAAACAGCAAGTAAAAAATGTTGTCATTATCTCGTTTATTTTCTACTTTACGGTCTAAATTAAGAAGACTAAACTTGTAGGAAATTAATTTTTAAACAATTTTGGTTCCTTCCTTTTCCCCTAAAATCGATATTTTGGAAATAAAACTCGCAAACCGCGACATATTCAAAACTGTATCATTATCTCCTATGTTGTAGTTTTTACGGCATGAATGAAAAGAAACAAAGTTCTAGAGAGTCAATTTCCGAGCAATTTTGGTTCCTACCTTTTCCCCCAAAATCGACATTTTGGAAATTAAACTGAATTAATTAATTACCTATTAATATTTCTAATTTAACATAATTCCAATGACGGCGACGAAGCAAATAAAAGAAATAACAATACCTATTATGGCAAACTGCTGCACTAATGAGGGCGCCCATGTCGCGTGTGAATTGGCCACCAGAGGTGCTAGTGTAGCGTGAGGTATCCGAAATGTCAAATTACATAGGTTCTGTGGGTTAAACGAGTTTATTTCGACAATTAAATAATTTTGTGCAATTTTGGTATAACTGGCAATTTTCGAAAATGTGAGACACGGCTCAGTGATTATCTGCGCTTTAAAAGCGGAGCCGAGAAAATTAGGTGTAAAAATTAGCGGTCTGAAAGAAAAGATAGTTCACTGGTTTGTTTATTAACCGTTAACAAACACTTTTGCCTTTTGGAAACATATGTCCTCCTTCTTATAACGAACAAACAGTCATCACATGCATAAAACAAACCTTAACAGCTATGCCCGCAGACCTCACTATACAGTGGCGTCCTCTGGTGATTACAAAAACGGTAGCCCTCATTGGCAACGTTGCACCTTGCGACTTGCATACTGCAAGTTACATGCTCGCCCTGCTCGTCGCCATACCACCATTCAGCATACGTAGCCGGTAATTTTAACGTAATGTATGTAAATAAGTTACCGTAACATATCCGTATCTTACCAGCCTTTTCGCTAAAATCACCCCTAGTAACCGTAATGGCCATACATTTCACAAACTATCATATTGCATTTTGGTTTTACGTTTTGAAACTATAAAATATAATTTTTACTTCTTTCTAATACTATCTGAATGAAAGTAGTAATCTCATATCGTTATCAGCCTCTCACACTCTCCACTGCTGGACATTGGCCTCTCCCATTGTTGACCACTTTGATCGATTTAATTTTAATCTTAGATACTTGTTATTATTGTGACACAAAGATTCACTTATTCCACACTAAACAATTAAGCGACAATTCCAAAATTGGATTCGAAGATCGATTTATCTAAATAGATCAATTTCGTGCATACTATCAAACATTTTATCATCCATCTTTACACATATAATTTTACTAATAATAACTCGACTATGGGATTTCTAGGACTTTCAGCTTCATTGTATGCCTTTATTTATAGTCGTGAACATGTGACGTAGATTCCTTAAATAATCCCAACTCAAATGAATCTCCTTATCAGTTTCTTCATGGAAGTTGTTTCTGACCATTGATGTTAACGAGCATAATAATAATCATTGGAATAGCCTTACTTTGTAACTTCATTAGTGAACTAATAAACAAATATCATATAAATTTTTTGAAATATTTAGCAAATGTGGTTGTAGGTAATAATAATTATAATAATCCTGATGTTTGTATTTAATACTCATGACTAAACATTAAATCATTTCATTAATTTAGTACATTATTTTAACTTAATAAATTTTTCATACAAAAATAATATTACAAAGTATCAAACTCGTGGAGTTGCACTCGCGCAGAGCGGTATACGCTCATAAAAGTGGTTGTGCGTATGTGTGCGTGAGCGGAGCAGCGAGCGGCACGTCCTCCCGCTGGGATGACCCGATTTGGACTGAATCGGCAAGCGTCGCGCGCGTGGCTTTATAGTCACTTTTAAAAAAATCGTATAAAATAACAGGCATAGAATATTAATAAAATAATGATTTAGTGCACTTAAAAAACACTTCTTTTACATTTACCCAAAATTTCAACTAAAAGAAACAGTGTTTTCTACTAGAAAAACACTGTTGAAAAGTGTGAATTGAGCTTATTTTGAAAAATTATTTTGGACCATTTAATAACACATTTTTGAAAGTTTTTTTATCTAGTGCACTAATAGACCATATAAGCTATTGTATAAACATATATTTAAAACATATGTATGTAATGCAATTGATATTAAGACTTTCGAAATTGACTCTGACTCGCATTTTTGCGAATCGGCTTACGGGAGATCTTTGATAAACAAAAATATACTAGTAAATGTTGTATTTTATCTAGCCTACGCACTGCTTGAAGACTTTATCTATATAAAAAACTATGTTTCTTATTTAAAAAAAATCGTTTTATATGATAATAGCTCGTCCGAAAATACCAGTTTCGCCGCAAATACGTCGAATTCTGTATGCGCGCTCTTAATGCGAGATTTAAATCTATGTATAGGTAGATCAACAATATTTTGCGGTATTTTGTTAAACATTTTTACACTTTGTCCTATGAATGAGTTACCAGTTTTACGAAGCCTGAGATTGGAAACAGCAAGTTTGCTCTTAATTCTAGTGTTGAACTGATGAAGATCTGAGTTTTTACTATATAAATGTATATTCTTACGTACAACCATAATGCAGTCAAATATGTACTGTGATGCCACAGTTAGGATGTTAATTTCTTTAAATAATTCTCTAAGTGATTCGCGAGATTTAAGTCCATATATAGAACGGATCGCCCTCTTCTGTAATACAAAAATAGTTTGTATGTCAGAAGCTGATCCCCATAGGAGCAAACCATATGACATAACACTATGGAAGTAACTAAAATAAACAAGTCTCGCCGTTTCAATATCAGTGAGTTGCCTAATTTTTTTAACTGCATATGCAGCTGAACTGAGTCTTCCTGCCAGGGCTTCTATATGAGGAGCCCACTGTAACTTGGAATCCACAGTAATCCCTAAAAAGGTCGTAGACTCAACAAGCTCAATGTGTTCACCATTCATAATTATATTAGTATTTACTTGCCTCACATTAGGCATCGTGAATTTAATACATTTTGTTTTATTAGAATTTAAAAGTAAATTATTTGTGTTAAACCAATGCAATACCTGCGAGAGAGCATTATTTACTTCGTCAGATACTTGCTTATGTCTGTCAGTTTTAAAAATTAGAGAAGTGTCATCCGCAAACAATACCGTCTCACATAAGCCTTCAGCAAAATAAGGAAGGTCATTTATATATATTAAAAACAGCAATGGTCCCAATATAGAGCCCTGGGGCACTCCCATACGTAGTAAGGCGCCAGAAGAATCAATTCCGTTAATAACAACTTTTTGAATTCTGTCAGTTAGATAGGACTCTAACAAACTTAAAGCAACATTCGAGACGCCATAATGCCGCAACTTCAGAAGTAAGATTTCATGATTAACGCAATCGAATGCCTTAGATAAATCACAGAAAACACCCACTGCATCCTGCTTATTTTCCCAAGCACCAAATATATGTTTCATCAGCGCCACTCCTGCATCAGTAGTGGACTTACCTTTTGTAAAACCAAATTGCTTTTTATGCAATAACTCATTTTCCTTAAAGTGAAATACTAATTGGTTAAAAATTATTTTTTCAAAGATCTTACTAAGCGCTGGTAAAACAGAAATAGGTCTAAAATTGGATGGGTCACTTCTTTCACCAGACTTAAATAAAGGAACAATCTTACTGTATTTCATCAAATTTGGAAACTGACCTATATCTACACACTCATTAAATATGATTGCTAAATGTGAGGCAATGGTGGGTATAATGGTTCTTAATACCACTACTGAAATTCCCCACAAATCCTCTGTCTTTTTTAAGTTAAGTTCGTTAAAAGTTTCTAAAATCGTTATATAATCAATATGGCTAAATTTAAAATTGTTGAAACATTCATCCACATTTGCTTTGAGAAGAGATTCAGCTGCAAGCGGACAAGAATTTATTTTACTTGTTGTTATTAAAGGTATATTGGAAAAATAAGTTTCAAATGCTGCGGCTACCTCTGCGTCAGAACTAAGACAATTGTCACCTATTTTAAGAGAGATCTTGTGATTATGTGATCGAGTTTTACAAGTCTCTTTATTGATTATTTTCCAGGTGGCTTTAACTTTATCCTTTGAATTTTTAATTTTTTCTTTAAGATAATTTGCCTTCGCCATTATACAAACTTTCTTAAAAAGTTTCGAATATTTTCTAACATGTTCTATAATATTCTCATCTTTTGAAGTGGTTCTAAGTTCATAGAGTTCGAATAACTTTCTTCTACTGTTATAAATTCCTGGAGTAGCCCAATCACTAAATTTTGTTTTAGTGTTGTCTACCTTAACCTCTTTCTTAGTAAACACTGTATTAAATTCATTTTTAATTGTGTCAAATAGCTTTGCATACATTTGATCAATATCCCTATTATTCTCAGTGTAAGATATTTGAGAGATTTTATAATCTATGTCTTTTTTATATCTCTCAATGCGATTTACAGTGATAGGTCGATATACGAAGTTAACTGACTTACGGTCATGATGGCGCTCAAATACTGCCATTTGGCCACTGTGGTCCGAATTTATAAAGTTTATTATTGATTTATTGATTGGTTTGGAGTTACAAAAAATATTATCAAGACAAGTAGCTGATGTGGGTGTTATTCGAGTAGGTTCATCAAAGAGCTGAAAAAGATCATAAGATTTAAATAAATTTAGGAACCTGACTGAAGTCTGTGAATTATCTAAAATATTTATATTAAAGTCCCCACATACAACTACTTTTTTATAACCTTTACATACTTTATTTAAGCCCTCCTCCATAGTAGATTCAAATAAATTGAAATCACCAGAAGGGGGCCTATACACACAGACAATGATGTACTGCTCAAGCTCTGCACAGGATAGCTCAATGGTTCGCTCAACGGAGAGTGATGATACATCTTTACGGTCTTTTGACTTTAGACTATTTTCAACTAATATCAGTGACCCACCCCTAATCGCAGCACTCCTAGTGAACGAACTAATGACCTTGTAATTATCAATACTAATTAACAACTCAAATTGTCTTAACCAATGTTCGGTCATACATACAACATGTATATTTTTTTCATTTAAATATAATTCTAATTCAAGTTCTTTGCCAGGAAAGCCTTGTATATTTTGATGAATAATATTTAACTGGTCGGACTTTCCCTTTGTTGACATAATTACATTGCTAGAGTTATCCTCTATTGTCTTGTGGTATAATTTAAATTACATGAAGTAATTTTCAAGTTCTCAATGTCATTTTTCTGCTCAATAAAAGCAAGTTGAGTAGCCAAGTTCTTGGCTGAACACTTAATAAAATATGATAGCGATATTGCTATTTGTCTTTTATATGTATTAGATAAATAAAATATATTATCTTTTGTCAAATACAATTTTTTCGATATGTTAAATGTCATAGAGTTACAGTCAATTACATGGAATTTATAATTATTACATGTCAATTTATTCATTAATAAATTAATTTTATATCTATTTTCATTTTCTGTCTGTGGCAAACACTCACTGAAGGGCAGTGTAAACATAACAATATTTTGAACCTTCAATGAATTTAAAAATTCAAAACATCTCATAAATTCTGTTCTATTTATATTTTCTCTATTGGATGTCATAATTATAAGTGTGGTGTTTTGATCAAAATTGTACATACTTATTTGTTTTATAATTAATCTCAGCGGTAGGTTTGGGAAACAGTGATTCAAAACCGGCTGTCCCATGTAGGTACTTAATAAGAGGCCCATATTTTTACCAAATTCATCACTAAACATAACAATTTTATTTACATTTTGGTGGGTGGGCAAGGAACCGTTGTTTGTAGTTGCACTGGATGGAGGCGTTCGGTCATTACAAACTGAGAGTGACAAGTCACACACTGACCGAGAACCATCATAATTACATTCACTATTGTGGGTATTACACCCTGTTGATGAACTATCCAAAAGGCTCTTCAAAGCCAGTATGTGTTCCTTATTCTCTTTCTTGGAACTTAGGTATTTATTAGTCATAATTTCTAAGGATTTTTTCAATGCAAATATTTCAGATTCGAATTGTTTTATACTATTTTCATAGGATGTCATGTTTTTGTCTAAAGTATGTGAAATAATACATTTCAACTGCCGTTTTGACATTATAAGTATATTCAAATGAGTATAGTTATAAATATGGTTAGGTGAAGTAATCACAGCAGTTTTCATTTACTCGTCTTCTATCCTTCATACATTGAAAACTATCCTATGTAAATGTCTCTAACAGCAGGGTGCGGCATTTGTCCATTTTAATGTTCTCTCAGGACACTTTGGAAATCTAAAGTAGAAACACTAAAATTTTTCTCATCTTGCATTATCGATATACTTGAAAGTAATACATTGTAACACTATTGTCAAACGTGTCTATGCTAGAAAGGGATAAAAATAGTGAAATTGGTAATGAAAGAAAGGGATCATGAAAAAAGACATCAACGCGAGCTAACATCTGTCAAATATTTTCCATCGTAACTTGAGCTCCGGCGCCAAGGAGTTCAATACTAAGATTCATACGTTTATGTTCTACAAACTATTAAAAGTGTCTCCGATACACACGGGTCTGACTTCTGGTCAGTACTGACCGTGGTACTGACGCACTTTAAGCGCATGCGTATTTCGCGCCTGCATTGCATTGATGTATTACCTCTCGCGCGATATCTTAAGTGCGGTATCTATTGGAGATATCTGTGGGTGATGATTAACGCAAGACGGCTGGCAAGTGCTAGCTGTGAGAAGTCTACGCTCAAAAGCAAAGTGACGAAAAATTGGAGAGGCCTACGTCCAGCTGCGGACAGAGGCTCATGATGATGATGAAGGCTAAATTATATATTAACAGTTGCAGAAATGCACACAGATTAGCCATAGAAATTAAAGAACCTGCTTAGCCTCGTGCGGAAAATAAGCATAAACATGAAAAGCAAACACAGTTATCGCGAAGGTCACTCATATTTTTTTTCACAACGTCTCCCTCGTGCACACCATATTTGTTTCATGAAACTATATAGGGCTAGTCAGACCATGAATAATGTAAGAACATGGCTATTTGAGTGGGCGAGTTGGTACGTAAAAGCACCGTCAAACTGTGCTCGTACAATACCGATTTCAATTTATTTCAATACAATAAGACTTGTAGAGTAACGGTTACGCGTGATCTTAGCTATTGTACAAGTCACAAGTGGGCATATTTTCCCATAAACAGAAACTTTTGTCACAAAACATTTATTACAATCGTCGTAAAGTAACAACAAACAACATCGATATGAAAATAGCCTTAAACGGCACATCTCGGCAAAACTCTTATTAGGGAGGAATCATTTAAAGATGGGTAACTACTAAGGTTCTTGTAACGCTGAGACGAGTCTCGAGGAGTTTGGGAGACGAGACTTTCGACATCGAAATTTTATTGTAGTTATTTATTTTAATCAACTTTGAAACAAACTGTCGAGATTTCCCAAACCCTATAATGATAGGGTTTGAGAAGTCAACTCGATAGTTTCGAAGTCTCTCTCTTCTTTCTTTTACATTCATTGTCTAAAATATACTACTAAAGATCTCTTAGATACTTAATGTAGAGAGAAGAAGACCCCTTCTTTCCTGTACATATTGTATTATTATGGTGTTAGTAATTGCATAGAGATAAAGAGTAAAGGAGAGTATTAATATTGTTAGAACTTAAATCAATAGTTTCACTTTAGAGAAACAAATCTATTTACATTATCATAATGCATTCGCAATCAGAGCTCTTATTGAAACGGGGGCATGAACTCCTAAGTCAAACAAGTATAACAGACGATTCGTTGATTAAGTAGAACATGATAATAAATCACCGATTTGTCGGCATATCTTTCGGAACAATTTGTCTTCGCTTGTCATAACCATAAACTTTCCGTCGTTCTCGTTTTATTGGTAGACGATTTTTAGGGTTGACAATCTGAAAATTTAAGGGCTTGGACATGACCACGCATATCATTCTAAAACTAACCCTCGCCCGCTGCTTGGTTTGCGTTTTTTAGAAGTCTACGATTCCATGAACTCGTAGAATACTTTTTTTTTCTGAAGGATTACTGATAAAGTGAAACGCAATAAGTTAAGACTAGAAACTTTTAAGCAAGTTTTTTTAATTTGGCAGACTTTGCTTGTGGCTCTCCATGTATATTTTTTGTTTATATTACAAGACTTTCCATTATTTAGCATTCTCAGTTCCTATTTTTTACATATCTATGCAAAGTTGACAATAAAAGATGTACTTACTTTTAACATTGAAATAAAAATCAATGCTAATATTCTTAACAATGCTAATTTATAATAACACGAAATTAAAATAACATTGAAATAAAGCCAGAAAAGGTCAGAAGTTGTATATTAAAACACCTATTAATGTTTCGCAACATTTAAATTTATTTCGACAATTTGCGCATGATATTCTTCATCAAACAAGTTAACAAATCACACTAGCTAGCCTGTTCTCGCGTCCTAGTCAAGTTTATAGTATACCACGCTATTCATTGTAAATGTCAGACAATGCTGATGACGCGAACAACTCGTGCCATCCGCACCTCATGAATAATGTATCGGTAATAAATATAGCAGAGCCTGCGTCACAGATGGACACGTCGTGCTGCACATATCTGAGTGTGGAACAATGATAATTATCGTGTCAACGTGTGACGGCGATTGCCGCTGATAACCGAAGGCCGGTGTTGAATCAATACCGGTTTGTACTGTCGCTGTACTCAATAGTTCGTGGTACAACACACGATCACGCGGGATAACACGAGATACGAAGAAGAGCAAACTTATGTGTGTGCACTAGACTTTAGACTTCAACATCTCGATTCGTTTAACCCTTCAGCGGGGACAGGTTGTGTATACGAATTGCGCAACCTTCTATTTGGTTTTCGAAAATGTAAATTGTATACGGACGGTGGACGTTGTAAACGTTTGTGTTTGTTTCGTGTTTGTATTTAAGTGTCGTCCGTGTGGTTTCCGGATTGAGAAATCCGCATCCTATTCTAATAGGACCACCCCATCTTATCCCGTAGGTGTCGTAGGGGACGACTAACGGAATATCAGGAAACGAACAGCAGCGTTTACCTGGGTATTAATAAAACCTACTGCGGGCACCAACCGGCCTGCCAAGCGTGGTGACTAAGGCATATCTTCCTAAATTACCAACGCACAAAAAAGGAGTGTTTTAAAATTTAACCAATTTCAAATACATGTGTTTTATCTTAATTAATTGTTTAAATAAAAGATGACAATACGTCAACTCAAATGAAGAACGTTTCTACTGCTTGTATTTGCTAGGTTGATGTTAACGATAAGATTGGAGATGGGCCGTATTCTCAAGAAGACAAAGAGCTCATTCTGTCGAGTGCCACCACCGACTCGGAAATACATTTCACAATAACTTATTCACATTGTTTATATTAAATTTACAGATTTGTGGTCTTACAGACCTTTCGAACAATCCAACACTTCAAACGTGGAGAGTTTACACAGCAAATCACTTTCGCGTCAGTTTCGTACTCAAATCGGTTCGCAAGTATAGTTTGCTGACCATTAAAAGTTTCGGGTCCACCCAACAAGTTCTGTGTGAGTTCGCTGCGGTATTGGGCGACACGTAAGTATGGGATCTATTAAACAGTTAGATGGGCAGATAATAAAATTAAGCGTCAATGGTTTTGGAACATCTTTGACAAGAAAATGAACGATTTTGAGAACAGTGCCCACACTTTTCAGCTCCCCAGGTCACAAAATTAGGTCTCACATGCCCGGATTATACAAGCTACCTAAGATTATAAGAAGAAGGGTACATTTGTGCTCGATAACAGATCCAAAGCCTATTGGTTAGGCAGATGAAATATATTTATTTTTAATAAGTAAACGGGTAGCGCCTCCTAGCCTGATGTTAAGCGATGTTGGAGCCTAGGATGAAGTGCGCTCACCCAACAAAAACCGATTCACTCTCGCCTTGAGAATCTGAAGATTTTCAAGGCGAGGGTTGAACACGGACTCCGGTAAAGAGTTCCACAGTTTAGCCGTCCACACTATGAATGAAGAGGCAAAACGCTTTGTACGAGTTTTTGGAACCTGCATCAAACATCTTACTATATGGTACCTGGATATTTCCTAGGATAACCCCGCATACAGATTGCGGCCCGAAACCCATAACTTCCTAGGGATAAGGTTTCCAATCCCTAGTTACTCCGGTGACGATAGCAACCTGCCTAGGCTGTCAACGTAGTTATTTAGGAAAAAAAAAAGAACTCGTCGACATAGAAATACGACTTTCGTGAACACGCCAGGCAAAAGCCGTAGTGACTAAACATAAATAATGATATTGTAGTCTTTTTACGGACTATTCGCACCGGCTGTCAACAAAGCAGATGGCGCTACGAGCAGGTGCGCGAGCGCAAGTCAAGGCCCGGGCAAGGCTGCGCCGCGCTCCGACCAATTAACTGGCACAATAACTCACTATGTGCAAACAAGTCTCACATGTTCGTATACGTTTAATAATTGATAATAATAACAATGAAAATGGGGAAAATCAAGCTGCTTATGATAGTTTTTTACCTGTAAGACAATAGGATAGTCGACTAGGCTTGTCGATTGTGTTACTTATTATTACAGTCAAACACATAAAATTGTGTATGGCATGACTGACATGTGGTGTTATTGTTGTGATGTAAAAAATTACAATTAAGATAAATACTATAGGTCCGAATACTTATGTCTATGGTGCTAGTTTTAAAATTAATCAAATATGGTGCTTGAACATTAGTATATTGCTCATTAGGTACAATTTATTGAGCTGTTAGAGAACAATTTCCGGCATTCAGCAGTCACCCACAGGCAGCCACACTCGCACTTTTTAGTTGCCATAACAACCGTTTCGGCAGCTACTCACTACGACTAGACGTGCTGGGTAAATACAAGTTTTGGCCACTAAAAGACGCTAATGTGGCCGGGTTAACGCAAGTTTGGCCACTAAAAGACGCTAATGTGGCCGGATCAATAGAAACGATTACGTGCTAAGAAAAACAGCTTTTGCAGTAGTTCTATTCTAGTATCTATGTCTTATACAGTACATTTAGAGCCACGTCAGTAAACATCGTAGTATGTATACGAATACCTAACGTTTGGTCCATCTCAACGTCAGCCAGGTGGGATTTATTACACCTTTAAAACGAGTTTATTACATAATAAACAGATTTATTTAGAAGTCTATCTACGTAGGTTCCCGAAACGGTAATCAAACAAAACGGTCAGGCGTCTTATATCAAATATATGAATTGACCTATATGTATATGACACGAAATATAAAATAATTTGAACTGTATTATATTAATGACTATAATGGTAGACAGAAAATAACTGCTAATTATAATCATTTAAGGGGACATACCGCAAAGGAAAACATAACATTTCCTGAATACTTCATACGTTTATAATATACGATGCTTTACATATAAATAATATGGGTCTCTAAATATGATCTAATATGTGCGTCCGGATAACCTTTTACCTTAAAATGCTACGTAGGTAACCATTACGGAAATATAACATTTACTAATGATACAGTATTATAATAATAACATGTGTTTCCGTCTTCTTTAGTACCTATGGGATCCTTTAAGCGAAGCGGCATCTTGAGTGTCAGCACGGCTCTGGTGACTGACAGGAAACTGAGGTTTCCTGCCCGTTGCCAGAGCGACTTGGACTTCTTTTTCACCTTTACATCAGGCGAAGAAAACACTATGCAGAGCCAAAATTAAAAAGAACACATAATACCTAGAATACCAACACTTTGTTTGATAAGCTTTTTAGTAATTAATGCTAGTAAAGACAATACATTTTTCTTGGTAGGTATTTTATTCGTAGCAAATAATTTAAATTAGGTGAATGTGTCCATGGATCCAGAATAAAAAATGACCTAAAAATATAATTTCCACTTTCACTAATATTGTTTTATAAAACAACCGCTGGTTTATCTTTATGTTAAAAATATTAGTTCAGTAATTTTTCGGGATTACTATGAATGAATTATTTTAGCAAAATTTAAGTACCTTAGTATTTAAATAAAGTTTTTAGACGCTAAACTCGAAAAAGTTTTCACAATTTACAATGAATAGGACCTAACAAAGGTTTTAAATACAGAAATTTTCAATAATTGTGTTTGTAAAAATTGGTTGTCATATGTAGACCAAGCTCTTAATAATTGGAACTCTCACAGCTTTTAACATTAAACTTAATAAACAAATTCTTCATAAAAGACGTACACGAGCAACGAGTCACGCATTGATGTCAATAATTGATGTAATGAGGTTTATTAAATAAAATAACAAATTTGCGTCAAGTAGAGAGATTTTAGGTACCTAGACACCATCGGTTATTCATTCATTTGAGGAAAGCATTGGGAAGTATTTGCAGACAGCGTGTTACTCGTATAAATAATATAAATGATTTAATAAAAATAAATAGCCCAAGATATTCCACGATGGGTCACATAGCGTCATCTAGTACCAAAGTAAGCCTAAGATTGTACTGTGGGTACTAGATAAGTGATAAACCATATAGGTACATAGCAAACGCTCATACCAATGCAAACAGACATGTTCATCAACAAAAATGTTTGTACTGTGTAAATCGAACCCGCGACCACGGTATCAGAGGCTGCGTTCACAACCACTAAACCAAAACTCGTCAAATGGACACACATGACTAAAAGAATTAATTGAAGTGACAATTAATGGACGGTACGAAATTTAAAAGTCGTAATCAACAGATATGAGACAGCTTACAACTAATAGGACTCTTTATTTTGTCATTAAAATAGTTGTAGATGTGGTAAATTAATCGAATACGTAAATATCTATCTGCTGTAAACAATAAAAATACGGTTACATCTATATATTAACTAGCTGCTGCCCGCGACTCTGCCCGCGTGAATATTCGTAAAAAAACACAGCCTATGTGTTAATCCAACGTATAAGCTATATTACTGTAAAGTTTCATTAAAATCCGTTCAGTAATTATTGCGTGAAAGAGGAACAAACATCCATCCTAACAAACTTTCGCATTTATATTATTATATGGGATATGGGATGGGATGGGATTATCCTTTTATTTCTGAATAAGCTAATAAGCTAAAAGACGGACTAATTACAATTTTTAGCCATAATAGCCTATTGAGCCACTGAGCCAGTCTAGCAGCTGAGAAGTAGCGTATCGTCCATAGTAAACAGGCGTACGTAGTAACACATTATGACAGCGATGGTTCGCCGGCAGCCCGTGTATTTATTATTCATCTGCTAGCGCATTGCAACGCGAAGGGCCGCACGGCTGCGGGCGACAGGCGCCTCGGCTCCACGTTTTGTGAAAACGATAAAACGTTGCGATCGACAACAGCGCTCTCGTTTCCCTAGATCTAGGAAATTATATGGTATTATTATTTTTATGGAACTACGGGCTGTGCCCGCGGCTACGCCCGCGTTCATTTTTAGGGGCTGGGGGAGGATTTCCAAAAAATGGCAAGTATTTTCATTAGTAACAAAGAGTCTGTGTGCCGATTTTAGCTTCCTGCCTTGAAAACTGCGAAAAATCTCATTTAAAATTTCATCCCTTCTTTCAAGGGTCGGGTGAAAATTAAAAAAAAAATTTGGGCGAATTTTTTGGTAGTCATAAATAGTCAGCATACCAATTTTTAGCTTTCTACCTTGAAAATTGCGGAATGCTCCATACAAACTTACACCCCCCATTTTAGGGAAGCGGGGGTAAAACAAAATATACATACAGACCAATTGAGAACCTCCTCCTTATTAGAAGTCGGTTAAAAAGTAGCCTACGTACACTGACTACAACTGAATGACTAACAACTGAATCTTCGGATTTCGGAGCGTCTCTAACCAAACGCATCAACCGTTTTTCGCTGTTAATAAAAAAGCAATCGACGAGGTCAACGACGCGCCAGGACTCCGAGCCCTGCGTGCCGATAACATACCAACGGCGACTCCATTTCAATTTTATATCCGGGCCGCGGCAGTGTCCATCGGCAATTCTATCGATCATATATTCCCGGAACGCTTATTATCGTTGGCGCTCATCTCATAAAATAAACAATGCTTCTACAGTAACACCGAATTCTATAGAGTTCTTAAACGCGTAAGCTCGCTTGACGTCATCGCTCGAGCTAGCGTTAACGCTTATCTGTTTTCGGTTGAGAGCACATTCTTTATAGCACTCCACTCTATTGTACATGCACGGGTTATGCGATGACATGGTACTACGCGTACATATAGCGAGGCGAACGTTTGGCGCGCCCGATCAAATGTAATTTAAAGGTAATACCGACAGACAATAGGTCCGATATGTTTAGATACGATCAAACACGTCGGCGAAACGGAAAACGTCGCTCATGCATACTTGATGACCCGCAATCGCTCCCCTCCTTCCGACGAGCGGGACCCACGACTGAACGTTACGATTGGCAGGTTAAGTCACCGACCGCACAGAGTTTTATTTCGGGAACCGAAACGTTCTAACGTTAATTATCAACAATAACTCACGGCAGAGAGATCAAATAAGCCCGGAATCAAAGGGAGGTCGATTGTGGCGCGGTGAACGGCCATCTGGCGTTCGTGCTCGGCTTAATCGCAGACGCCGGTTGGGACCCTTAGCATTAGAGACG
This sequence comes from Conogethes punctiferalis, assembly GCA_031163375.1. Taxonomy (NCBI): domain Eukaryota; kingdom Metazoa; phylum Arthropoda; class Insecta; order Lepidoptera; family Crambidae; genus Conogethes; species Conogethes punctiferalis. The sequence continues at coordinate 205,390 of CM062079.1, read as the reverse complement.
GCCGTATACTTCGACGTTTAGGCTAAAAACGTGAGTTTCAATTCGAATCACATTTTTAAAAAACCGTAGTAAAACAGGCTCGGACATTCGGATAACAAACAATAGTGTATCTAGCCGGCGCCAGATGCCGAAAGCAAACAAAAAACGTTGAAAAACAAGCGTCTTTTTGTGAGACGTCTCGCGTGCTAGTAGCTGCATCTACGTCGTAAAGTTAGATCAAAGGTCCCTCACAATGGGGCGAGGCGACCCGCGGCCATCAAAGCAGGCGGGAAGGCCACCGGGGCACCGGGTTGTTAGCGTTTGGGCCACTTTTCATTTTGAACACGCTTCATTTTCCGCTTTCTTTTGTAACAAGCGAGGATAAATAACGCGAATTCTGTTTCATGCGCGCTCTCCGAGATGTCTGCACGACTCAAGAGATTATAGTACTTATTTCTCGCGGTTTCGCTTGCGTGTACGCCGGTCTATAACTGAATTATATGTAGTTGGATTAAGGGTTCTCGCTCGATGGAAGACTAAATTGGTCAACGTCGATCGAAAGTTTCTTCCATTTCCATCCATCGCTATTGATCGACGTCCACCATTGATTCAATCTTCCATTGACCGATTGGTCTAGTCTAGTAGCATCCTAAGAGTTCAGTTCAAAATAAAACATTTTTTAAACTTTTGTCAACATAAGTAACATACCTATACAACAACAACAATATCAACCTATTGCAGTCCACTGTTGGACATAGGCCTCTTCAGTTTCACTATTTTGGGAAACATCTGGAAGGTATACCCATAATCGCCACGCTGGGCAGTCGGATTGGCGATCGCAAGTCCTCGCTCCGCCACCACTCGGTTGCCAGACCCTCGTTTGTTATTCAGCAGGATAACAAACGATATTCCACGGACAGGTGAGGGTGGCTTGGTGCGAAAAGATGCCACGTCGCTCCCTTCCATTCTCATTCAATGTACCATAACATTCATCATTCAAAAGTAACATAACATGTTACAAAAGTAACATTCTGGCAGCACTGGATCTGCGATCGTATACTAGCTATAAGCAAGCTCTCGTATAGAGTTCTGTACATTACAAAACACTATGTGCCTTTGTTAATGAGTAACTGAATAAACGTGAAAGCCCTGCGCGCAGCCAATATTGGTTGATTGCATTATCATTACAAATACACATTACTGAGTCAAGTGACCCGGCTCTAAAAGGCTCAGTGTGTGTTCTAACCACATTATGGGAGGATTAGATCTTAATTAATCCTACTAATTCTTACTACAATGTTTTTGACTGTAATAATACGGGTGTTGCTAATAGGCTATTATGGCTAAAAATTGTAATTAGTCCGTCTTTTAGCTTATCTATACTTATAATAAATCTGTAGAGAGGTCAATTCTGTACATGAAATATATTTTCAAAATAACTATCAGGGGGTGATTAGTGATCGATACTGATGCCAAAAATGCAATCAGTAAAATTTTTGTCTGTCTGTCTGTCTGTCTGTCTGTCTGTCTGTATGTTCCTTATAGAAACAAAAACTACTCGACGGATTTTAACGAAACTTGGTACAATTATTCTTCATACTTCTGGGCAGGTTATAGTATACTTTTCATTACGCTACGATCAATAGGAGCAGAGTAGTGAAGGGAAATGTTGGGAAAACGGGAGAAGTTACTCCATTTTTTAAGCTTCCGTCGCGTGTGCAGCCTTAATGGTTAAAGTTACATAGAAATTATGTATGACAGAAATATTTTACATAAAATTGACTAAAAAATATCCCGCAACAGCATATGTCTATCTTTTATGGTTGACTCACAATAACACGTGTAACTCCTGATAGCTTAGCAGTTCGGAGCATTCTGATTATATTTGTTTACTCTTACGTTTATAATACTCTCATTCATCCCTAATTTAAAAAAGTTATCATTATTACCTATTCAATAAAAAAAGAATCATAGAAATCGGTATAGAAACACCAAACTTATACATGAAATAAGCCATCGCGCCGTCGCACGTGAATCCATACTAATATTATAAATGCGAAAGTAACTCTGTCTGTCTGTCTGTCTGTCTGTTACGCTTTCACGCTTAAACCTCTCAACCGATTTTGATGAAATTTGGCACAGACAATCTTTAGACCATTAGGAAGGACATAGGCTACCTTTTTTTGCGAAAAAGGGGATGAAGGGGTAGAAATAGGGGTTGAAAGTTTGTATGGGGTTTTTTGATTTTAAAAGATAAAACCATCTATATTAATAATTTCGATCGAAACCTTATACGAATAATAAAACATAATAAAATATTGATTTTGAGTCGACAACATATATCCGCAAAATTCGGATTGAAGAGAATTTTGTTAAATTCCGATGGCACTGACAAACAACAATCAAACAAACTGCTGTCGCCATCTTGACGTGAAGCACGTTCCGTTTCATTCAACTTATTTAATAATTTCGTCGAGGGGTACGGTAGACTTGATCGAAACCTTATACGAATAACAAAACATAAAAAAATATTGATTTTGAGTCGACAACATATACCCGCAAAATTCGGATTAAAGAGAATTTTGTTAAATTCCGATGGCACTGACAAACAACAATCAAACAAACCGCTGTCACCATCTTTGACGTGAAGCACGTTCCGTTTCATTCAATACATTGCGTGCGTGTCGCGGCATAAAAGTATTCATCACCAAGAACTGTGACTCATGTGACTATGTAAAACGAAACGTTTTGCCGCTAGAAACATGCGTCCACATTCGTCAATCGTTGACGTTTCTTCACGAAATTATTGTTTTTGACAATTTTTGACACGTGAGAGGTTCTTTTTGTTCGAGACTTGATAAACCTGACGATAATTGAAAGTTTGTATGGAAGTTACTTACTTTTGGGGATAAAACCATGAAACTTGGTCCGTAGGTATTTTAGGATGTGCAATTTTCTACAAACGGAATTCCCGAAATTCGAACGGAACGGAACGGATACGGAACGGAACGGATACGGAACGGGAACTTCGAAGCCAAACTTTTGTACCTATATAAAATCTTAACCACTGAACCTAGGAACATGATATTTAGAAGGTTTGGGTGTATCAAGTTAAAAAAAATTGGCTTTTGAAGTTAAAGTTCTTTTTAACGAATAAGTACTCAGCATCGCCGCCGCTGTTGGTCGTCCGTCGTCGTCGCGCAACGGCGCTGTCGTGTGGTGGGGGAGCGCACAAATCTAACTAGCCTACCCGAACAGACAGACAGGTGAGGAAAGATTTTGATAAATTAAACTCCTAAGGGGATAAAATTTAGAATTTTAAAATTAACCCTTTACGTGATAAAATAGGGGAGCAAAAACGAACTTGAAAGGCCGAGAAATCAACTCAAAGCCTAAAACTACTGCTCCCTCTCAATATGTGGTGTTACTGGTCAAATTAAATCCATGCTCCATACTAATACAGTGTAAACTATTTATAACGACACTCAAGGGACTGAACATTTTTTATCGTTATAGAGAGTTATCGTTATATGGAGTGAACAAAAAAAAAACAAATTAACAAAATTTTTTTATATGTATGTCTTAGATAATAAATGTTCATACATATAAATTATTGTTTACACATATAGTCTGATAATACGATAGGCACCCAGTATGCTTGGTCGAAGACCATCACTTCCGAGAAAACAATGTGTCATACTGCACGTGTACAAGGCAATTAAGGATAACAAAAGCTAGACCGACCTCGGATGTTTCGGAGCTTCAAAGTCTTTTGTTACCTGATAACATACATAAACAATAATACCCAATGTGTCATACTGCACGTGTACAAGGCAATTAAGGATAACAAAAGCTAGACCGACCTCGGATGTTTATATAGCATTTTATGATAACATAACATAAACAATGCACTGCGCCGAGCAAAGAGGGGCGGTGCGGCGCGGGGGGAAGGCCCGTGCCCAACTGTACCTACCCGAGCGGGCAGATGCTCGAGGGCAGTCGTCGTTGCCGCACGTATGCGAATATTGAAATTTTGCGTTACGAAACTATAGATTCGTTGCGTCGGTCTACGCGTAGTGTGTGTAAGCTTTAATTTAGTCGCGTAGTGTGTTTAAGCTTTAATTTAAGTAAGTAAGCGTAGTGTGTGTAAGCTTTAATTTAAGTAAGTACGCGAAGTGTGTGTAAGCTTTAATTTAGTCGCGTAGTGTGTGTAAGCTTTAATTTAAGTAAGTAGGCGAAGTGTGTGTATGCTTTAATTTAGTCGCGTAGTGTGTGTAAGCTTTAATTTAATTAAGTACGCGAAGTGTGTGTAAGCTTTAATTTAGTCGCGTAGTGTGTGTAAGCTGTAATTTAAGTAAGTACCTACTTAGTTACATTTTTATTATTAGGTAGTTAAGGTGTTAGATGTAGGTATTTTCTTAGCCAATCATTCATATCTCTAGGTTTACTCAGATACCTACGTATTATTCTTTAATTTTGCAGTCGCTTTCATTTGTTAATTATTAATTCATGTGTAGGTTAAGTGTTTTTTTAAGCTCACATCAGGATGTTTATAGTTCGTAGTAAATTAGTTTATTAATAGATTTTGTCATTATATTATAGTACTTTTATGTTAGTTTTGATAGATAAGTAGGTAGTAGTGAAGAAAATTGTGTACATATTGTGGTGTTGTACAAAAATTCAATATTTTTGAATTTATTTAGTTAATTTAAGTTTTAGGTAGGTTTAAAAGGTTTGTCAGGTACATAGTTGTTTATGTTCAATACGTTATTGATTGATTTAGATATTTAGGTTTTAAGTAAAAAGGTTTGCTTTATCGAAGTTTTTATAAAAAAATGTCTTACGTTGTAGTTTTAAACTACCGATTTTAAAAATCTTTAATTATTGTTTTCGATATGCCACGCAAACGTAAATCCAATCTAAGCCGTAGTTCTAGCAGAGCTCGAACTGCAAAAGTTGCTAGAAGCCAAGAATCAGAAGAGCAGACTCAGACGCGTCAGATGTTAGATTCTCAGCGTCATGCGACTCAAAGAGCTTCTGAGACCTTAGAGCAGAGTCAGGCCCGTCGGGCCTTGGATGCTGAACGCCACGCATCTCAAAGGGCCTTCGAGAGTTTTACACATACTCAAACCCGTCAGGCCCTGGATGCTGAACGCCACGCATCTCAAAGGGCCTCTGAGACCTACACGCAGACTCAAGCCCGTAGGACCTTAGATGCTGAACGCCACGCATCTCAAAGAGCATCTGAGACGTTTACGCAGACTGAGACCCGTCAGGCCCTGGATGCTGAACGCCACGCATCTCAAAGAGCCGCTGAGACAGTGGAACAAACTCAGACACGTCGAGTTTTAGATGCCGAACGTCACGCGCAATTGATTGCGGCAGAGACTGATGAAGATTCACAAAGACGACGTCTTTTAAATGCTGAACGGCAGGCAGAAAGAAGACGTACGTTTTCAATGAGTACGTGGGAGGCATTTAATGGTGCCGCTTTTAAGTATGACCCTTTGGTCGACTATGTTAATCACCGATTGGTTATCATTGGGAGAATGGATAAAAAATGCAAATATTGTGAAGCACTGAAATGGAAAGAAGAAACTCCAGGTATGTGCTGTTCTGGTGGAAAGGTTAAAATTCCATTACTTGGCGAGCCAGAGGAACCTCTTAAATCTTTACTTTTATACGACAGTAACGAATCGCGCCGGTTTTTAAGCAGGATTAGAAAGTATAATTCTTGCTTTCAGATGACGTCATTTGGTGTAGATAAGGAGGTCGTAATGCCTGGATTTTCACCTACTTTTACCATCCAAGGACAGGTGTATCACAGGATTGGTTCCTTACTTCCCGCAAATAATGAACAACCAAAGTTTTTGCAACTTTATTTCATGGGCGATGAAGAAAACGAAGCTGATCGCAGGTGTCAAAATATACAAGGAATCGAAAGGGATACTGTTTTAAAAATCCAGAGAATGCTGCATGAACATAATCGCCTTATCAATACTTTCAAAACAGCACTAGAAAGAATGCCGGGAGAGGATTATAGGTTGGTGATGCACCCCGATCGCACACCAAGTGGGGAACATGAAAGGCGGTATAATGTACCGTTAATAAATGAAGTCGCAGCCATGGTTACAGGCGAACAGTTTAATTCCCGTGATATAGTTTTACATGCCCGAGATGACACATTAACAAGGGTGCCTGATACTCATAAATTTTATGATGCGTTGCAATATCCGATCATATTTAGTAAGGGACAAGAGGGGTACCACTTTCATGTTCCTCAAATTAATCCTGTAACAGGTCTTCCCTTGCATAACAAAAAGGTTTCTTGCATGGATTTTTATGCCTACAACATGATGATACGAGAAAACAACTTTAACATTGTACAAAGATGCAAGCAACTGGCCAATCAGTTTTACGTTGACATGTACGTTAAAGTTGAAAGCGAGAGATTACGGTACATATCATTAAATCAAACTAAACTAAGAGCAGAGAATTACATCCATCTGCAAGACGCTGTGGCAAATGACGCTAATGTAAATCCAAATAACTTAGGTCGCATGGTCATTTTACCGTCTTCATTTGTAAATAGCCCCCGGTATTTACACGAATATACTCAGGATGCGTTTGTTTATGTGCGTACACATGGTCGCCCTGACTTATTCATCACCTTTACTTGCAACCCAGCCTGGCCCGAAATAGTCAATGAGTTGATGCCGGGGCAAAGCGCAATAGATAGACATGATGTAGTCGCAAGAGTTTTTAGACTAAAAGTTAAAAAACTAATGGATGTGATTAATAAAGGTAGAGTTTTTGGAGAAGCGCGCTGCTTTATGTACTCTGTCGAATGGCAGAAACGTGGACTGCCACATGTCCATATATTATTGTGGTTAAAAGATAAGTTACGACCCGATCAAATAGATAACATAATCAGTGCTGAAATACCGGAACCGAACATTGACAAAACTCTCCATGACATTATTGTAAAAAATATGATTCACGGTCCATGCGGACCCGAAAATCCACAGTGCCCCTGCATGAAAGACGGAAAATGCACAAAAAAATTTCCTCGCAAGTTCGTGAAAGAGACCGTTCACAACGACCAAGGATACCCGCAGTATCGTAGAAGAGCGCCAGCAGACGGAGGTCAAACAGCAACCGTAAAGCTGCGAAATGGTAGCTACGTTACGGTTGATAATAGTTGGGTAGTCCCCTATTCATCAATTTTATCAAAAATGTTTAACGCCCACATAAATGTTGAAGCATGCAGTTCAGTACGCGCTATCAAATATATCTGCAAATATATAAATAAGGGTAGTGATCAAGCTATTTTTAATTTTAGAAATACTGATCTTGCGAATCCCGTAGATGAGGTACAAACTTATCAGTCTGGTCGGTATGTCAGCAGCAACGAAGCCGTGTGGCGTCTGTTAGGATTTCCGTTGCACGAAAGGCATCCCACCGTGACACATCTCAGCGTGCATTTAGAAAATGGTGAACGCGTTTATTTTAATGAACACAATTTCCACGAACGCATAACTACTCCGCCAAAAACCACTCTTACTGCTTTTTTTGACCTTTGTATCAGAGATGAGTTTGCAAAAACTCTTCTTTATGTCGAGGTGCCGAGGTATTATACTTGGGATGCAAGTAGGAAAACTTGGAAACGCCGCATTCAAGGTACTTCTGTTCAGGATTGGCCTGGCGTCAAATCTGGAGATGCTTTAGGACGAGTTTATACAGTTCATGTTAGTAACATGGAATGTTTTTGTCTACGCATGCTTTTACACCATGTGCGCGGACCTACCTCTTTCATTGATTTAAAAAAATACAACACACAAGATTATCCTACATTTCGAGGGGCATGTGAGGCAAGAGGATTACTGGAGAATGACAACCATTGGGATGTGACACTGGAAGAAGCAGCTCAATGTAGATCAGCAGGCAAGATGAGAGAGCTATTTGCTGTATTAGTAGCGACATGTGGTCTTTCGAATCCTCAACAATTGTGGGATAAATACAAAAACGATATGACGGACGATATATTGCACAGATTACAAGAGCAAAATCCCAATGTCACGTATAGTGATTTAATTTACAATGAGGGTCTAACAAAAATTGAAGACCAGGTTAAAACAATTTCTGGAAAGGATTTATCAGATTATGGAATGATGAGACCACAGAGAACCGAAGAAATCAGTAGCGATGTAATACGGGAACTAGATTACGATACTGCTTCCTTACAACAACAATTAACAGAGTCTGTTCCACGTTTGAACCCAGAACAAAGGTTAGTATTTGACAATGTTGTCAAAAGAATCGAAGATGGCGAAGGTGGTTTGTTATTTTTGGATGCTCCCGGAGGCACGGGAAAAACCTTTCTTTTAAACTTGCTTTTAGCCCAAATCCGAAAAGATAAAGGAATTGCTGTAGCAGTTGCCTCTTCCGGAATAGCCGCCACTTTGCTCAATGGTGGTCGAACGGCACATTCGGTGCTTAAACTGCCATTAAACTTAGCCCATGAAGAAATGCCAGTTTGTAATATAAGTAAAAACAGCGAGCGTGGACGTATGTTGCAGCAATGTAAATTATTAGTTTGGGATGAGTGTACCATGTCCCATAAAAGAGCAATTGAAGCTCTAGATCGGACTTTGAAAGACATCAAGAGTAATCCAAATATCATGGGGGGGATGGTGGTACTTTTAGCGGGCGATTTTAGACAGACTTTGCCGGTTATCACTAAAGGCACCCCTGCAGATGAAATAAATGCGTGTTTAAAAGCATCAACGTTATGGGTGCACGTAAAAACGTTTAGTCTGTCTATAAATATGAGAGTGCAACTACACAATGATGTACAATCAGGACAATATGCTGCTGCTCTTCTTAAAATTGGAGAAGATCGTATGGCAAAGGACGGTAATGGCATGATTACATTGGATCGTGAATTCTGCAATGTTGTGCATAATCCAGATGACCTAAATAACTTCGTCTATAGCGAACTGCTAACGAATATGAGGAATAGAGAATGGTTATGTGAAAGAGCAATTTTAGCGCCGACGAATGAAATGGTGGGACAGATAAACGAGCAAATTATGTCACGCGTGGAAGGCGATATTGTAGAGTTTCTCTCTGTAGACACTGTAATGGATACTGAGCAAGTAACATCATACCCTGTAGAATTCCTTAATTCTTTAGAACTGTCGGGAGTACCTTCACACAAACTGAGGTTGAAAGTAGGCGTTCCTGTCCTATTGATGCGGAATTTAGATGCACCAAGATTGTGTAATGGCACACGGTTACAAGTAACACACCTCGGTCGCAATATTGTAAAAGCAATCATTATGACTGGAATGGCAAAAGGAGAGAATGTTTTAATCCCCCGTATACCCATAATTCCGACAGATTTACCATTCCAGTTTAAGAGATTACAGTTTCCGCTGAAAATCGCATTCGCTATGACGATAAATAAGGCTCAGGGGCAAACATTAAAAGTAGCCGGCATTAATTTAGAAAAGAGTTGTTTTTCTCACGGACAATTATACGTGGCTTGCTCACGTGTTTCAAGTCCACAGAATCTCCATGTGTTGGCCAGAGAGGGAAAAACAAAGAACATAGTTTACAAAAATGTACTACAGTAAATAAGGCCTCTTATTTTTAGCTTCCTACATTATTAGGTATAAAGTTACTACTTCCTACGCAGACGATGTTGCGGATGTCACTGACAATGACACTGTCTAACATCAGGGGTTGGCATGTAGGTAGTTAGTAGTATTTTAAACCGATTTACATAATTTACTTTTTATATTTACTAAGGAAACATTCGGAGCTATCCATTATGTGCTTAAGTTACTTTTGAACAATAATTTTGATGTAAAGTTGAGGACCGGAACACGATAGTGGGACATTGTTGCAGGAGGAGAAAACAAAAAACTTATGCGGATAAAGTCGCGGCTAAAAGCTTAAATAAATATAACTTTTAAAGTTCATACTTAAGGGTTGTGAAATGCTTTTAAATCTAGGAGTTTGAAACTTAATTTTTGACAGTTAAAATCACTACCCAAAAAAACTATTCCACGCGGGCGAAGCCGCGGGCACAGCTAGTACTGAATAATGCTATAAGGATTATTTTTGTGTAACGGTTGCCGCGCTCGACACGGGTCGCGGCGGCGGTAGGGTATAAAAAGGCGGGAGGTCCGAGAGCTTGGCTGTTGATGCGTTCAGAGCGATCGACCTTATTGACAGACAATAATTGATATTGAGAAACCGTGCTTATCAGCGCGACTTTTAGTGTTTAAATAGTTTTAAATTTGAATTTCTTTTGTTGTTATATTGTAAAATATTCGTTCAAATTAAAAATTATTAAGCGTAGGTACTTTTATTAATTAAAGTAGTTATAAGTATTTATTTTTAAGTGAAGTAGGTATAGGTAGATAGTTTTGCACAGGCGTTTCAGCTTTAAAAATATATTTACAAAAAAAGTATCAGGGGGTGATTAGTGATCGATACTGATGCCAAAAATGCAATCAGTAAAATTTTTATCTGACTGTCTGTCTGTCCGTCTGTCTTTCTGTCTGTCTGTATGTTCGTTATAGAAACAAAAATTACCTACTCAACGGGTTTTAACGAAACTTGGTACAATTATTCATCATACTCCTGTGCAGGTTATATGATACGTTTCATCACGCTACAATCAATAGGAGCAGAGCAGTGAAGGGAAGTGTTGGGAAAACGGGAGAATTTTTTATCTGAATGTTTGATTGAGCATCACGCAAAAAGTACTGCATGGAATTGAATGTGGTTTTCACCAATGTATTGCTAGAGGTCTAACTTAAGATTTGGGCATCATTTTATGGAAGTCCGTTAGTTTTGAAACCCGATATCCACGCGTGCGACGCCGCTGGCACAGCTAGTTCAAAAATAAAAGGCACGTATTTTTCCTTTGTTCATTCAAATAAATAATAGCAAAGATACAAGGCATCAAAAGTTAGGAGTGGGAGTCTTTGACGTCACTCGCTCCCGTAAAAATGCCTTACCGAGTGACGTCACGCGTAATTTCAACGGCCTATAACTTTGTAATTTTTAGTCTAATTTACAAATAAAAAAATACGTCTGTATTATTTTTGAATAAGCTAAAAGACGGACTAATTACAATTTTTAGCCATAATAGCCTATTAGTTCGTGTGAGTTATGGATTATGTTATTTTGAATAGAACTACCCCATCTCATCCCGTGGGTCTCGTAGAAGACGACTAAGGGAATGTCGCCTGCCAAGCGTGGTGATGACTTTTTGCGTGGTTTTCGTATCTCCGCCATTCGGGGAAACGACTACCCACAGGGAATACCCACTAAAACTCCAGCCCATCTGTCAAGCGCCCTCAGGGTATCATGGGACCTTAGGACTGTGTAAATAGAAAGTACTGTTGTCATACTTTTTTTTTCTTTTTTTTTACGTCGGGAATGCTTCCACGCATACACCAGGGCCCTGGGTACGGGACACCTGGGTTATGTGTGGCTCACTCCTATTTAGCGGAGAATACCCACTAAACCCGATGGTGGTCCGCTACGAGCACTCTGTCTGAGGAGGGTTGGGATGCCCGGAGGGATTCGACACAACCCCCCACAGCGCGGCAGCGCTGCCGCCCAGCAAGAACGGCACACCTCGGGAGAAGTTGTTATGTCATACTTGTGGTAACCACAACACTTGCATAGGTATCCTATCTGGTATTAATTTTAACATAATACAGACACGTGCTTTTCCCAACAATTTGTTTGTTGTGATGATAATAAAATATTACATCGGTACGGATTACACAACTTTAAGAACTGCATCATTGCGTGCGTCCTGTCGGCTTTAAATCGTTCCCACGGGCTCTAGTGACGAGCACCGTGCAAGTAAATTAAACCACTATCCCTTTATACTTAAGGTTTATATTCGTACAACAAGGATATATCTCATCTTGTACATAGCCACAGCAATTTGTTCCGCTTATTTGCCATTGAATGACAGCTAGGTAGGGCTAAACAGGCTTGACAGGCGAACATATGGACACTAATCCAATCCTTTCGCTTGACACCACTGAAATCACAACACCTGGCGCTATACGAAATCTCAATCCGTTTGATATTTTACATACAAAAATATTGACATGCGTGAAAATCATATCAATAAATCAATAAATGGATGTGGAGTAGCTTGGATTTTGTAAAAAAAAATCGACAAACGTCTTAAATCTGATGCATATTATGTACATACGTGTAATATGAACCAAATTATGTGTTACAAAAAATGGATATCGTTTCAGCAGAGATTACTGTAATGATCTTAAAAAGAACAGTATTCCGTGGGATACCATTGGTGATTATCATGTGAACTACCAAAATAAAGAAGTGTAGGTAGTAAATAATGATTAACAAATCTATCGTGTTTGATAGCACACACAACTTGTAATAGAAATGTTTTGAAACCTTATTCAAAATACTGAGCATTTACGTTTCATTTTCATAAGACCTGACACCATAACGTGGATACAACACAGCAGTGATGACTAATCACTCAACAATGAAATCTCCATTGACGAGAGGCAATACACAGTCATAAGTAAACGGCCTTCTCGGAAGGCATCTGATTCACCTTCCCCTCTTTGGTAGCTACTTAATACAGGGAGAGGCTGTTTACATAATACATTATTCTATTCCTAGTAAATTAATTATCACAAATAGACGAGCGTTCGTACGGTACATAATAGGTTTTGCATGAAATATTTATTACAAATACGCCGCGAATCATATATTTATATAATTTTGTACTATTTGTATTATTTTCCTGTGGTAATCGAAACGTTATGTTGACCGTGAAATAGGTACAAGCACTTGTTAGGTGCGATTAATGGTTGAAGATAGCGACGATATTATGTTGTCAAACCAATACCAATAAGTGATTTCATTTAATAGGATCTCATAATTTATTTCTTTCATTACGAAATACGGTCCATCCATACCGATATAATATATCTACAAGATTTCAAATTGGCCGGGACATACACAAGATACCTATTATATTATAAATCATTAGCTTTATATTCACCATCAACATCATCACTCATTCTAAATTCTAATGAATGACAATAAAATATGTAAGGCCAGGGAAGGCAATCCTACTAATATTATAAATGCGAAAGTTTGTTTGGATGGATAGATGGATGGATGTTTGTTCCTCTTTCACGCATTAATTACTGAACGGATTTTAATGAAACTTTACAGTAATATAGCTTATACATTGGAATAACACATAGGCTATGTTTTATACAAATATTCACGCGGGCAAAGCCGCGGGCAGCAGCTAGTATTTGTATAATATCGGGAGTTTATCTACTATGACATGTACAACAAAGTTTAGTAGGACCATTATTAATTCGACCATCTTTATTCATACGAAGAAATTTCACCTGTTCGATCAAGTCGTCAACGTTTCGAGAAACTGATCTGCACATAATGCCCGGTCGTAACTCGAACAATAAGTCATAAACGACAAGTGATAATAAGTTAAAACTCGTTTTTTACACACAATCATTTTGGGCAGATTCGCCGAAGGGATCGTGTAAGAACTCCCGGCAGATTAATATTCACTGCACACATAGTTCGATGAGTAAGTGACGCTTAATGCAATGGATGCGCGATGTATGCGATGGAAATACTAATCGTACGAGGTCTGCTCTGCAATTGGGTTCAGCGTCTGTTGAATAGAATAAAGAGAAGGAATACCGGCGCCTAACAATAAAATAAGTACCTACGGCGATTTCTATATAGCCCTACTATCATAAGTATTACTATGTCATGACTAGCGCGGTGGCTCATTTGGTAGTGATTCCTGCCTTCTAAACCAAGGGTCGTGGATTTGACCACACGTGGGAGAAACATTAGCGTGATGAACATTTGTTTGTTCTGTATTGTTAAGTACATATTTGTGGTACCTTCGATGTTATTATACCCATATGACAATCACCAAATTTGTCATTCACTACCTATGTCTAGCAGTGGACGTTTGGGCTGATGATGAACATAGCGGTGGCACTGACAGAGACTTGACAATCGCCGAAGACCGTCTTTAGCGGTCACGACTTCGGCACAAATGCGAAACAAATTTCCTAAAGGCAATTTCTTTATTGTCGAAAACTAGGATAATCCCTATTTTTATATACTTAGTTTCTGCCAATGAACAAATTGCCTATTGAATGTCCTCCATACAAACTCACACCATATACCTAAAGCCACACAGCTATACAATGGTAGTTAGGTAGACATTTAAGCGATCGCATTGTGATGGCACCACTCCTAACTGCTATCCTATTCGCGAACGTCTTTTGTGTCGCTATTGCATCCGTGCTGAAATAGCTAAATGCACATTTTTATTTATTATGCAACTCTTTATTGTGTGACTTGGTTGTGTAATGTAACTATTTACATATTTGAAGGTGACATGAGAGTTTTCGACGCGTATCCTAATCACTACATACAAAGTATAAAATAAAGTTGCTTTTCGTGTCTGTTCCTATATAGGTACCTAGTTATGCACAGATCTTTAAAACCACGAAACGGATCTTGATACGGTTTCAAGAGGAAGGTTTATGTGTATAATACACGCATATTATAGTAGAGAAATCTGAAATACCAAGCGAAGGGTGGATGGGTCGCTAATATTAAATATTCGAAAGTTTGTTTAGAATTTAGATGGATGGATGTTCGTCTTTTACGCGAAAACTACTGAATGGATTCGAATGATCAGAGTAATATAGGTAGGTAGTTCATTATACCAGATTAACACATACGCTGTAATTTACAAGGATACTCGTATTATCACATAAGCGATATTCCCGGGCAATGTAGTTTATCTAGTACTAGCTGTGCCCGCGACTTCGTCCGCGTGGAAAAGAGTTTCATCCCCTATTTTACCCCCTTGGAGGTAGAATTGATCAAAATCTTTTCTTAGCGGATGCCTACGTCATAACATCTACCTGCATGCCAAATTTCAGCCCGATCGGTCCAGTAGTTTGGGCTGTGCGTTGATAGACCACTATGTCAGTCAGTGAGTCACCTTTGAGTTATATATATTTAGATTTTATAATTTCATTATCTTTACAGGTCTATCCATTTCTGCCTTGACTCGTAATGCGCATACGCAGATTCCGAGCACAATCTCGCGTATTCCGAGCACGATGCAATGGCGTATTATTAATAATTCGCCGTGGAAGTTACTTTGTTTGTTCTACCTATTCATACGGGCACACGGTCTAACGAGCGAATCATGATAGAATAGGCGTGGAATTCTAACAAAATTAAAGTTGGTAAATAAATCTATGTCACACATAATGCTAGGTTTACACGCGTGCCACGCAGCCCGGCAAGCAGCTCGGCGAGCAGCTCTGCCCTACAAACTGCGCACGCACGTGCACATTCAAACAAACGAACAGCCCGTTCACATGCTTGTGCTTGTGTTTGTGCCCGTTGAATGTCGTATTGAACGCGAGCGTGTAAACACGGCATTAAAGACGTTGTTTACGAAGTGTCGCACAAGACAAGCTGTGACAAGGAAGGAGGAGGGGTCAAAAAGTCAGGAGTGAGAGCCTCCCCAACAGTCCGGTGATGACACGGCCGCTCTGGCCATCATCGTAGTCATTTAGAAAAAGAAAATGTAAACTGTGTGACGTAATTGGAGGATAGCCCTTTTTCTACTTACTAGGTAGGTACTTTTTGGCATATACGGATTGGATTTGTAAATACGAATTATGTTACTTAGTAGGTTGTTTCGTATAATACGTAGACCAACGAATTTTACCTAAACTTAGTACCCTATTGTATTTCCAATCTACAAGGGTTGGTATAATGTGTATGTACATATTCATGTAGATTTCGACATGACCACTGGAGGCGTAACGGGAAAAAGAATGTTTGTCCTGGTTTCGGATATCTAGTAAGTACCAGTAACTATTTACGTTAATGAGAGTACCTATTTCTTTGGTGAGTCATCCAATTAAATTTTTAGGACCATAGATTTTCAGACTTGTTTCCTTATTTCCTCTAGTAAATTAATTTCAGCCAGTTCAAACTTATGTTTCATGTAAGATAATGTCTAGATCCGATAGACTAAAATATAGATTATGTTTGCAAATCTTATCAAATTCCTGTATGTAAGAAAAATATACCTATCACAAAACAACAACTTTACACTTTCATACAAGAGATAACAGGCTCAATGTTTTTATCAATGAAACTTCATACTAAGATAAGTAATGTAGGTATGATATGCTGTTTCTGAATATTTTGTAGGTATGTTATTATTTTGGTACAATATAACTATTACGACCAATTTTTTGCATGCACCTGATACTTATGCTGTAAAAATAATTGTTTGGAACCAGATAATAGGTACATAACACGATCTGGATCATTTATTACTTCAGAGTTGCAGACTGATTTGAAAAACCATAATTTCATGGCCATCATTGACTGTAGGGCATAAATGTAAAATCATTTTTCTACAACCCCAAGAGTGTTAAAGAGCTAAAGATGTACAAATAAGTAGAGGTAAGTTAGTAAGCAGAATTTCTAATTCAATTGACTTTTAAAATATTTCTAGATAATGTGAATATAATGTGTTTTAAATATTCTTATGCCTTACTAATCAATTTAAACAATGATGGAATGGGTACACAAATAGATTATAATTATTGTAGTGTTATCAATAAATTAGAAACCAAGTACCTGAAAAAAAACACATTGCCATTGTTGCTGTCAGCAATATGGCTTATTGGATCATTAAATACATACATTATACACATTTAAAAAGACTTAATTGATAACATGCAACAGTTTATAAAGCATTTAGGTATGTTAGAATTGCCTCATATACTTAAATTTATTCCTATTTGCACTAAAGCATGCATTAATATAATAGCATACTTTTAAAAGTCTCATGTTTGAGATTTTAGTTATAAGGTAAAGATTCAAATTAAAATGGTTTATTACCTATCAATTTTATTGTAGTCCTACTTTTAAATAAACCATACCAACCCTATACTCTGACCAAACCATCATTGGTGGTGGTATACAAAAAGTTATGTGTTCAATAAGGATATAATCCTTCAGATTTTAAATGAGAGATAAATTACAGCCAGGTAAGTTGATAACAAGTTGCTAACAGTAAATAACAGCTGTAATAACCTTTGACAAAACCTGCTTGCAGGCAGTAGATAATACTTACCTGCATAGAACCAGCTTAATCCAATATTCATATTAATAATTATATAGTAATCAAATTGGATAAACTAATTTACCTACAACTAGTAGTCATTAGTATGCGAAGATGGAGCTACCAGAGTGTTATCTTGATTGATATTCAAGGCCTACTGTACACACTGCTTAAACCATGGCATATTACCAAACGGGCAACAGCACAAAGGAATTTATAATTACTTTAGCACAGGTAACTACAGAAAATGTTAACCTGGTACCAAATTATATAGAATAATAAAAATAGACCGGCAGAACCAGAAATACGCGTATATAATTAGCTCTATAAACAACATTTAAGATGAGTTGTACTTACAGTTGACGCAGGGTTATGATATAGTGTCCGCTGTCTTTTATTTACCACTGAAAGTCCACCATTGAACACATAGCATTGCGCTAACAGCAAAAATATAGAAAATTACAAACGGATAACAGCGGCTATTGCTGTCCGTTTAAGAGGATACAATGAAAGGTTACACACTACACTAAACCTTTATATGGAGAGGTGCTACAGCGACAAATATAGTCACATAAAAACCAATTCAGAAGCATTCCAAGACTACAATCTAATTTCAATACTCAAGTCCACACACCACCATTATTGCGCACGCATTTGCTAGCATCCGGTCGTCACTTTTGAAGTGACAGCTAAATATCAGTGTTGCCCTGTAAGTCCAAGTGAATATCTTAATGCTGCGGTCAAGCTTGCGTCTGTCTAGTTTTTTTAGTACGTCAATTAGAAAGAAAAATGGTACACAAACAAAGGTGTGAAAATCTGATACATTTTTAAACCTTTTTCATGAATTTTCAGTTTCCTGAAATTTATCGCATGATTTTTATTTCATTGATTTTTCTTTGATTCTGAACTTAAATGTCAAAACAAATACTGTCAACAAAACTGACGTGTATGTACCTCGGCTGATTAATCCAATTGTAATCGAATTTGTATGTTTTTGGAGGTTTTTTTTGTTTCAAAAGTGGTCTGTGAAAATGTCTGAAGGTGAAACATCACTCCGTAATAGAGTCCTGCCTGAAAATGGCGCTGAGCCATCAGGGGACGGTGATTCACAAGTGCCAGTGTCGGAACGCGAAGCGTATTTTCAGGCTTTGCGATTATGGATCCAGCAGGCCCAGATGTACCAGAACATCTCTACGTGCTTCCCGTATTACATGATGACTTTCCAGGGTCTCCAGAACAACACAACAAATGTTCCATTGTTAAATAATAATTATCAACTGCAGGGGCAACAATTCCCCTTTCAAGTTCCTAACCCTCCGCGGAATGCTCCAGAACCAACTCCGAATGAACAACTCACTGCTGCAGAAGGTTAGTGCCTAGTAAATAATTCCTTAACATTACGTCAACTAGCTACTACTAGCCTAGTTAACTAATTTCTGATGTATGTAGGTAATATGATTGTAAATAAAGCCAAACCAAAGTTTACTTACCTTTAATAAAAATACAATATTTTTCCATAAAAACCAATCTAATGTTTTCTTTAATATATGATAACTTGACTTATATATTTGTTCTAATTGTAATGTATATTTTTTACAGTTATAGCTCGTAATGGTGGCTATGAGTACATCATACCTCCTTTGTACAAAAGGCTGTTTGCAGAATTCATAGACTTCATGTTATTGTTTATACTCAAGCTCATAGTTACCTTTGTAGCCGTGGATATGTTTGAATTAATGTAAGTAAATTGTGTTAATAATTTACAAACAAATAATATTAATTTTATGAAGTTAGTAAAATCATTAGTACAATATTGTCAATCGAAATGTTTGTATGTTACAATATTGTCATGTGGCATGTCTTGGGTTATTTATTATTTATTTATTTGAGGACTATTTTACTTGTGTCAAAATCGTAAATTATTAAATTATTGCCACCTGCCCAGGCTACCATAAGTTGATCAATTAACTGAAATCCATTGCGTTAGATAACACATTTCGATCAACTTACGATTCTTGCTATTTTCCAGTGACATAAACACTTGTGGTACCTTCTTTGTTCTGATATCCATAACACAAAAGTGATCAATCTCATAACTTCGGTATTAGATGAATTTATTTGAGTGTCTTTATTTAATTTTCAGTGACCTAGAAAAGTTCGACTTCTACAAGTTCAGTGCACACTATGATGACTACAAATATGCTATGGAGCTGACATCTGAAATATTATTCCTTGAAGTTATTTACAGAGCTATTGTCTGCATATTTGAGGTAAGTCTCATGATCCTAAGTAAGGCTATTCAGTTTTGTTTATCTTTCTGTATTATTAAATTATTATGCTGAAGGCATTGAAACTTATATTCAGAAAACAAATCAACTAGGTAGTGTCATGACTACTAATATAAAGCTTAACATGATTATGATAAAATAAAAACTTATCATTAAATTGCAGAAACCAGTCTAGTGTATGTACCTAGATAGGTATATCTAGGTATAATAGGTATATCTAGGTACTTAAATATAGACCTATGATGAATGTGTCTTACAAACGAAATAAGAAGCCTTTGTTTATTTTCAGGCGATCTGCTTAAGTGGCAGCGTGGGACGCACTGGCGGCGCCACTCCTGGCAAAGCTCTCCTTGGGCTGCGTGTTGTGACCGCTTCCGCTGTGGTACCTGTTGAAGGGCGACCAAAGGAAACTGTCCTATTACATCCTGGAAGACCGCTCACATTCATTGTTGCCCTAATCAGATCTCTTATGAAGAACTTCCTTATCTCACTACTCTTTCCATTGTGTGTTGTTCTGTTCGTCTTTCGCCATAATCGCACTGGGTATGATCTTCTTTGTGGGGTTATTGTTGTGGAAGAAAATATGTTTCCCCCAAGAAGATTTGCCCCCTAAAATAATTTATAATTCATGCTGCTGACTTTTTTTAAGAGGCCTAGAAGGTGGTCAAAACTCAAATGGCAACAACTTTTCCGAAACTATTCTGAGGTATGCCAAATTGTGGCAAATCTATGATGGTGTACTATTTATTGTTGGTAATTTTATTTATTGTACAGTGAAAGTACATAATGAAATATAATAAAAATGACATTTTATGCTATTCTGTGTCCTTATGAACTTTTACATAATGTACTGTTACATTATTTTTGTAACTTAATGTCTTGCCGAACTAATTTTTCGGCTTTGTAATTTAAATTTCTAATGGTTCGAAGATAAGTGACAAAAGCCATGAACATTTTTTTATTAAGTTCTGTACTAATATTCCTTTAATGGTATTTACGATTTTTGTAAGTGCGAATTGTGATTTTGGTATTGTTCTATGTAACTGTATTTATAATTTTTAATATTTATGTACATGTTCATTGAATGATGTATGTTGAGTAATTTTAAACCGCACATTTCGTAATAAATGATGATATCAGTGATTAAAATAAGTCAGGCTACACCGAAGCTTTTTAGAGGCCAAATCCGAAAACTTGCATTTTGGCCACTGTAAAGCGCCTGTGAGTAAATGCGTTGTCGATAATTTTCAAAACAACTGTATCCAGTGTGTCCCTGTGACCTATTTTTCAACAAGAGCTAAATTTAGGAAATTGATAGTTCAAATACTGTGTGCCATGAGCAGAATAGGATCTGATCAACATTGTAAATTTTGAATATCTAATTAATTATCTGCTACAACCTTTTATAAAATTAATCCAGTACTAACAAATTTTTTCTATATGTAACTAATTCAGTAGCTTAATATTTGTACTTCTATTGTTTCTATTATGACCGATTTTTCACGTTTGTAAATAACTAGCGAAATTTATTCTAGTTGGGCCTAGAAGTTTTGACGTCTCCAGACGCACAAATTGCGTAAAAACCTTCTCCTCTGCATT
Source organism: Conogethes punctiferalis (assembly GCA_031163375.1). NCBI lineage: Eukaryota > Metazoa > Arthropoda > Insecta > Lepidoptera > Crambidae > Conogethes > Conogethes punctiferalis. Next base: position 184,279 of record CM062079.1, on the reverse strand, counting down.
TCTATCGGTTGATTTTTATTTCTCTACTGCGTCTTTCTGAATTTTAAATACGAATTAGATCTATTTCATTATTAACGTATATGTTGACTTAAAATCATACTCCTATAAACTTGTGTACATACCAAAATTACCTTATCCAAAAAAAGGAATTGTGATATTAATAATAAAAAGAAATATTAAATACAGTCTTTTTTTTCTGTTGTATTTTTGCCATCTTGTCTTTTTAAAAAGATTTATACTATGTTACTATAGTATTCATATCAATGCTTAATAGACATTGTAATTTAGGAAATCCACTTCAACAAGCTCGGGATTGGGTGTTCAGGAAAACGCTCCAGTTTAATTATCTGGATTATAGGTAAATATTGGTAACTTATTAGCTTGTAGTGGCCGATCTGCGATCTACTACTATATAGCTTTTGATAATGTTTTAAATATATAATTAATTAAGTATCTAATAAATGGGAAGATTTCATTTTCAACATTTTCGTATTAGATTTGGCCATCGAATTATAAATTAAATTGAGATTTCTTATAAAATGGCAGCACTGGTATTCGTTCTGAAATTAAAACGTCACTAATGACAAACTCAATCAAAAATTGTGCTCTTTGTGTAAGATTGTAATATGTATTTAATATAAAATATAGCAATTAAAAGCACACGTAATAATTAAATATGTTTTTGCAATAAATTGCTCTAATTTATTTATTATTACTTGCAAAATATTTTTGCTGAGTTGGCTTGCGCGTCGCGCCGTCAGTCTGCCGTAACGTGGCGGCGCTGCGCTCGTGTGTGTGCAGCAGGAGTGGCTTCGAACTGTCATTGTTCATGTAGTTTTCTGTGATAAGGATTTTACTGTGAAATTATAGTTTAGCGAATTAATTTACAAATTCACAATGTCTGCGTCCGGTGAATTCGGCAATCCCTTACGCAAGTTCAAGCTCGTTTTCCTCGGGGAGCAGAGCGGTAAGTTCTGGCAAATTATTGCTCCTCCATCGTACATTTTTAATATATAGTTTCGAATTTACAGTACGTAACTATAGATTTGTCTAGACTTTATCGAATTACTGACCTACATCGGCCCGGGGAGGCAGGGGTAGTCGATTTATTAGGGGTTAAAGTATCTGCGGCCGGGATCGTTAGGCCATACTCTGTGATCGAAATCTTGTGATGTAGGTTACATTCTCTAAGTACATCATGAGCGTTGAACCGTCGCTAAACTGTTCTCACGCATCGTTCGACCCCATACCCGTTATCAATCACGTTATTCTAACTAGTAAGTAGGAACAATTGCACTGACCTGTACAATTTCTTTTTCAGTGGGAAAGACTTCACTCATCACTAGATTCATGTATGATAGCTTTGATAACACTTACCAGGTGAGTCAGATAATTAAGTTTGTTTGTTTGAGTACATACATTTGGACTCCAATTGGAAGCCAGTGGTCAGGGTGACTGGCCTGTTATGACATCACTATTACTACTGTTAGTCATCAAAGGTCATAAATATGTGCCCACACAAATGATCTTGATCTAAAAGTGATAGCTTGATAGTAAAACAAAATCAAGTTCATTCAATCAAGGAATTCAAGTTATAATAAATAGAAGTTAGGTATTTAGTCTATTTCCTTTTTTTTTCATATTGGAATGTGATTTGAAAAATAGGATTTTATTAGGCATATACACTATATGAAATTTTTATTTATAATTTTTAGATAAAAATAAATTACATTTGCTCTAAAATATGTATTATGTTTTTCTGTCGCAATTTAATTATGTATATGTCTTTTACGAAAGCTAACTAATCTGGAAATTTTATGTAGTTACAAGAGTACAACACATAAACAAAATTTTTAGACACTGTTATACGGAATACTCATTGTACTGTGTTAGATTTTCTACATAATTCAAACTTGAAAATTTTAATTGAGTAAAATGTATATTGCTTCATGAAATAAGTTAATAAGTTTGTGTAATTTAGCAATCAACAAATTATTTTGGTTAGTTAACCTTCTGTGTTTCTGTTATACCTGGTGCTGATTTTAACAATCTGCAAAATACGGTAAAGAAGTCACATTTGTTTTATGACAGTGAGACGAATAAACATCACATACCACTAAGTATTTTGTGCTACTAATATTTCCAGTACCTACCTGTAACCATTATAAATATCAAGCAAAGAAGGCCAAAAAAATTGTGTTTCATGTATGGAAGGTTTCTTAAATTTTTGTATTTAATATTTGTTTTTATAGCGGCAACTGAAATACATACCTAATTTGTGAAAGTTTCTACTGTCAAGCTAATGTGATATCTGTGATACAACTTGATGATAGACAAACGGACGGACAGGATTTAATTAATAATTATATAAAATCAACTGTAAAGTCGGTCACATATTATGCATAGTATTTAGAACAATTGTAACTGGTAAATTTAGTAAGAATTATTATTTAACGGTATTTACAATTATACTGTGACATATGTACATACATATTTGTGATATCTTACTTGTTCCATAATACAAGTGTGTAAGCTAACCTATATACTTTGGGATCAAAACAATGTATATGATGTTGTCTGATTTGTTCTATTAGTGCCAGATGATGTCTGGGAGACAAAGTGACGAAAGACCCTCCAAAAGTGTTCTGTATATAGATGTGGTCTTTTACGAAAGCCGTCCCACAAGGTTTATTTCACTTTACCCAGCTTTAACAATCTTCCTTGTATGCAGGCAACAATCGGCATCGACTTCCTGTCGAAGACGATGTACCTGGAGGACCGCACGGTGCGGCTTCAGCTGTGGGACACCGCCGGCCAGGAGCGGTTCCGCTCCCTCATCCCATCGTACATCCGGGACTCGACGGTGGCCGTCGTCGTATATGACATAACCAGTAAGTTATATTTGTTTAATATAGTCATCATCATCATCAGCAGCCTATCACAGTCCACTGCTGGATGTAGGCCCCTCCAGTTGTTCGCCACTTTGGGCAAACACCTGGAGGATTTACCCATAATCGCCACACTGGGCAGGCGGGTTAGCGATCGCAGGGTGACATCCAATGTTTCCTGTTGGCTGAGACTTGTCCTTCTTTAAATATGGCCTAATGAGAGTCTTTCCTCTCGGTAGGCAGCAGTTTAGCTGTACCTCTGTATTGGCAGAGTACAGACTCTGCAATACCAGGATCTTTAAAATCGTTTAATATCAGATGGGCCGCTAGCTCTTCTGCCTTCCTCAGCAATAAAAAACATTTATTAAATGCGTTATTGATACGGCGTAACGTATTTAATAATTAAATTATATAAATAGTAGATAATTCTAACATTAAAATATTTGTAGATATTTCTATGTTTATTTGAAGAACCAAGGACAGGAGGTGAAATCGCTGCATCGTTTATAAGTAAATGTAGTGAGGTTTGTCACTGCTTTGTTCAGTAAATAACGGCGACGGTTTGACAAAAAAACCATTCTCATTTTCATTTATAATACCTACATTCGTCGCACGAAAATTATTAGTTACTAACAAATATTTGTTGTTTGGTTTTCGCATTCACAGACAATACTTATCTATGAAAACTAACAACACTATGCGAAGTAAGGCATTTACTTTGTGAATATTGGTGTTAGAATAGGACTACCCCGTCTCAACCCATAGAAGACGACTAAGACAATATTAGAATATTTCTGTTGGAACCACATGTTTATAAAGAATAACAATAAAAATTTTCTAAAGAAAATACACTACTACTTTATTATATTGCCTACGACTACATACTACTCCTTGCTATAAAGAACTTCGAGCCAAGTTCGTGATACGCATTAGTTTTCTATTCTCTAGTTTTAGAACTCTTATTAAGATTGACGGATTTCTGGCAAGGAACGGCTACCCTGAAAACTTGCGTATTGAACTTTTGTCGGATTTATGTGAGCCTGATAATGTATTCAAGCTCTTAAAGTTTTATAAAGCTGAGCAGGACAGAAATGAAACTGTTAACAGTATTAATGCAGTTATTTTAGCTACCTTACCTATCTAGTTATTATCAAAATCGTTCTTTTATGAATACATTCTCAGTTTCAGTCTTTACTGAACCAAACTGTATTTACCAGTAATCTTTTCAGATTGTAAAATTGCGTTTGACAATAATTAAATTGTTGTAATATCGATGGCATCTTAATCATAACCAAGAATCGTGATTAAGTTTGTTCAAGTATATAACGTTCTTCTCCTTTGAAGCGCAAAATTAAATTGAAATTGGTTCATCCATTTAGAAGCTTATGCCACTGACAAACTCGTACAGTTTAAGACTTTTTGCAGCGGAATATTGTTCGTATGAAATTGGATGCTTAAAATATGAGTGAAATAGGTTTTTAGTTTAGTGAGCCTACTTTGTCAAAATGTCGGACAAAATTGATATGAATAAGTTGTCTTCATTTTGGAGCAAAACCTCGGCTAGAAATATTGCTTCCATTTTTTATCCTGACATCCGTAATTCGCGTGTGCGATGTTGACCGACTACGAAGCTACTTCTAGGTGAATCTAGAAACTTTGTATATTGAATATTTGAACACTTGCTATCCTTCGCTGTCTTATTCAGAACATTGTTTTCGACATGGAGGATCGCTGAATTCACTTTTAGAGGGTGTTATTTCTTAATCAATAGACTTTCTTACATTTTCAAATATACAGAAACTCATACTATATTGACTGAGATAGTCTTTATCGATCCAATATTAATGGTGAAGATGAATGGTAATGAATTGCCAGTCATGTAAATTCTCGGATTCGTCAATTATACTACTTCTTTGTTTTTAATTTATATATTAATTTTGCACCTTTAGTACTGTATATCGTTTAACCCTCCCCATTTCTATCTTTCTATCATCTACCCAAAGGTTCTCTGGAAGAACGCTCATATGCATTGGACCGTCTATCATTGTCATTATCATCAGCGTATCGTAGTCCACTGCTGGATAGGTCCATTGTACAACAATTGTATACTTTGCCAAAATAAATTTTTGGTGTCCAAGAAAAAGCATCTTTTTATTGTGTGAGTATGTCGTGACATACTCACACAATAAAAAGATGCTTTTTACTACGTGTAGTAGGGAGACTGATAAGATGTGAAAAAAGCTATTGACGAATTAAGAATGTTTAATGATAAAAGGAAATTAAATGTGTCATCATACAACATGCGACCATTTCTTGTATGAATTCTCTGTTTGTATTTTCTTTAAGAACTTATTACAAAGTTGGTGTTATGTGTATGATCCTGACGTCACCCTTAACCTTTTGATGGTTAAGGTTGACGTCAGGTCTTACATATTCTGTAAGAACTACAACTAATTAGCGATCAATATTAATTATAACTGGAAATACTGCCGGTATTTTATATATCTAAGATAGGAAAACATATCTTTATTGCAAGCCGATAAAAACTCCGAAATATCCAGCCAAAAATGTGCAAAACATAAGGAAACTTGAAGGTTACATCATCAGTAAAAGTGGTAATTTAGTTTACTTCTGCTGTTGAATTTGCTTCTGTCACGATACAAACCTAAATGGCGTGGTCGGTTCAGTACAATAAGGCCTATAATTGAATGTGTCTGTGAAGATATCCGTTTAGCTGTTGACTTTATTGGTGAAAAGAAAAAGACAACCAGTGCACATTGTTGTAGTCCGTGCTAAAGCAACCGGGAAACGGGGCTGGTTACAGCATGATTGGTTGCGCGCAGACGTCTGAAGCACTGAAAGTGTGCCAATGGCCTCGCGGCAACTTGCGAAGGTTACGATATAAGTAATGCGTAATTTTATACTTAATACACTGCGTAATGGGTAATGAGATACGGGCGCTTGCCGCGGCCGCGCCGTGGCTGCGAATCATCTCGACTGTTGGCGAGAATCTGGATTGAGATATCCATTGCGATATAAGTTTCTTGGTGATCCTTTGTTGCGAAGGAGGATGTGCAAGCCAATCCGTTGGTAAGCTATGACCGCTGACCGTGAATCGATCTGCTACATAATAATGATTAATAAGAGATAAGAGATTACGGGTGAATTGGTATGTGGATACTAGGTGCAATAAATTCCTAAATATCATTGTGGTTAAAAATACATCGTTACAACTACAACTTATATTTTTAATTCAAAATAATATTTGATCTGAAGCAGGTAATCATGACTTGACAGCTACAACACAAGTATATCAATTGGATCAGTCAGTACTGCACTACACATCCCCATTGATTTGATTTGATTTGATTTGAATTCGGCTCGATTGAAAATGTCATGTGCCTTTGTTATTCATACGACTAATGATGATGACGTTTCATTAAGGTTTTCGGGTCACTAAATGGTTATGATTGTAGATATAATATTATCACCTATTCTGGACTTCTCATCGCGTAATTTTCTAACGTTGATTCCAAACAAAACTAATTTTTCCGATATTTCCACGGAGATATTATTCAATCCTGATCTGACATTAGAAGCGAACTTTGCTTAACTTTTTCTTTCAATCGTTGACTAGTAACAATAGCAAGCCATCAACACCTCAGTAAAGCACAATGCATAGTTGCTTGTACGAAAGGGATAACGGTACATTTTGACTTCTCCATTGTGATGTTAACGATGACGGATTCACAATTAATAACATTGTGCGCGATGTTTTTTCGATCAGTCCGTGTGTAACTGGGCCAGTGGTATATATTGTATGTACTATTGTAGATTTAGTAGCGGCGTAGAACAACGGAGCTCAATTATCTCTATTTGTAACGCGGATAGAGTATTTGTTCGCTGAATCTGTTTGCGGTGTGCGCGGTTGAATTTTATTGAAAACTTGCTTAAGGCGACGTCATACTGGGGGGACTGATTTATCCTGCATTAGTTTCTGACAGCTGCAACAGCGTCTTTTGGTTTTGCCAGGATTATTACGATTGCTTCCACGAAGAATCGAAAGCATAATTTACTATTGCTGCTATTTTTTTTTTACTAATAATGGCACTATAATAATAACAAATAGACCTACATCGAGGTTACTTTTTAAACCGTAGTTTACTTAACTTAGTAGTTTACTTAAATCAAACATTTCCATAACATCAAAAATGTAGCTAGATTTTCGGTACCGGGTCTATTCTATTCTAACTGAAAATGGAATTTTATCTAATTACGTACAAATACCTGTGATACGTATTAGCTAACGCTTTGTCGAACTTTCCATTTCCTACGTTTATGAAATCGACTTGATGGCGAGGCACGTAAAATGTAGGCTTACTCTGAAGTGTGTTACTGAAGTTTCGGTCCGTCACGAAGGTATTCGGATAACGCACAGCTAAACCTACTCGAGGCTTTAACCATCGAACGAGCAGGGACACGGCGAGGAGACACTGGTGCAGGTTCCAAAAACTCTTCCAAAGCGCTTCGCCTCTACATTCATAGATGGACCGGCCAAGAGTGTCATATCTTAATGTAACTCTTTACTGAGTTTGTATTCCCCAAAAACCACAGTCTTGCCTGTGCCTTGAAGGCTAGAGTGAATCGGTTTTTTTTAGACGAGCGCGCTCCATAACATTACGAGTTGGGTAGCGACCCATTTACTTAAAAAAAAAACATACCATACTTGTTCCGGATCATACACTGACAAAGACCCATACGGTTTACGGCTAAGGAAGTGTAGCGTTAGTTATGAATGACGTGTTAAAATTACCCCGAAACTTCAGTAATAAACTTCGGAGTAGTCCGTCTGGCTTTAGACCGCACATTTTTGTGAAAATGTTAAGAGTGTGAGATCCTCAGGAGGTTTCACTTAAGTACGATGTATGTCCATATATTCAGACACTTGGGAGCGGGCTTACTGATATGCGATTAGCTAGCTCGTACTCTTATATATTATTGTAACGCATTAAAAAAAATATTACTTTGTACCTAGTAAGTTATTGAATAGGTAAACCGTGTGAAATTCAGAGTTAGGTACTATTGTCACTTTATTGAACCAAATTAAAAATCAAAATAATCTTTATTCGTATCTGGGGGCGCGGTCGTGCCCACGCCAAGACGAGCCAAACGAAGTAAGTTTTTACTAAAACTTACACTTACGGTTTGTCAAACTACCACTGGTTCGTCGGAAATAGTAGGAATCAACATTCTATAGAGAAGAAACCGGCAAGAAACTCATGATGAAGAACATGTCTAGTGATAACACAAGAATTGATAATCTGAAAGTATTTATTAACAGAATCCGATTACAAACACTCATACAACCAGAGAGAGAAAATGTAATAATCGGCGGGAGCTCTATGACAGCTGTCCGTGTCACCGTTACGTCAAACTTCAATTGTCAACGTTAGTGCGGTGACTCTTGAGCGTGGCGAATAGTGCTGTGCCGCAGCTGTTGATTATTCTCCTCTAACTCTAGTAAGATATGTTTAATGAAACTTTTTGTAACAGATGTTATAGGTAGAACGTATTATGGTAACAAAGTTATTGGTCTTCCGCTTCCCACAGTTCGATGATGATAACATGGCCGCCTTTTGTACGAGTATAATCGTAATCATTTAAGATAAAAAAATCGATATAAACCGTTTAATTTCGCTGTTGTGTCTGTATTATGTGTGGAAACATTTGTAACCTGATAGTAGGTACTAGGTAGGTAGGGATGTAAGGGAGCGACCCATCACCTTTTGCGCTCCAAGCCATCCTCACCTGCCCGTGGTGCATCCTGCCGAACAACTAACGAGGCTCTGGCAAACCGATTGGTGTCGGTAAAACCATCACGACAGAAGGCGTAGCTAAATACCACAGGCCGATGACGGGCAGCAGCGTCACCGGAGCAAGAAGCTACGCCCTGCGATCGCCAACCCGCCTGCCCAGCGTGGCGATTATGGGTATATCCTCCAGAAGTTTGCCCTAGGTGGCGAACAACTGTAGAGGCCTATGTCCAGCAGTGGACTGCAATAGGCTGATGATGATGATGAGTAGGTACTAATAAGAGTAGTGGCAGGTGAAAATCATCGTGGTGAAAATAGTTCAGGACATCTAACCAGTTAAAGGAAATATCAGTACCTGTACTTACCTACTAACGATTCGGTATGCGATAACCTAAATTGGCTATTAAACGAGAGTTTTTCTAACATTAAAAGTTATGACCTATGCTATAGCGAATCTAGATTACTGTATACACTTTTTTTACATATGTTAACTTCGATATTATTTAGGTTTAATCGTTTGGTATTATAGAAGGTAAGAATTTGGAACTATCTACGTATTTTCTGCTGGTTTAATTATAAGCCCTAGAATCTACCAGACAACTTATGACGTATTTTCGAGACTTCTGTACCTAAGTTATAAAAACATATTTATACTCCTGTACTAATAGGTGAACTGATATTACTCGACGCATTTTGATATTTACCGATGAGATCGATATATAGATAAAGTGACGAGAAGATGCTCAGGATCGAGCAAAGTTGTCCACTACTCACATAGGCCTGACACAGGGACAAAGGGAAACCTTGGCTGAATCTAAGGGCTATAATTATGACACTCGGTCTCATATCTTCATGTCTCGCTGGTTACAGAATAGATATAAAATACTAAAAAATTTAGTTTGCCACAAAACTGTACCTCGGGCCAGACGTGCCCTTAACTCTCGTTTAGATCTGTTTGCGCTGCGAATGGCCTTCCATTCCCGTCTCCGGCAAATATTTGCCGTCCCTCCCCACCCTTTGTAGTTCTAAAATTGGCTTAGTTGGAGCCTAGATGGGCTAATCAAACTTGATTGATTAGACCTAGGTTCGCGCAATGCATGTCGTAATCTTGGATTGGAAATAGGCATGAATACGAGTTAGGCATTCGTGTTATTGTTCGGATTCGGATTCTAGTATTCGAGTTCTTTGGATTTTTTTTCATAATTAGTACTAAATGTAATTTAACATGACCTCTTTAAATGCGTCGAAGCTTAATTGAAATAATTTATCGTAGTTTACATATTATGCGTGTTTTGTACTATACTAATGATGCTTTATACGCTAAATGTTTCAAAATTTATTACACATTATTCTTTTGAATATCGTGTTAAATATATTCATTTGTGGCATAATATATAAAATACGATATGTTTTTACAATACTTATTGGCACGTAACAAAATGAAACACACAAAATCGAGTACAAGTATTTATACGATTAAATGTTAACGATGCATGTAGTAAAAATATGTACGTTATAAATTTGTTATCTGAACTTACTGGAAACGAAAAGTTTTACCGAGAAAAATTGGCAAAATCAATATGACGGACCACCTGTTGAGTCCCCCCCTCCTGGACGTCTACGGCCCTCCCCCACGTTCCAAATGAATGCTGGATATTACCCCACTATAATGCCACTTTGGTGTCGGACGGATTAACTCGTGTATCTCTGAAGATGAGTAAAGGGGAAGTACGTTGACGAGTTTAATGAAAGCGCGCGGGCTCCGGAGCGCGGTTTGTTACGCTTTGCGCCTGTTGACCGCACAGGAGCCTTCGGGAATAATTGCACGGGAGGGAACTGGGAACTAGGGCGGAATTCAGCATTTTTTATTTTGAAACTTGGGTGGAGATTTATTTTTAACTGGTATGGGCAAATAATTTTACTGGGATTTTCTGTACAGAATTTGCTCGGAAGCAGCTACGGTGTTAGGAAATTGGCGGTGGTACCCCGTAAATTGGAAAGCATGTTAAGCCTTTGATACCTATGCACTTGACATCTCCCGTTGTGTCGAACTATCGTCTCATCGGATTTCAAGAGTAAAGGAACAGCTGTGTACTTGGTTGGTCTGTGGCTTAGGTACATAAGGAACAACTTTCATGGTAAATCTTCTTCTAAAAATATATACTCACTCAAAGGTGACTGACAGACTTACTTTTATAGTGATCTATCAACGCACAGCCCAAACCACTGGATCAGGCTGAGATTTGACATGCAGGTAGGTGAGATGACGTAGGCATCCGCTAAGAAAGGATTTTGATCAATTCTACCTCCAAGGGAATAAAATAGGGGATGAAACTATTACACACGGTCGCAGTCGCGGGCACCGGGCACACCTAGTGCTATAATACTTAACTAATACTCGTTACGCAAAGTACACTTGTTTCACGGAATACAAAGGAGTTTCTGAACAAATTACAAAAGTTCTCCCCATAAGTAGGTACACTCGACTATGAGTTTACAAAAGGCTACTATTAATTCCAGCGGAGTAAGTCTGAACAAAATATGTTTTTGAAGTTCTAAAAATAACGGAGTATGTATTAAAGCACATAGACAAGTATAACTGCATTAGGAGGCTTTTAATTTTATATATTTCTTGCTTTGGTAGGTATATTATCTGAAATTGTCATCTGTAATGGTCCTGTTGGATATAAAAGGACTGTGAATTTGTTGAAAATGCCACATTATAAATGCGAAAGTTTGTTTCGATGGATGGACGAACGTTTGTTACTTCTTCATGCGTAAATTAATCAATGGATTTGAATGAAACTTTACAGTAATGTACCTCATAGGTACATCAGATTAACCTACCTATACAATTTATAAGGATATTATCATTTCACATAATATAATCGGTAAGTCACGAAGGCATAGCCGCAGACTGCAGCTGGTATTTTAATAGTTTCATTATCTGAAATACCTAGTCAGTGCACTAAAGACAGTGGAGCTGAGAGTTATTGAAGTCAAGTATAAAAATTCAAATAAATTAAGATTGACTTCAATTATAAGCCATTCATTATCTACTAATTGTCCGTCTTTAAATACCGTAGAGCAACATTACCATTAATTAGAAATCTATAAGCATCTGACCATTCTTTGTAAATAGTGCCTAGACATTGATAGCTGGTTTGAGCGAACCATTAGTTTGGCACCGGCCATCTCGAGAGACGTCCCCTAAAAGGATATCGATCAATCAATCGATTTCGATTTCACTGTATTCGTTAATAGCCAATTCGATACTAGACTAGTGGATTAGCGCGTTAGTGTCACGCTACGCACGATATAGTACAGTTTTCCTTTTTATCGCTGCCTAAAATTGTAGAAACTATTTTTGCTTTATCGTCCGCCAGCGTTTATTATTCGAATATCTGATACGATCGAACAATGCTTTGCTAAATTTTAATATGGACACAGTAGAACGTTGGTCGTTATTGTCAATTATGATGAAATATTGAACGGTTTTTTCTGTTCTCAGATGTGCACGTCATTTTCAAGTTAATTTTAACGATTTAGGGAACTATAGTAAAACGGAAAAAATTACAGTCGGCACTAGCAACGCTTTATGATCTTATCCTATCACACAGATTACCCCCAATAGATACCGCATGTTCGGCATTTTGCTTTGAGTTTCGCGAGTCAATTTCAGGTGGTATGGAAGGGTGTGCGGGGGACGTAACTCATTTCTCAAGTGATGTACATTTGTATTGTGCAATGTCGATAATTTTATCGAAAAATTACCAATCAGGTATATTAGACTAGATTATGTCTGTATCACCTTTTCAGTATTTTGTGCAATACTGGATATTTATCTATGTATGTATATAAATATATGTTTATATATCGTCGACCGTAGGCTCAATTAAGGTAAGGGACAAAATACGATTTTTCAGGAGAGGCCGACAAAGTTTTTTTTTGGAGTAAATCGTACATAACTTTCTTTGTAATTAACCTTTTTTAAATTTCTTTTCACACATTATCTTATATTTAAGTGCACTATCTTCCTGTGCAGTGTTTATTTCAATATTTTAATAATTTTAGAAAATAGATGTCCCTTACACCGACTTTTTTCGTTCGTAATGTCCCTTACATGCCAAGTTACTTGTAGTCTCGTCCCTTACCTGAAATTGACCTATACGTTGTGTGCATAATATTAATATAAAAATAGCGTAAGGACTTCGTTGGAATAACGTATGAAAGATAAAAAAGGGTAAGGGGATCGTTTATAAATTATTAAAAAAACTCTTTTGAGGTAAGTCGCAATTTTAAAGTGGGGCATTCGCGTAACAGTTATGAAAATGTATTGAATTGTTTTTTTTTTATGCGAAAGGCGGCTGACGAGCAAGTGTGATGCCTGATGGTAAGCAGTCGACACCGCCCATGGACACCCGCAGCTCTAACCGAGTTTAGGGTCGCTGCCGGCCTTTTAAATATGAATACGCTCGTTTCTTGAAGGTTCCCAAGTTGTAGCTGTTCGGAAAGACTGCCGCAGGAAGTTGGTTCAACAAAACCGAGGCGCGAGGCAAGAAGTTCCTCATAAAACGTACATTCGAGGATCGCCAGCCATCGAGATGTTGTGGATGGAATTTCAGTCGGTTACGTGTGGTGCGGTGAAGAAACTCCGCTGCAGGCAGTAAACCAAACAATTCGTGAGAACATTCCCCATGATAGATGCGGTAGAGAACGCACATGGATGCAACGTCTCTTCGCAATGCCAGTGAGTCGAGTCGACTAGACAGGGTCAGGTCATCGACAATACGAGCAGCTCTACGCTGGATTCGGTCAAATGGAAGGAGTTGATACTGGGGTGCTCCAGCCCAGAGGTGGGAACAGTATTCCATATGAGGCCGGACCTGTGCTTTATAAAGTTGTAAGCGCTGGGTCGGCGTGAAATACTGACCCGCTCTATTAAGCACCAGTTTGGCTTTACCCTCCAGATGTCCACGAAACTGAACGCTGCTCGAAATGTCGACTCCCAGGATCCCGATAGTCGACTTGGTAATAATGGGAGTGTCTTCGAAATTTATGGTTACGACGAAGGGACTACGCTTAGCAGTAAACGCGCAAACTTGTGTCTTGGAGGGGTTAAAGCGGACTAAATTTAGTCGGCCCCAGTCTCAAACATGACTTAACATGTTCTCAGTGTGTCGGACACAAGTTTATTCCGGCTCTCGACGACGCTTTCCAGAGAAGCACGCGTGCATCCTTTGTATATTGAGTCAACTGTACTGTCATCTGCATAACAATGGATGTTGCTATACCGCAACATATCATTGATATGCAGGAGAAAAAGAGTAGGCGACAGCACACACCCCTGCGGGACACCAGCATTGACGGGCTTAAAGTCCGAGCATGAGCCGTCGACGACGACTTTTATGCTACGCCCAGAGAGGAAGCTGGAGACCCATGCACACAGCTCTTCCGAAAGCCCGTACGATGGAAGTTTGGAAAAAAGAGCTTTGTGCCAAACCCTATCAAAGGCTTTCGCTATGTCCAAGCCAGCTGCCAAGGCTTCTCCTTTGCTCTCCACTGCCTCTGCCCATCTATGCGTGAGGTAAACCAGAAGATCACCAGCAGAGCGACCGCTACGGAAACCGCATTGTTGGTCGCTTAATTGCTGGTTCACATCTAGATACCTCAAGAGCTGGCGATTAGTAATGGATTCCATTACTTTGGACAGCAAGGATGTGATGGCGATTGGCCTATAGTTCGCTGGATCAGAGCGATCACCTTTTTTAGGGACCGGATGCACAAGAGCTATCTTCCACGTTTCCGAGACTACACCAGTAGAGTATGAGAGTCGGAAAAGACGCGTTAGTATCGGTGCCAACTCAGGAGCACAAGCTTTAAGCACAACTGGTGGGATTCCGTCTGGCCCACTCGACTTATGGATGTCAAGGGAAAGAAAAGCCCTCCGGACAGAACTTTGCAAGCACCGAACGTTAGGCATGGAACTCGCACAATGCGGTATTAATGGTGGTGTTTTCCCCTGATCATCCAAGGTCGAGTTGGATGCGAAGAGAGTACCCAAGAGATCGGCTTTCTCTTTCGCAGTGTGGGTCAGAGTTTCATCAGTTATGTGCAGCGGTGGAAACGACGGGACACTGAAATTCCCAAGGACAGCCTTGGAAAAGAGATCAAAACGCACGTGTTCCCGAAGGGAGACGTGCCAGTCTATCGCCAATTCGCCCTATGAAGGACGACTTTGCCTTAGCAATCTCCTTCTTAAATGACCTGGTAGCAAAGTCTCTTTCTTGAGTACGCTGGTATTTGGATACTTAGATGCCACCGCCTTAGCCCAGGCCTGGTAACGATTTTGCTTCTGGCGAGATGCCAATTTGCTAGATCGACCAAACCAGGGCTTAGATCTGCCACCGAGAGGCACTACAGAGCTTGGAATGTACAGTTCCATACCCTGCAACACCACGTCCGCGACAGATTTGGCACAGACATTAGATCCTCCGGTGTGAAGCAAACCTGCTGCCAAGGGTAGGACGCAAAAAAAGTGTTTATCACTAAATTGACAAATCAACCAAGCGACAGGTGAACGCGTCCTGACAAACGGTTTTTTAGATGCCCGCCCGCAGCTATAGTTCATTCGCGTTAATATTTCTAGCGTTTTAATTGGCTAGTGGCCTGTCAGTGACCTGTCAGTCACTATTTTCTTAACGCGAATGAACTATAGTGCGTCCTCTCTTTCACACACAGAGCGAAGATATGGGATAGAAAAGGATGGAAAACGTGCACACGTTGATCAGTATTCAGTTGCAAATTGGTGTAACGGACACGGAACCTAAATGGATATCGAATCAAATTGGTGTAAGGGACGTACTGATTAAAATATAATAACGTAAAATGGGGTAAAGATTATTTATTTCAAAACTCGTGCATACGTTTCAAGGTATGGGCGGTATTGATTTATGAGACGAAAAATGCATTACAGTAACGCTAGTGTTATAAGGTTTTCTTAAAAAAAATACCATGTAAAGGCTATTCTTTGATTGCGAAGACCGTTACTTTATTTAAAATCGGTTGGTGGCAGTAATTACACCATTTAAGGTTGCTACATTATTTTTTTTGTCAGATACATCGTTTTTGTGAGCCGGAATTAATTTTAGACCCCAAAAAATAATTAGAGTAAGGGACATTTTTTTCAAGATAGAATTTTTTCATATATATCATTCGAAAGAGCGGAAAATTCTGAAAAAAACTGTATACTCAACTCATTTTGTGAGTTTTGTCCCTTACCTTAATTGAGCCTACGGCCGACGATATGTCACCGGAAAATAGCAAGAATCGTAAGTTGATCAATTTCCTAGGTAGTTGATTATCTTTCGGAATATAACAAACGGTAGTGGAAATGTATTATTTAACGCAATGGATTTCAGTTAGTTAATCAACTTACGGTAGCCTGACAGTCATTTAATAATTTACGATTTTGACACAAGTAAAATCGTCCTCAAATGGGCCAATCGTTGCTCAATGTACTATTTAACGGTGCACTATTACCCGTAACTTAATACACTGTTCCCTGATTGGTTGCCGGGATAACGCCACGTGAGCCATTGAACCAATCAACGTTCACCTCACCTTCGTCGGATGATTTTACGGCAAGATCCCGTAAAATGATCAATTTACTAAAATACATACGTTAAATAATACATTTCAACTGCCGTTTTGACATTATAAGTATATTCAAATGAGTATAGTTATAAATATGGTTAGGTGAAGTAATCACAGCAGTTTTCATTTACTCGTCTTCTATCCTTCATACATTGAAAACTATCCTATGTAAATGTCTCTAACAGCAGGGTGCGGCATTTGTCCATTTTAATGTTCTCTCAGGACACTTTGGAAATCTAAAGTAGAAACACTAAAATTTTTCTCATCTTGCATTATCGATATACTTGAAAGTAATACATTGTAACACTATTGTCAAACGTGTCTATGCTAGAAAGGGATAAAAATAGTGAAATTGGTAATGAAAGAAAGGGATCATGAAAAAAGACATCAACGCGAGCTAACATCTGTCAAATATTTTCCATCGTAACTTGAGCTCCGGCGCCAAGGAGTTCAATACTAAGATTCATACGTTTATGTTCTACAAACTATTAAAAGTGTCTCCGATACACACGGGTCTGACTTCTGGTCAGTACTGACCGTGGTACTGACGCACTTTAAGCGCATGCGTATTTCGCGCCTGCATTGCATTGATGTATTACCTCTCGCGCGATATCTTAAGTGCGGTATCTATTGGAGATATCTGTGTCCTATCATTTATGCTCATGGTAGAGTACCGAATACTTTTTTCCACAGTCTTAAGGTTTAAGATGCTTTGCCCTTCGACAAATTACACAAATATGCTCGTACTATAGCAATCGTTGATCCATAGGTCGCCAAAGCAGGGCTAATCAAATTTGACATTAGTGCGGTACAAGAAATGTCAAATTTGATTGACGTTCATTCATACAAAGATTTCAAATTCGAGCGACCATAGTCTGAATCGTCGCGCAGATCTGAAGCTACCTATTGTAGATTAGGTTAGGTAGGTATCCTATGTACTTAAGAGATTCGCTCAAGGACGTGACTACATAAAAAAACAGCTGAATGATAATCGCCCTTTTTAATTCAAAACATAAAATAAGTATTCAGCGTTTACATTATCGCTGAAGATAGCGCGATAAAAGCATAATAGCTCATAAAGCAGGCGCATTCGGATAGTAAACGAGTTCGGACCGGCTTGCAAATGCTGGGGGGCTTGACCTGGAAACAGATCGCGTGTCAATTATCAAGACATGAACGATAATCGTGTAATCGCTCAGCTTTAGCGAATCAGCGATGTGGAGATCTTGGACTTGTTGATGTTTTAAAAATGGAAATACATAGATGCAAACTAGTACAGCGCACTAACCGATGATCGGTTCGTAATTAAATTATTCGTGAATCGTGCGTGAAAAGAAATGTATTATTTGACTTCGAGTTAAAAAAATGTTATTTTTTTTTATACCACTAGCGTGGCAAATGGCTACCGGCCTGATGGTAAGCAGTTACCGTAGCCCATGGACGCCTGCAACACCAGGACATCGCATGTTATAACGATATCGATGATTTTTCGCCATCAGTTGGTCCGATCTAGAGTCGTATTGTGGCTCACGATTTCACGAATGCAGATTACTACTTAGAAACTATTGACTTTGGCTGACGTACCTACGTCTATCTAGCTTCAGGCTCAATTGATCAATAATTGGCATGATCTACTCGTACTTGGAAAACAATAAGTCGAGCCTACAAAGCCTATAAGCTCCTACATAGGCATGTAGGAGCTCACTCGGGAGTTAGGAAGGCTCCTAACTCTTGAGTGACATTTGATCGTTTGTTTATTTTCCTAGTTCATTATAAATTATATGCAGTTTAAGAACTTTTATATCTCACAAGAATTTAGAAAATATAGTATTTATGCCTGTAAAATAATAGTGTTTACTTAGATTATCCTCTACCTTAAGGTTGTCTAGAAGAGATCGCTACAAGCGATAAGACCGCCTAAATTGTACTATGTTTTGTCTGTATTATGTTTTCCTGTAATGTCTGTGTTTTGTGCAATAAAGAGTATCTATCTATCTATTATTTATTAGTACCACTACATACGTCGGCTCTGCATTATTTATGCTAAAGACCCCTCCATAATTGACTCCATAACTGGCTCGGTGGCTCAATTGGTAGTGACCCCTGCCTTCTGAGCCAAGGGTCGTGGGTTCGATTCCCACCCGGGACAAACTTTCGTGTGATGAACACTTGTGTTTGTTCCGTGTCTGGGTGTTTATATTTGTATTTAAGTATTTATTTGTGGTACCTTCGTTGTTCTGATACCCATAACACAAGTGCTTAAGCTACTTACTTTGGGATTAGAGCAATAACCCAAGACATGCCAAGACATGCCACGCTGGGCCACACCGCGCCACCTAGCCCCAAACTAAGCCGAAGCTTGTACTATGGGTACTAGACAACTGATAAACTTACTTAGATACTTTTTTTTGTAAATAAATACATATTATACATAGAATGCAATGTATGTGATGTTGTCTGATATTTATTATTATTATATAATTAATTTATAATAATAATAAGTGGATAAGTATACTAATAATATGTAATGTTATTGATGGTTAGTAAGTATTGTTTTTATTGTAATTTTATTAATGTACCTACTTGTGAAAAATTGCGTGCCATTCACTTGGCTAATTGTAGCAGAACAACATAACCAACTTCCATCCTTCTATCCACCTACAGTTGCAATAAATGAATTTGACTTTGACTTTGAAATTTCCAGATGCAAACTCATTCCACCAGACGTCGAAGTGGATCGACGACGTGCGCACCGAGCGCGGGTCCGACGTGATCATCATGCTGGTGGGCAACAAGACTGACCTCTCGGACAAGCGGCAGGTGTCCACCGAGGACGGCGACCGCAAGGCGAAGGAGCTCAACGTGATGTTCATAGAGACCAGCGCCAAGGCCGGCTACAACGTTAAACAGGTGTGTTAACTAACTAACTAGATCGGCGCAATGACCCAAGCTGAGTCTTGGCCTCCAATAATAAGCGCCTCCATCTGGGTCTGTCCTGCGCAACCTCCTGCCAGCTGTCCGCACGGAGCTCCCGCAAGTCCTTTTGGACTTCATCATCAACAGGTGTGTTGGACAAGCGTATTTAACACAGCATCGTTATCATCAGCCTATCCACTGTTGGACATAGGCCTCTCCAGTTGTTCCCCACTTTGGGCAAACACCTGGAGGCTTTACACATAATCGCCACGCTGGGCAGGCGGGTTAGCTTCTTGCGCCGGTGACGCTGCTGCCCGTCATCGGCCTCTGATATTTAGGTACGCCTTCAACACACAACAATTGGACATAGCAACACAACACTATAGAAAATCACTTCAGGCCCCGTTTAAGGCGACGCGTCTTCTTAAATGAGGCCTCAAGAAGCAAGCCTAGAAATTTCCCAAGGACCAGCAACGTATGTGCCAGTGTCTCGCCCACTTCCGGAGTTTATAGGCTGAACTGATGACTTGCCGTCTGGTGGCTATTAAAGCTGTTTCACCTCTTGTGCCGTATACAATGACTGGTCGGTCGCCTGTGGCGTGATATGCTGGTGGGCAACAAGACTGACCTCTCGGACAAGCGGCAGGTGTCCACCGAGGACGGCGACCGCAAGGCGAAGGAGCTCAACGTGATGTTCATAGAGACCAGCGCCAAGGCCGGCTACAACGTTAAACAGGTGTGTTAACTAACTAACTAGATCGGCGCAATGACCCAAGCTGAGTCTTGGCCTCCAATAATAAGCGCCTCCATCTGGGTCTGTCCTGCGCAACCTCCTGCCAGCTGTCCGCACGGAGCTCCCGCAAGTCCTTTTTGACTTCATCATCAACAGGTGTGTTGGACAAGCGTATTTAACACAGCATCGTTACCACCAGCCTATCCACTGTTGGACATAGGCCTCTCCAGTTGTTCGCCACTATAGGCAAACACCTGGAGGCCTTTACACCTAATAGCCACGCTGGGCAGGCGGGTTAGCTCCTTGCGCCGGAAGAAGCAAAAAATAATTCGCCCTTAGGGCTTCACGAATCACGTCTCACTCTCACAACACCAAAAAAAGTTACGAGGACTAATTTGAAAATCCTTAGTGTACAAAAAATTAATGTTTTTAGGCAGTAAAGGTTTAAATACCTATTCTAGATGACATACGGATAGGTGGGCCCACAGGCGTGGAGTGCTTAGAGCATCAAGCAGTCTTAACCCGTCACTGCCTCCACCAGATCTGACTATAGTTATTAACGCCATCTCATGTGATTCCAGTTGTTCCGACGGGTGGCGGCCGCGTTGCCCGGCATGGACTCCGCGGAGAGCAAGCCTCCTGAAGACAGTATCCTTTTTTACATAACACCATCCACTGATCACTGGCGACTCGTTCGCGAACACCGTATTGGTTTAACGACAACACGAGTGATTTAGAACGTGTGTGCTCACGAGACTTTGTAGTGACAACTATCACGCTATATCGTGTACCATTTGCGACCATTTGATTGGTCTTTTGCGCGCGTATTCAACGTATATGGATGAGGAAACGAAATTTTCAGGTGCAACACGATTTTTATGATGTGAAATGACGGTGTCTACAGTGAAGAAAATTCAGTAATTTCGAGTCAAAATGCTGGCTCAGTCAAATCGGTCAATCTTTTTAGAATCATGGGCCGAATTTATTTTCGTTTTCGGCACGTTATCCATATGTTAATGACTGTACTGACAGAACGCAAAGTAAATCTAGGCTTTTAGTTTTTTTGATTGAAATTGCACATCTTCTATCTTCTATATATATAAAAGGAGAAACTGACTGACTGACTGACTGACTGACTGACTGACATATCAACGCACAGCCCAAACGGCTAAACGTAGGCACTTGAAATTTGGAAGGGACGTAGCTTAGGTACCGTAGGGGTGCACTAAGAAAGGAATTCCCGAAATTCCCACGGGAACGGGAATTAGCGGGAAAATCCTTTTGTATGAAAAATCTAAACCGCTTAAGTTAGACGCTTGAAATTTGGCATGCAGGTACCTTAGTAAATATAAAGTTTAGTTATGGCTGTATTTTGAGAAATTCCCACGGGAACGGGAGTTAGCGGGAAAAAACTTTTGTATGTATAAATTTAAACACGCGGACGAAGTCGCGGGCAAAAGCTAGTCTTCTATAAAAGTAAGAGTCTATTTTCATGAAATTTCAGAGATTAAGGTGGCATAAATAATTAACTGCTGAGTGCTGGTCTTTTTGAAAAGCTATTGCAACTAAGAGACTATATACATTGCTCTATAAGTTATTGATGCGTTGTTCCTGTTTATAAAACTCTATCCCAATTCACTCACCATATTGACATTTATGACACCTTTGACAAGATGCCCCACAGATTAAGCACTTGTTTAATTTATCTGGACATTGCATAGCACCGGTCATGTTCACTCATAGACTACCAAGCAATAAATCGGTCTTATCATTGATTACGTTAGCGATTCATCGATTATTACTTGTTTGTGATTGTTACCGCAGAAGCAAAAACAATTTTTTTGGCGTCCCACTGCCGTTTTACAAAAGGATCGTAATTTTTGGATGCAATGTTTTGTTTTGAGTCCCTCAAAAGTCTAAAAAAAGGTTGACTGAATTCTAGTCAACCTTTTTTAGACTTTTTTTTAGAATAGTCTAGAATTCTCGTGTTCGATGAGTCTTGACGTCTCAAAGGTCTGAAAAGGTGGCCTGAATTCAGAAGGGAACCAATATCTTTTCATTTGTTTGGAATACCCGTACTAAAAGATCAATTGGGACGATTTCAATTGCAAAAACGGCCGTGGGACAAACGTTTTATTCTGACACACATATAAAAGTCACGCTGTATTCCATACGCGCACACTACACACATTTACGTATGCGTACAAACAATTATTTGTATTATCGTGCAGTTTGACTCGTACCATGCCGCTAGTTTTGTCCGTTGACGATTTGAGCTGTGTTGGCGAAGTGATGTGACATAACAATTGGTGTGACTTCGGTTGTTTGGTTCTCGTGTGGGATTTACTACGTGTTATTTACAGTTTGACAGCTGCAATACAAAAAAATTTTAACGATTTTGAGTCGAATTTAGTATCAAGAAAGAACATCGAAGTATCTTTTATATGGTACAAATGGTAGCAATCGACTTGTTTGTTTAATAATATATTTAGGATCATTCCAAATCCATCAAAATGAACTGTTTTCCTAGTATGGAAGTAAAGAGGTGTATACGTTTACTAAGTGTATTCCAAAAGTAGCATTCAAGTTTTGAAGATTCATATCATTTTACGTGCTAAATTTACCACGGAAAGTTATGTAAATGTTTAGGTCTATTTTGGCATCGTACAATATAGTACTAGCAAAGACCTATGGAGATACATACCCCTCAATAAACTCATGTTAAAAGACATTTCAGACTGACATTTCAGTCAGATTTAGGAAAATCCTTACGAAATGTGATAATAAAATATTGTGAAAATTAGATCATAAAAATGAACAATTCGTCAGTACATAAAATTGTGACGACCTTCGTTTAGCTGTTAAACTGTTGAACGTAGCAAATTTCACAAGTGAACAATTAATATAAAACATTAACTAGTGAACTCGACCGGCGGTCGCGTTGGGTGGCGGTAGTACGGCTAACAGTGTGTTGTAAGTAAACTTACGTTACTAATCTGTATGCGCTTTACTCATTCCCGATACGACATTTGCTGTACGAGACAACGCTGTGGTTGGGTGACGTCGATGTGCCTAAAATATGTGTAGGTTTTTCTACTAAATAAAGAAAGAATTTTGAAACTTCTCAAAGTTATAGAACGTAATAAATTTTGGTTATGTATATTCCATGGACGACGAGAATCTTAGTTTGAACGCGCTGTTTTCAAAAGTCGACGTCTACTATTATTTATCTACGTTTACTATACGTCGACGACGTCGATTATATATATTTTATCTTATCCGGCTCGAAGGACCATTGAAAGATTTGGTCACAAAATCAAATGACACTGGCTATTTTCGGGCCTTTACTTTATTGAGAGTTCTAGGACAAAATTATAGTAATTTATATTGACAACAATAATGAAAATCTAAAGAAAATGTCGCAGGAACTAATTACTATTGTATAAAGAGAAAGTGTTTCCTATCGGTTCCTTAGTCGTCGCCGAGTTACCCACGCCGGAACTACTAAGTACGTGCGGATAATTTTAAGCAACCGCTTATTATAACGTGATTCTAGACACATTTGGATAGGTAGCAATAGATTCGTTCATATGTTACTTTGGATTAGTGGTTGAAGTATGTTAGGCAGGTTAATTTAGAAAACGAGGTTTTCTATATTGGCTTAGGTCTAGGTGTTTTGCGAGACGCCTCCACTCATCATTTGGCGTTTATAAAACAAGAAAATTCTCATTGGTTATCATAGTGGTGTATTCATACATCAAGAAAGTTGTACAATTTAATGTTGGTGTTGTATAGCGGTTCGGCCCAAAAACTAGTATTTCGTTGCCAAAACCGCTGTTTAGCATGTAGGACGTCCATATTTGTTTAACACGCATGTCAAAACAAAAGAGGGTGTTACGTAATCATAAAAAAGGTGGCATGATTCTGGTGTCGGGTGCATATAAAATATAATTGGGTACATAACTAATAGGTAAGTTTGTGACCTAAACAAAAATAGGATGTATAATGGCAAAGTGTAGTAAATATTTATTAATATTTATATTTAGACTTTTGGCAGATAAACCAAAATGTCAAACCAGAAAAAAAAACTTCGAATTTTCACCAGACCACTGCGTTGTGAAGTTGCTACAAATACAGATAAAATGACAGTTTGTGTATTTTGACTTTATTCCATACATGAAAAAGATGTAATTTGACTTACAAATAGCACAATAAAATGTTTATTATTCGGTACAATCACTCGGCAATACACACAGCTGTCACTTTATTTATAACCATATATCTAGTATATTATGTTGCTTCGCTTTATAACCTATACCTAATACTGCACATATATGTATATTACAGCTACGTGTAGCATAGAACCTGCTTTTTATTATGTATATTTTAATGTGTTTGTCTATTTTAATGTTCATTGTCCTTGGTGCCATTAAGGTCAGTATGACTTAGTAAAACAAAAGAAGGTTGGATTAATTTATGTCGATTATTGGAATACCAAAATAATAATAGAATATTGGTGTGTATTTTTTTTATTTCTGTCGGTGGCAGACGAGCAAGCGACCCACCTGATGTTAAACGGTTACCGCCGCTCATAGACTCTGCAATGCCAGGGGCACACACAGGAAGGTGTATTTCTCAAATTTCTATTTTTTTTTTTTATATGTTGATACATAACAATTTGTGGTGTTTATTTCATGGAGAAGATGTTTTCCTATAGAAGTCGTGGACAACCACTCGTCTATACATAGATGCTAATTGTTAAGTCATGCTGCACTTAAGAGGCACCTGAGACATTGGCACGTTGGGACGTCACATACATAAGTTATCGTCGTATTAACTGACGTTGTTGGGTTGCATGACGCGCCGACATTTAGCTGCAACGGTTGGATGTTTCTATATAAATCATGTTTAACTAATGTTAGAAAATCAATCCAATTTACAAGCAGGTCTTCTCTGGCGATCAATTCCTTGATTTGTTCATATTAGAGTAAGAGTAATTTGCCTTAAGACTTTAAGCCTTTCGTTATCCTAACGAACAAAAAATTTGGCTCAACAAAATTACTTTTTACATGGCAACTACGACAATAATCGGTATGGTGTAAAGGTCCTTTTGTTGCCATTAGATTGCTAGGGTGTTTAGCGATATTCCTATGCGCGCCTAAATTATACAACATTTGTATACTTTGTCTAATTGTCATTATCAGCCTCCCCCGATGGGGATTTGCTTAGTCACCACGCTTGGCAAGCGGGTTCATAATCAGTAGGTTTTATTTGTACCCAGGTAAACGCTGCTGCCCGTTTTCTGATATTCCCTTGGTCTTCTTTTATAATACGCACTGTATAAGATGGGACCTGTTTTAAATCCAGACAACTTTGCCTAGTTCCAAATAGTTTCCTATCTATCGCCTCTGCGTGGTGAGAGCCTTCAGCTTCCCCAACAGTCCTGTCATGTTGACAAGGCCTCCCTAGCCATCATCGTAGTCATTCAGAAAAAAAAAGAGACTGCTTTAGACTGGATTGACGTTCTAAACTCGTGTTAATTTTTATTTTTCTTTTGTTTCCTTAATGCGATGTGTGTTCAGTGCACGAGGTGATCCTGCGGCAGGCGCCCGGCGACAGCAAGGAGCCCGACGGCGGCTGCGCGTGCTAGGCCCGCGGCGGAGGCCGAGGTCGCCGGACCAGCCCTACCGACGCCTGGAGCCCTAGCTTGTGCGACACGCTCTAGAGGACGAGGCGAAGCGCTCGTGAGGACGATGATGTTAAAGTTTACCAAAATGCGGGTGAATGTTGACTGTAGAGGGAATATGCATGCTTTTTTATTTTGGCTGCAATGGATGTATGTTCATTTAGAACAGTCTAAATTTTTGTTGTATAAATTATACCCCATATACCTGTACGTTTGTATAGCTCTCGTAAAATGTACGGTATGCTTAGTATCAAGTTTCTGTCTAATTTGTGTGTAATTGGTAGGCGTAGCTAAATACCACAGGCCGATGACGGGCAGCAGCGTCACCGGAGCGAGAAGCTACGCCCTGCGATCGCTAACCCGCCTGCCCAGCGTGGCGATTATGGGTATATCCTCCAGAAGTTTGCCCTAGGTGGCGAACTACTGGAGAGGCCTATGTCCAGCAATGGACTGCAATGGGCTGATGATGATGATGATGATGATGGTAGTATGGGCTCTTGGTCTCATAAGACATGAAATAAGTTGCCTTCGAGATACTGGTGTGATCGTGTGAACAGTCTGTATTAGACGCGAGGCCGTTGTGGTAATGCAAAATGAGGAACCTAACCATATTTTTCGATGCCGGTTTTAATTTCAAATTCAAACTATGTCGTTTGGTATTAGTTGACATACCTATGTGAAAAAAAAAACATGCATATACCTATTGAAGCGAAATAATTTATTTTCGATAAGGTTGGTCTACATTCATTGCGCATTGGAAATATTGATTTACTTAATTAGTATTTAGCGATATAAATTCTAAAACCAACTTTTATAATGTATGAAATCATCGTCCTCAGATTCTAGAGCGTTTGTTAAGGAAATAATTTTTGTGTGGTGTGTCTACCAGTAAACTTTATTGTTCAATTCCGTCTCTGTTACTTATAATCTTCTTACGTGCATTATGATCCAATATCTTTGGAATTACTCGCTCTTTAGCTAAAGACTGAGTTCAGAAAATAAAAACTCAGACTGAGTGTGCATGACGTGAATACATGTTCTAATCGTTACTCGAGGTTCCTTCTGTGAACTCCATTGCGTAATAACCGTTTCGAGTTTGATTAAAGTTGTACAACAGTTTATAGCATACGAGTCGATGTATGATTCCTTCATAAAAGAGCGTAAATATAGTTATAATTAGTTTTCAAATGTAGACACACCATATAATAATAAATTTTTCTTTGTGAGAAAAGTAGGGCGAAGTTAGACGTGTGTGGCTAACGTTGGCGACCGCGTGGGACCTGGTCGGATGTGTAATAATCTGCTTTTGTGTGTCTTACAGTGATATTAGATTTAGTGTAAAACCGTGTAGTTTAGTTTACACTTTTCTGTGACTTCGAATATGAATGACAATTATTTTAATTGATCCGCAAATTTCTGCTGTGGTTTGGTTTTAGATTTTCATATTTCATTGCATTTTGGGGCAAATTTATCAATGAATAAATAATATTAAAGATATAGCTAGTAGCGTAACATAGGGTGGCAAACAGGCAATGCTACTGGCTTTCGACCCGAGAGGGCTCCACCCAAAAGTCCATGAATTCAATAATAGTTTATGTTTACTGGTAGGGCTCCTTAGCTACCTAATAAAAATTAGCTACGGGCTACAGATGGTACAGTTACGCTACTGGACACAGCTCTACTTCAAAATATTTAATGTTAAATGAAAGCGATTTTGTTCATTTGTTTCGCTTTAGGATCTCAATAAAAGAATATAGGGAAAAAATTACTTATAACGTTTGCACTCGTAAGAATTTAGAATTCCTTAGTAATCCGGGTCATGTTAAAATAGTTGTAGTTTACGTTTTCGCATACACAAAAGCACGATTACATTCGCTTAAAGGGAACGTCGGTATAGTGTGGGACAAGATAATTTAATCGAAATATATAATTAAGTCGATTAAGACTGAAACTTCATATGACGCCCTCTGTTGGTTCAATCAAGCAATATATTTATGGGTACGAACGGTTAACGTATTCAATGGAGATAAGTGTAATTCAGATTCTATATACTTATTGGGACCGAATTAAAAAAAATCGCTTAAAGGAATTATTTACGTTCTTGTTATATCTATAGGTATTTAGTTAATTCGACTGAGTGTTTGCAAATGGTATCACATTACCCACATTTAAATAACCTGTAATGCAATGATACTACGCGCAGACTAGACATGACTGCTACGAAACTAACAAATAAATTGGTTTCGTATCGAATTTGCAGTGTTTTAAATGGAGATGTAAAGCTATGGCCAGGTTGGGAATAAGCCGGTTCTTATTTTTCTGCTTGGCATTCAAATGTAAACCCGTTGAAGCTTAAAATGCAAATAACAGAAGTATGTCATACACTGCCATATCTTAGGTCCAGCAATTTTAAATGTTCAAATTGCCTATCTAATCGTTGAATTACGTTAGTCGCTCGTAGCCAGCCTCGTCGTGTGTCAGTGAGCGCTGAAAACTGCAGCTGTTACGGTCTGCTCAAATGTTCGACTTACGTTTGACATCGCAGCGGCACTAAAACGTTAACACCCGTATTCACAAACTTTACTATGAGATCTTGCAGTGCGCGCGTACCTTAAAACCTATTCGTAAACAAAACTTCGAGAGTGGTGGTGTCTTCGTTGGGTCTTGGTGGTAAATGATAATGGACTGTAGATTCAATACTGACGAACGTGGTGGTGAAATTAAAGAGGTTGGAGGTTCCCGATCGAGGTTGTTTGTTGCGCGGTAGCCGTCTGGATGTAGCGAGTGAATAGGGACGACTGTGGCGATGACTGCGCGCGCGCCGACGTCAGGACCTTCCACCCGCGCGTCCCCTCCCGCGACAGGCGGTCGTCATTGTAAATGCCTTACTTCGCATAGTGTCGTTAGTTTCATAGATAGATGTTTGTGAATACGGTTGTAAGACACATAAAGTATCATATTTTGTTTGTTAAATATATCGTTTCCTTTGCCAATCACTAAGGCCATAATACTTGTATAATGAGAAATTTTGCTCGTGCTAATATATTTCGTGGGTAACGGAAACTGTGTAGGTGCTCATACATAGCAATGTTGTTTCAATCTCGAAGCGCCGTCTTAGGTATTAAGGGAAGCGCATAATTAAGATTTATTTACTTTTTTACCACCATTATTTTGATTAATTTATTTTAAATTGTCAGAACTTTTGTGTTAAGAAAATATTATAAATCGTTTAACTATTTATTCTCAGTAGTTCCCTTGAACGCGTACATATAATTTTACTATTGGCCTAATAACTGTTGGATTTGATAAATGCTTCAGTTTTATTGTATTTTAATGCTTCACTTCTCTTGTGTGTCACTGTGGACTACTGAGAATGATGTGTAGAGTAAAAAAAAAGTTTTTTTAGTTTACGACTTGTAAATCTATGTGGAATGGCGTGAGCGCATGTTTCACTGTAATATATACCACTTATGTATGTATAGGGATTACTCGGAACGCGGAGACCGTATTTTTAGTCTGTCGCAGTGTAGTTTTGTTCTGACAACCTTAACCATTGGCGAATAACTAAATATTTTGAACCTTGTTCGAATCAAGATAAAATTTAAATTCAATGCTTTTTTTCTTGCTAAATGTCCTTTTAATATTGACAATATAACTCATATTTAGCTATAATTGCAAGTGATCTAAAACTAAAAGCTTTATAATTCGGTATGGAAATTGGATATTTTTGAAGTGTTCATTTCTATTGGTCAGTCAGTATGACATTGCACTGTGGCAGGGCGAAAGCTAGCTAGAAGCGGCGGTGTGGGAGCTACCCAGTGTTGTATATAGCACGCGACCGCTGGACATTTTGCACACTAGCAACTCATTTTTTAACTTATTGATACCACGCTTTTTAAATCCATTTTAATCTGGAACGAAGTTCCTAAAATTGCTATTCGATGTGTCAGGACAAACTATGTAACTTTTTGATTAGTACCGTTTTGTGTGTGAAGTGTCCCGGGGTCCTGTACGTTAGTATTATTTATTTACTTAGTGCTTAAGAGTGAAATCTTATGTTTCTCTATCATAAATGATTATTAGTGAGATTTTCACTGCTAGCTTACAAACAAATTGAAATATATTAACATAACGAACGTATGCGTTCAAATTTATATCGAATTTATTAAGTTTTTAACATATTAGAGCCATGTACTTAGGACTAATTTGTTACTTGCTTAGTGAATGAGATCTGAGTATGGTTCAACTATCATTCCTACATGCTTTGTTAAAAAATATTACTTCTATAAAAGCAATTTACACATAATAAAATGGTTAGCATATCCTCATTTGTAGTTAATATTTGATAATTATTATAATGCTTATTTAAATAAATTATTTTTATAAATAAATACGTTAAGATTTATATAACTTTTATTCCATCGTGAAAATGTACTTGTAATCGAAAATATGCAGCTTTTCTTAGTTATTTCGTTGATGGAATACTCTTATACAGGACAGTTTTATACACAGATAATACATAAAGCATTTGACGATTTTGAATTGCACATGATCTATGGTTGTTTGACAATTTGGGTCTAAGTGAGATGTCATTCTGTTTGGATCTAGGTTGGTAAAATTTGCTCTCTGAATCCAAATTTCAAAATAAATCTGTTCCCTATTTTGTTAGGCTAAACAAACTGCGAGTTTACTTATATATAAGATTGATAAAGAAAATGTATTTATACAAAGAAGATGTTTAATTTCCTTCTTCTGAAAATGTCTCAATGTCGTACAAATCATCGTAAAACACGTGCAATTCACAAATTGAATGTTTATTAAATGTTTATATATTTTTATTATTGCGACATTATAATAATTTGTAAATATCACGCTGCCTGATATCATTCGGAATAAAAAACATTTAAAATACTAATGATATTTTTATTTTTTAGATCCTATAAGTTCTGATATGAATCAAATTTATTCATCTGACGCTTAAAATATGACTTTATTTGCTAACTAATTTACCTAATTCGTGACATGAAAGATTTCTAAATCCCTATTATCGATTATGTGACCATGTTTTGATAGGTTTTTAAATTTTTATAACCTGTCCTTTATATTTAAAGAATACTAATACCTATACTTTCCATATAATATCTTGACGCAACTACTGTGCCCTCTAATCGTATTGATGTTAGGTATAATTTGGTTACGCCAAATTGGTCCTTCGAGCCGGACATTCCTACGATATAGAGTTTAATATCGAGCAATACCTCGTTCATAATAAAAAGGGTCAAGTATAATATACTGCAAATAGGTAATCCGTTGAAAATAAATGTCTACGGGACCGAGTAATCTGTTCACTTAAGGTGGGTTCTATTTCGTAGTTTTTACTTGGAAAATACATAGGGATAGAAAGAACAAGCATATCGAATTTATAATTGAAGATCTCACCTGAGCTTCTACTTAGAACTCTATTACCGAAGTTTCAGGGACACCATTTAACTTTTTATGTGAGGCTTGTATGCAATGCACACTAGTAGTGGTAGTAGTGTTAACTGTCAGTTATCTAAATAGCAACCTAACTGCAAGGTACTTCGGCAATCAATATGAGCACCACTTCGGAGTAGGCCTACCAAGGCTGGTTCTTGTACTGTTAACATTCGACATTTTAAGGTTGTGCATGTTTAACTTATCTTTGACCTTCCTTAACGCGCCGCCCAGCCGTGGACCTGCAGTCCCAGTCGCCGATGGGCTCGGAGCAGGAGGGCAGCGAGAGCGGCTGCGTGTGCTGAGCGCCCGCGCCCCGCCACCCCCGGCGCGTACGCATTCTTGGATATTACCCTTCGTAACTAGCAATATTCGTTGTCATCATTTGTACACATAGGTGTAATTTGTTTGTGAGCCGCGTCGGTAAACGGAACTTTGGGATCGAAGAGATCTATTCGCAACAATACGAAAACAAAATCGGATTCGGTAACTATTCTTTGTTTTTCTAACTTAAAGGGGATTTAGATCTAAAGGGGCAGACCGACCGATCGAAACTACGAATCGCCGGTGTAGGTACGTCTAAGGGTGTTACCAGACCAATTGATCGAATAACATCGATCGATGGAAGATCAATTGGTTGAAGTCGATCGATTGTTTCTTCCATGCTGGTCACTATCGGTCGACGTAAGACAAATGATTCTTCTATCGATCGATGTCATAATAAGTGTGGGAATTGGTATTGTGATGCAAGTTCTGATCGTGAATGTAGTATATCAGCATCAGTAAGGTCAGTCAAGTATGGAGGAGATGGGGTAGCAATTTACTTAAATGAAACTTTATACATGTTCTCACGCTCGACTTGGCGTTATCCGATAATCCGATGGCCGATATCTCACCGTTAATCATGCTGCGGTATTGTACTGATTGAATAAAATGAGAATGTGATCTAGTTTCGAATGATGTGAGAGTTATTCGGAAAGACATATTTGATTGAATCGTTCCGTTTATTGGCGCGGATTCGACACTTTTGATAGTACTATCGGACGCGGCATAAATTTTTGATTAGGTTAAGGGCGCAACTAGCGGACGTTAGCGGCGGTACCTGAAAACAACAATAATCAAAATCTATTTATTTCCTGACAAACACAAAGTAAAATGAAAACAGTAAGTCATAGATTGAGTATTCGATTAGGGGACATCCATACAATACATCACACAAATTATCTCCCACCTCTTGGTGATCACTTTCAGGGGACTCTTTTCTTGTTTTCCTTGTGTTTCACGCTTCATGAACCTCTTCCCCTCCCTTTATGTGTGACCTACCTAATGTATGGATGTCCCTTAGGCCTGTCCAGGCAACTCGCAGTACTCGCATCAGGATTTGTTGCTGTAAAATCTACCGACGCGCGGCCATATTACAACCTGGGCCCTGTCAAATCTTTCCAATCAATTTCCAACTAAAAAGGCCCAGGCATAGAGTTTTCTATTGATGTGCTATTTTGGCAGATTTACTAACTTTAAGTGTGGCGGTGTCTATAAAAGTGACTTACTTTTCTCGTTTTACTGTAACTTCTGCTAGTTAACTTACTTAATAAACTTACGTTTGGTTACCTATGGATATTTTCTATTTATATTGTCTGTTGTAAACAAAAGTGCGTATGGGAAAAATTTGGTGTATTTTTCGGGAGAGGTATAAATAACATCGAAATGTGATTGGATGTTGACTGAAAGTCTGTTACGCGGTACGCAAACCTTGGTTTGAAGATCATTAGGTAGTAAGACTTTTCAGGTTGAACTTTATCTATACATAAGTACTAGAGATTATCGATTTGCGACGAATAGGAACGTGTCGGAACTGTTTAGTCTAAATAAAAACAAGCTCAACTGAATAACTGAATAAATAAAATGGTAGAAGGTTATATATTATGTTATAATAACACTACTGTATTCTTTTGAACATGTTCCTGAAGTATCGACTTAGAAATACCTATACACAACAACGCTTTACAAGCATCCCGACCCGACGTGAACTCTTGGTTGTCAAACTCGCACACGGGTCTCAAGTCAAATTGGGTATGTCAAAGTGACAAGTCAAAGTGACAGCACAAAAACCGGCAAAAATAATAGTCTTAGCCAGGCCAGTAGTATTAGACATTTTTGGTTTGTCTTTATTTATCGACTATTTTTTATGTCGATACGCACACATTTATGACTAAAATGAACGGACTATTTTCACACTCAAGTTACAAACTTGTGTGTAACTTGTGCAGGTATTTTCAAGTCGATTTCCTGAAGATTTATAATCAGCCGCTCATGGTCTGCTAGATGCGACATTTTCATAGCTTGAATTTTTATACAAACTAGTTTATGTATGCGGTTCACGCTTGTCTCGCAGCCTAACGGTCTTTATAATATTGATACGATGATATTTGTGATCCGCGGTAGTTCACTTTGGGTGTGTCGGGAGAGTACTTGTGATTTCTGATTAAGGACTAACATGTTGACAATGCTTACTTATAGACAAGAGCTGACGCTTGGTTTTGTTGGGAAGAAAACAAAAATCGCAAGTCACAGCTTTTTATATAGTGTATGTCAATTTGTTGTGTAAGTATTAATATGAAACAATGCTATCTTCAAGCGAGGCTCAGATTTTCAATAATTGTGTAAATTAGCAGCAATGTTGAAACCACTTTTTCAGTCTGAGAGGTAACTTTAGTAATCACATTTTTGATCGAATTTTTATACCTACAACATATTTAAACATAATTATACCAAAGACCAATACATTTTGTAATAGGTATCGATGGAATGGAGATAAAAAGGTGTTTGGTACATAATGTAAGAATTTTTTATTTTATACGGTTCGGTTTAGCAATATTGTGGAATTAAGCTGAATTATAGAAATTTATGAAGCGTAGTAATAATTAATTGATTGTTGCAATTTGATTATCTGTTCCTGATTCGATGTGTTCCGATTTGTGCTCCTTGTATTTGCACAAATATGAATAAAGTTACATGCTTCCCTAAACTGCCTACATTTATAATATAGTCTTTATCACACTTTGACTATCAATAAATATAATACGTGGCTGAGAGTTTATCATAAAGCATAATTCTTAAGTTTATAATTGAGAACGAAATGACGAAATAATTGAGAATGAATCGATCGTGGCCGGAATACGACCGAACGTAGAGTATAGAATGACGGGGGTGTGAGCCCAGTGCCTGCTTTTTAAACATTGTAAATATTGAAGTTGGAATATGTATCACACTCACAAATCGCTGTTGTTGCGGTGTCGCAAGATTTGCTGATCTATTGTATTTATATACGTTCTATTTTAAGTGACTTTAAAGCCATTTTAGATTGTGTCATGCACGAGGCACGAGGTCGCCGTCTGATCGGCCTTCTTTCTGCAAATTTGTTTACTTATCTACTGTAATTACTAATTTATATGTATTTTATAAGATTTATTTTAGTATGAGGAGTGAGAATATCGTCAAAATTGTGTAATATATAATTTTATATAATTTGAATTTATATAAATTAATACATTGTATAATGATAAGACAGGTAACGGGAGAGGATTTGTAAAGATTTTAAAATGAATTGTCCTCAGATACAGAACATTAACCCATTTATAATTTGTGTTTCTTTGCATTTTAAAATGGTACTTATTTTTATTGTTTTCGAGGGCAAAACTGGTAGGATTTTAAAGAATTGTCACAATATGAATTTCATAATCCAATGCTGTATGTCATTAAATGAAATTTAAATAATATATGAATTTATCAAACGATAATTTACAGTAAAAAGTAAATTTTTATTTAGGTAGATATATTTACTGGCGTAGTCTTATTTTACACACAAGGTTAAGCAGTTTGTTTTCAGATTCCAAAAGGCTTATGTTGTTACGAGTACCAATGAAGTGTTTCCCAAGACGAAAGATATACCTATAGGACAGGTATTTATTGTCTGGAGAAAACAAAAACTTTGATATTTCTACAGAACTAGGTGTTTATACATTTTGGGATAGTTATAACATCCATACATAGAAAATATAAGTACAGTCATTTTGAGGTTTTTAGATTACTCTCAAAATATGGACGATATCTGAAGAGTAGGTAGTAAAGTAACTCAGCTTTGCGGTTTTACTAAGAAATGTGGTGGAGTACCTCGTCTTAATTTCTGATAGATGAACAATCAGTTTAGACAACCTGATCTTAACGGATTGTTTGTGTGTTGTGTTGAACTGTGCTATTAGTACCTACGATATTTAAACACAAACTGCCTCTACACATACTGCATTACGAACACATGAATAGCAATAAATGAGTTTGCATCTGAAACTCGCACATAATGTGCCTTTATATACCGTGTTGGATGTGTTGCACTGTCGCATTTAGTATTAAATAATCCAAAATATTAAAATAATGTATGGAAATAGATACTAAGAGAACGTATGACTCACCATCGTATTGCAGGTTCGAACAGCTTCTGTGTGGAACTCGCTAGCCTTTGACAATCGTCGTAATTATGATCCTACCCACATTTAAATGTTTCTTCCATGAAATATATTTGACAGTTATGGCAACGGCATTGATAAAAGGCCAGTTCGCATTAACCAGTAATTTAGTTGAGTGGCGAGTATTTTAGTAACAAATTAATGAAAATTACACTCTTAAATCTACAGACCAATAAGGATATGTTGGCAAGTAGGTGAAATTGACATGACTCTGTTACCGTCATACAAAAATGTCAAAAATGTATGACAAATGTGACGTATTGTGATAGGGCGGGTGTTTCGATTTCGGCCACGTGCCAACATAAAAAAACACTCCTTGCGGTCTGTCGACCTATAGTGCGTACGTATTTTGGTAACAGGTAATTTAGCTACTGAATTAGTGGCTACTTAACTAAATGACTAGTCTAATGCGAATCGAACGCAGATGGATCTAAAGTTAGGTCTAAAAGTTCTATAGCTACCGTTTCATAATTTCTTGGTATTGGAAGTAAAGGGGATGTAAAAAAGATGAGGATTTTTACGCAAATGCATGTTGTATGTATTAAGCACAATTAGCGGGTTTGTTTCTATATCATCGTGTACGTGTAAATTGATGAGCCAGGCTTTTGTTTTATTTTTAACCCTACGACAGCTAGCAATAGTAATGTTTGTTTGATTGAATAAACTTTATTTAAAAATTTGCTGTTTTATTCATACACCTTTTGCGATTTTTATTCAACCATTTTGTACCTACTTACACATACTTAGGTAGTTAGGTACATATACACTTGTACTTATGAAAGAAAGGAGATCAAATTTATTTGGCGCAATATACGAGTAGGCACTTACACACATTATATGGAATTGGCATTAGAAAGGCCAAACGTTTGAAACGTTTCTTGAGAATTTTCAAAAACTTTCATAGCATCGAATATATATGTTGATATATGTATGTACTTTTACATAAACATGCAAGATGGGGTAAATTTATATAGAATGAAACACAATATTTACATAACGTTTTTAATATTCTTTTAATTTATGCCGTTGGAACAATAACGTTTTATGTTAATTACACCAGATCGTTTCTCTTTATAGAATCTTCGCAAAGGAAATATGGCGTCAGTCAGCTTGATCACAAAATTACAATTAGGTAGGTACAGTCAGCATCAGATATATTTGGCACTTTGGCTAGGATAATAATTAATGAAACACGCGTATTTTTACACATACATATAAGAAGTAGTATATAGTATGTATATTTTTTACGTGCTGATTTATGTACATCTGATGCTGATCATATTACTTCGATTTCGATTGGTTTACAGGTAAATAGTAACCACAGTCAAATTAATCTATAGCTACTTTTCTAAAGCTAAGGTTTCACTTTAAACTCATCTTAAAATTTATTTACAGTGTTCCTAATTAACAAAATGCTATTAATCACTTTAGGTAAATTTAGCACTTACAGAGAGCTGATAATTCGTTGGTGCGTATTGAATTTTATTAGAGATGTGCAGTTCAGAGAGAATTACGAGCTTATCAATGTAGGATCTAATGAATCGCCGACGTGGTACTCAGTCCCCAGTTAAATTGTATCCACGTTAAAAAAAGTGTGAAATAAAAATCATTACCTATGTAAGAACGTCAATACGTGTACGCCACGGTGTACGCACTTTACTCTAACGTCACATTGCATTGAGGTCGCCCGTTCCTTGAGCCTGTGAACACCCTACATGTCAGATGCATTAAAATAGAAACAGTACCTACGTAACGCATTTACCGTAGAATGCTATAGAACTACAACAGCTTATTAATAATTTATATGAAATCCTATTATTAATTTTTATACAGACTTTCAAATGCTTAACTTTAATAATAATTACATTATTTATACAGGGTTCTACGAGTAGAAGTTCAAGATTAAAGCTTGGCTTATCAGAAAACATACTGGAGGAAGAACACCAGACCAGGTTACTATTCAAAATATTACAAGTCTTCACTAACCCACGATTGACGAAAACTAAATGTGGCATAGAATGCACGTCATTTATTATGTAAGGTTTCTATTAAGAGTAAGTAGATCTCGTTTGAAGAGACACGGGGCGTCGCGTGAAGCGTTATGGCGGGTAGTCAGCAAAAACGCCGCTCGTTAAACGCCTTTAAACCACAGCTTAGTTTAACAGACAGCACACTGTATGTTTCTATTTGGCCCTGGTCAGGTCCTACATTCTTAGGTAGTTATTTAAAAAATGGAAGTTCATAATTACTTACAATATGGCACTATCTTATCCCCTAGCCTACATTACGCAGTAATAAGTATGAAGTCGTTAAAAATTTATAACAGGTACAAATATTTCATTTCGTTACATTTTGGCTAAGTATTTTTTATTTGGTCCACATAGAAAATATTTCATCCTTAAAATGACATTTGACAAATTAGGGCAAGTACAGTCAGCTTCAAAAATGTGTTTTTATTTTGGCACTAATTTAGACTTGACCTGAATACACTCGATACAATTTTTTCTTTAGAAATAAAATATCATAACTGAATCTAAGCGATTTATCGGTAAAAGATGATGATGTTGACGAGTAGATTGAGTGTAGTCGTTCTAAACTGTAACGCGTAAGTATTGTAGTAGGTATTGTTACGCTCCGCTAGCTACAGGCGTTAATATTAGGTAATCAGCTAAATTCATAAATGTTGACTTGCTTGGACTTGGCATAAAGTTGTGCAAGTACTTTATTATTTTAATGATATTTATTTTAAAATATAAGTATTGTTACTTAAAAAATAGCGTAAATGCTCAACTCGGTTCCTGTCTTTTATGCTTATGTATTTTTTATATTATGTAAAAAGAATGGCCAGTAAGATATCTCAAGCAGTAAAAAGTCAGACTTAGTATCATTAATTAGTATTATGTAATAAACGCTTAACTAGTTACTATGGTAATTAACTATTTGGTTTGGTTTAAATCATTTCCTTATATAACAATAATGTGCAAGAAAAAACAGTGTACATACTTGAAACTGGTTTCGCTACTACAAATCTAACTAAATTCTACAGAGCAAACAACAATTAAGTTTACTTTGAACTTTCAGTCTATGTGATAAGGTTCAAAATATTAATTTAATTATTGGTTGGAGTTTATCAGAAGGTAACATAAAGAGCTGGACCCAATGACAATTACAAAACGAATACTATTACACACTTATTTATTAATGTTGGCAAAATTAGGAATGAAAAATTGCTAGGTCCATCTCTATATTTAGCTTCATTATTAAAAAACTGCCTACCTACGGGTTTAACACTACAACTACTGTAGTCTTTTACAGTTCACGTTGTCACGACAGCGCACGCGCACTTGGGCTCACTCGCGGGTCCTATGAGTTCAGAAGATAAGTCACCTAGCACTAAATTAGGGAGATTTGGTTTTATCCAGAGAGAGAGTGTTTGACAGTTCTGTAAGCAAGTTCCTCAGAAATCCTTTCCCTCAATCATCATTTTCCCATGTAACTCAAAGACAAGATCTGGCTTGTTGAAGTCGAACGATCGATCATTACCTTGTCGTTATGCTTTAGAGTTGGAGTAAATATCTGAGTCTCCTTATCAGAGTTTTCCGGTCGAAGCTTGGTCTTAACGTTCCACCACCCCGAGTGTTCTCTCATACTGTTGATTCTCTCCTTATCAATATTAGGTAGCTGTCTTGCCAACCAGTGGATAGATGAGCCCGTTTCCGTTGTCAGGGTTTTCTAGTGTTTTTCTAGGTTTTCTAGTGTTTGTTAAACGAGGAACAGTGGAGGCACCTTGATGAAGACACTTGAGAATCAGTGGGCTTCGCAGAACATTCTAGCCAGAAGAGGCAGAATCAAGAAGTATGACCACAAGAAGCGGGGTTTACTCGGGAAACGTCTTTAACTCTTTTTCTTCAAGTGTCCATCTACTGCTGTTGTGGGCCTGGGCCCTAATAACTGGTTATTACACGGGGAAAACCTGAGGTATGGCCAAAAGTAATTAAACTCTTCTTCTTCAGGCGGCATCTCCCTTCAAAAGGTCAGTGAGCAATCTCTGTGGGCACTATTACAAACCGAATGAGATGCTTAAAGCAATGCTTTTTAGAATTTAGGAATTAATTTAGAATAAGATAATTAAAAGGCCGGTGGAGCTTAACGTCATATAATTGACAACCAAAAGACAAGAATGCTATTAATCACTTTAGGTAAATTTAGCACTTACAGAGAGCTGATAATTCGTTGGTGCGTATTGAATTTTATTAGAGATGTGCAGTTCAGAGAGAATTACGAGCTTATCAATGTAGGATCTAATGAATCGCCGACGTGGTACTCAGTCCCCAGTTAAATTGTATCCACGTTAAAAAAAGTGTGAAATAAAAATCATTACCTATGTAAGAACGTCAATACGTGTACGCCACGGTGTACGCACTTTACTCTAACGTCACATTGCATTGAGGTCGCCCGTTCCTTGAGCCTGTGAACACCCTACATGTCAGATGCATTAAAATAGAAACAGTACCTACGTAACGCATTTACCGTAGAATGCTATAGAACTACAACAGCTTATTAATAATTTATATGAAATCCTATTATTAATTTTTATACAGACTTTCAAATGCTTAACTTTAATAATAATTACATTATTTATACAGGGTTCTACGAGTAGAAGTTCAAGATTAAAGCTTGGCTTATCAGAAAACATACTGGAGGAAGAACACCAGACCAGGTTACTATTCAAAATATTACAAGTCTTCACTAACCCACGATTGACGAAAACTAAATGTGGCATAGAATGCACGTCATTTATTATGTAAGGTTTCTATTAAGAGTAAGTAGATCTCGTTTGAAGAGACACGGGGCGTCGCGTGAAGCGTTATGGCGGGTAGTCAGCAAAAACGCCGCTCGTTAAACGCCTTTAAACCACAGCTTAGTTTAACAGACAGCACACTGTATGTTTCTATTTGGCCCTGGTCAGGTCCTACATTCTTAGGTAGTTATTTAAAAAATGGAAGTTCATAATTACTTACAATATGGCACTATCTTATCCCCTAGCCTACATTACGCAGTAATAAGTATGAAGTCGTTAAAAATTTATAACAGGTACAAATATTTCATTTCGTTACATTTTGGCTAAGTATTTTTTATTTGGTCCACATAGAAAATATTTCATCCTTAAAATGACATTTGACAAATTAGGGCAAGTACAGTCAGCTTCAAAAATGTGTTTTTATTTTGGCACTAATTTAGACTTGACCTGAATACACTCGATACAATTTTTTCTTTAGAAATAAAATATCATAACTGAATCTAAGCGATTTATCGGTAAAAGATGATGATGTTGACGAGTAGATTGAGTGTAGTCGTTCTAAACTGTAACGCGTAAGTATTGTAGTAGGTATTGTTACGCTCCGCTAGCTACAGGCGTTAATATTAGGTAATCAGCTAAATTCATAAATGTTGACTTGCTTGGACTTGGCATAAAGTTGTGCAAGTACTTTATTATTTTAATGATATTTATTTTAAAATATAAGTATTGTTACTTAAAAAATAGCGTAAATGCTCAACTCGGTTCCTGTCTTTTATGCTTATGTATTTTTTATATTATGTAAAAAGAATGGCCAGTAAGATATCTCAAGCAGTAAAAAGTCAGACTTAGTATCATTAATTAGTATTATGTAATAAACGCTTAACTAGTTACTATGGTAATTAACTATTTGGTTTGGTTTAAATCATTTCCTTATATAACAATAATGTGCAAGAAAAAACAGTGTACATACTTGAAACTGGTTTCGCTACTACAAATCTAACTAAATTCTACAGAGCAAACAACAATTAAGTTTACTTTGAACTTTCAGTCTATGTGATAAGGTTCAAAATATTAATTTAATTATTGGTTGGAGTTTATCAGAAGGTAACATAAAGAGCTGGACCCAATGACAATTACAAAACGAATACTATTACACACTTATTTATTAATGTTGGCAAAATTAGGAATGAAAAATTGCTAGGTCCATCTCTATATTTAGCTTCATTATTAAAAAACTGCCTACCTACGGGTTTAACACTACAACTACTGTAGTCTTTTACAGTTCACGTTGTCACGACAGCGCACGCGCACTTGGGCTCACTCGCGGGTCCTATGAGTTCAGAAGATAAGTCACCTAGCACTAAATTAGGGAGATTTGGTTTTATCCAGAGAGAGAGTGTTTGACAGTTCTGTAAGCAAGTTCCTCAGAAATCCTTTCCCTCAATCATCATTTTCCCATGTAACTCAAAGACAAGATCTGGCTTGTTGAAGTCGAACGATCGATCATTACCTTGTCGTTATGCTTTAGAGTTGGAGTAAATATCTGAGTCTCCTTATCAGAGTTTTCCGGTCGAAGCTTGGTCTTAACGTTCCACCACCCCGAGTGTTCTCTCATACTGTTGATTCTCTCCTTATCAATATTAGGTAGCTGTCTTGCCAACCAGTGGATAGATGAGCCCGTTTCCGTTGTCAGGGTTTTCTAGTGTTTTTCTAGGTTTTCTAGTGTTTGTTAAACGAGGAACAGTGGAGGCACCTT
Organism: Conogethes punctiferalis; assembly: GCA_031163375.1. Taxonomy (NCBI): domain Eukaryota; kingdom Metazoa; phylum Arthropoda; class Insecta; order Lepidoptera; family Crambidae; genus Conogethes; species Conogethes punctiferalis. Next base: position 142,032 of record CM062079.1, on the reverse strand, counting down.
GATGAAGACACTTGAGAATCAGTGGGCTTCGCAGAACATTCTAGCCAGAAGAGGCAGAATCAAGAAGTATGACCACAAGAAGCGGGGTTTACTCGGGAAACGTCTTTAACTCTTTTTCTTCAAGTGTCCATCTACTGCTGTTGTGGGCCTGGGCCCTAATAACTGGTTATTACACGGGGAAAACCTGAGGTATGGCCAAAAGTAATTAAACTCTTCTTCTTCAGGCGGCATCTCCCTTCAAAAGGTCAGTGAGCAATCTCTGTGGGCACTATTACAAACCGAATGAGATGCTTAAAGCAATGCTTTTTAGAATTTAGGAATTAATTTAGAATAAGATAATTAAAAGGCCGGTGGAGCTTAACGTCATATAATTGACAACCAAAAGACAAGAATAGAAAAAATCATAGAAAATAAAAAGAAATACAAATAAGTTCGTAACATTCCCCCCATTTTTCTTAAAAAAAAAAGACAAATAATAATTTAACTCCCTTCGCCGCGGCGGGGAATGTTACGAACTTATTTGTATTTCTTTTTATTTTCTATGATTTTTTCTATTCTTGTCTTTTGGTTGTCAATTATATGACGTTAAGCTCCACCGGCCTTTTAATTATCTTATTCTAAATTAATTCCTAAATTCTAAAAAGCATTGCTTTAAGCATCTCATTCGGTTTGTAATATTGTGGTCCTTCGGCTTAAATTGAACCATGCCGGTGGAGCATTTTGGGAGCTAAAAATTTTGTGACAGCGGCGTCATCACACAAAGATGGCAGGGCTCCAGCCGCTAGCCGTAAAGCTACGACTTTGGCAATAATGTGCGCCAAAGCAAAAGCGCGGCGCGATGGCCCTGAAAGAGCGGGAGATGTTCTGGAAGAGCAGACGATGGCTCTAGAGTTGGAAGCGGCGCGCAAAATATTTGAAAAAGAACGCGCGTTCCTTGAGAAGAGACGTGCAGTTCTACAGCTGGAGCTAGATGCCCAGCTCGCCGCCGTGAAATCGAAATCGCGGCGAGCGTCTAAAAATTATATAGCGCCAGTTTCCGATCCCACCTCTTTATGTAAAAGTTCTGCGGCGAGCGTCAACGCCCTCGCGTGCGGCAAGAACAGCGGAGCAGCGGGCAACGCGAGCGGCGGCGCCGGCAGCTGCAAGCCCAAGTACTGGTGACAAGGCGCGATCAGGCCTCCCGTCGAAGGAGAATGACCAGGCGTCCCGGCGTAGGGGAATGACAAGGCGTCCCGGCGCAGGGGAATGACCAGGCGTCCCGACGTAGGGGAATGACAAGGCGTCCCGGCGTAGGGGAATGACCACGCGTCCCGACGTAGGGGAATGACAAGGCGTCCCGGCGTAGGGGAATGACCACGCGTCCCGACGTAGGGGAATGACAAGGCGTCCCGGCGTAGGGGAATGACCACGCGTCCCGGCGTAGGGGAATGACCAGGCGTCCCGGTGAAGGGGAGTGACCAGGTGCACCGGTGAAGGGGAGTGACCAGGCGCGATCCTTGAGAAGAGACGTGCAGTTCTACAGCTGGAGCTAGATGCCCAGCTCGCCGCCGTGAAATCGAAATCGCGGCGAGCGTCTAAAAATTATATAGCGCCCGTTTCCGATCCCAATTTATGTAAAAGTTCTGCGGCGAGCGTCAACGCCCTCGCGTGCGGCAAGAACAGCGGAGCAGCGGGCAACGCGAGCGGCGGCGCCAGCAGCTGCAAGCCCAAGTACTGGTGACAAGGCTGATGACCAGGCGTCCCAGTGAAGGGGAGTGACCAGGTGCACCGGTGAAGGGGAGTGACCAGGCGCCGCGGCGAAGGGAGTTTAATTATTATTTGTCTATTTTTTTAAGAAAAATGGAGGGAATGTTACGAACTCATTTGTATTTCTTTTTTATTTTCTATGGGTTTTCTATTCTTATTGTCTTTTGTTAGTTGTCAATTATATGACGTTAAGCTCCACCGGCCTTTTATTTATCTTTTCTAAATTAATCTCAAAATTCTAAAAATCATTGTATTATTGCATCTCATTCGGTTGGTAATATTGTGATCCGGCTCGGGAATGTTACGAACTCATTTGTATTTCTTTTTTATTTTCTATGGGTTTTCTATTCTTATTGTCTTTTGTTAGTTGTCAATTATATGACGTACAAGCTCCACCGGCCTTTTATTAATATTTTCCAAATTATCTCTAAATTCTAAAAATCATTGTATTATTGCATCTCATTCGGTTTGTAATAGGCACAGTCTTTACACTACGGGGAGAATCTTACGTAAAGATAACGGAAGTGGTGGTTGCTCTGGAAATGTCTTTTTTCTTCTTTAGGTGCTGTCTCCTATCAAAAGGTCTGTCGGGACTATTATAACCGCTGTGGGCAGCATCTACGCTAGCGGTGAGAACCGGACGCGGGGCTCGGCGCGGCGTGCGGCCGTTCAGACGTCGAAGAGCAGCGCAATATTGTGCTGCGAGGCGCGTCGCTAGTAGTGGTCGGGCGGCGTGTGCGGGTGGTGCGGGCGGTAGGGCCGGTACGTGCCGGAGCCGTACGCGCTGTCGTCGGACGGCAGCGGCCCGCGCCGCGCCGCCCCTGCGCCCGCGCCGGGCCCGCCCGTGCTGCTGACCACGGACGCGCCCGCGCCGCTCGCGCCGCCCGCGCTGTACACCGACTCGCGCCGCTCCGTCACTGCCGCGCCTGTAAACGATGCTACATAAGTAAACCGGCAATGTCGGGGATATTAGGGAGCAGCTGCGACTTTTCCGAATGGATACAACTTACAAAAAGGGAGCTTATAAATTTCTCAAAGGCCGGCTACCCCTGGTGTTGCGGTGTCTAGGAGCTGGAGTGATTATTTACCATCCGGTATAAAAAGGCAACCCATCTTCTTTTCGCTTAGAGCCACCTTCACCAGCCCGTGGTGCATCCTCCCTAATTACAAACGAGGCTTTGGCGATCGACTGGTGGCGGTATAACCATCACGATCGATGGCGTAGCTAAATACCACAGGCCGATGACAGGCTGCAGCGTCACCGGAGCGACAGGTTACGCTCTGATCGCCAAACCAGCATGGCTATCCATAATAAGCAAAGCCTCTAGATGTTTAAACAAATAGAGGAGATGCTGGTATAGGCTGATGATGATGTATTTTCACTCTACCTACATACACACAGAAGGGGGAGAGTCAAGAAATTGTGCGGTGGCGTAGTATTGTGGAGTGCCTAGCCAGATTTGGCTAGTATAACCTGAGGGTTGGTATGGCCAAGGGAAGGTGATGGGACGTGTACATACCCGCCGGCCCCGGCCTGGTCCCGTTGGCCGTCCCGTAGGCGGGGTCGCGCTGCGCGTTGTGCGCGTTCTGGTTGTGCAGGTGCGCGTGCGCATGGGGCCGCAGCAGCAGCGACTGCGCCGCCACCAGCGGGCCGCCCGCGCCGCTGCTCAGCGGGCCCGGCGCCGGCGACGCCTTGCTGTACACTGATTGGGATCTGGAATGATAACGGAATTTATTGGAAAATGTCGCTTACATAAATCACTACATAGTATAAAACAAAATCGCTTTTTCTGTCCCTTGATCCCTAAATCTTTAAAACTACGTAACGGATTTTGATGCTGTTTTTTTAATACATAGGTAGAGTGAATCAAGAGGAAGGTTTATGTATAGGTAATGAAACACCCGAAGCGTAGCGAGGGCGAGTATAAAATATAAATATCCACCTCTACCTGAAGGTTGTCTGGAACAGATCGCTTACTAGCCATACCGCCTAAATTGTACCACTAGATGTCTGTCACCTTGTCTATAAATATTTGTATTTCATATTTGTGCAATAAAGAATATCTATTTATCAGACAACAACACATACTTAGTAAACACTAACACACAAATTAGAACGATAAAATTCATAGGAATAATAACATACATTCGATGTCGCACGCTTATTGGCTGACTACAAACAAATCTTACCCTGAGACCAGCAGGTCATCATGTGAACATGCAAAGACTTTCTGCCGCGAGGAATATTATCGATAATACTGTGAGGGGCCTTGCATATGGTGCATCGTGTAGTAATGGTGGTCATTTGGTTGCGGTATTCTATGGTGCATTAATTTAAATCATAAATGAAGATGAATGTCAGCTGTGATTTAGTCGTTCATATTGTTGTTTCAGCTAAATGCCGATGACGGGCAGCTGCGCCACCGGAGCCAGGAGCTACGCCCTGCATTCGCCAACCCCCCTGCCCAGGGTGGCTATTATTGGTAAAGCCTCCTGATTTTCTATTTATTGTAAGTAGTAGCTCGGCATTATGGCTTCCCTACGCCTGTGGAAAGCGAAAGGGAAGCCTAAGTCGCTGCGACAACTGCGACAAGGGGCAAGTAACTTCAGCTACCTGTCAGTTGCCACCGCCATGCCGGCCCAACCCTAACCTCCCACGAGCTCCGGAAACACTACTCACCGGCAGAAACACGACCCGAAGGTCATTGGGCTGCGGTGTTCTATAGGGCGGAGATCCTTCCCCTTTAGATGCAAATTCTGGGCCCATAATACTACCAAAAATCGAAAACGATCGTTCGTTGAACGGATCGCGTTTTTTTGCACCATAAAATCCTACCATTTGTCCCTTCCATGTTCGAACATAATGAATTAAATTAATGATAATCGACTTTGACGAATTTTAGTTCGTATATTCGAACACGGGAGGGACAAATTAGAGGGATCTAAGATGCAAAAGTAAGCGATCCGTTCAACGAACGATCGTTTTCGATTTTAGTGGTAGGGTTACCTATGTGCTACTCTATTCATGTGCGGATGATAGAACACTCATAATTACGTGCAACACGGGTGTCCATCTTCTGACCTGTGGAGCGGGTGTCGCGCTGGCGGCGGGGACCGGCAGTACAGCGACTTGGTGCCCGAGTACAGCGGCTCGGTGGTGTCGGGGCGCGGCGCGGCGGCGCAGTACGTGCTGGCGTGGCGGTAGTGGTGCGGGAAGGTGGGCTTGTCGTCGTCCAGGTCGCGCGGGGACGAGGCGCGCGAGTGGGGCCCCCGCGGCCGCCGCGCGCCCCACTCGTGCACCAGCGCGCAGGCCACGCCGCCGCCGAGCCCGCCCACCCAGCACACCCAGTGGCTGTCCCAGCGGGAGAGCACGAATGATGGGCCGAGGGAGCGCGCCGGGTTCAGGGACGGCATCTGGAAGATTATTGTTGAAATTTAATGAACAATGACAACCGTTACATAGCATTTAATTTACGATATTCCTCACAAACTACTTAGTTACTGTGAATATAAAAATCAGTCATTTGTAGAATCGGTCATTTGTAGAATCAGTCATTTGTAGAATCGGTCATTTTGAGAATTGTACATTTTGAGAATGGGTCATTTATAGACCATGTAGTCATTTTGCGAATCGGTCATTCTTAGACTAAACCGAATGAATGTGGTCCACTACAACATTGACCAGCAGATGTAGAGTACGAACTGAAAGACACTGTTTTAATATGAAAAGTATTTAATAACACAATCCAATCACAATGAATAACCATATCCCGAGAGAGACGTCAAAGTAATAATTGGCGGGAACTTGACGTAGCTGTCAGTGTCACCGTAACGTCAAACGTCAACTTTGCATACGGTACGTAAGTTTAAACGAGTAGTACCTAAGCATGAACAAATGAAGATTCTAAAAACTAATTTTATATACGTATGTAACGTAGTAGGTATGTATAACAAATTCCTATTTCAATCTTCACGAAATAATAAAAACAACTATGAAACTTCGACGAAGTAACAAAATTGTTATAGTTTGAATCGATTCGTCAATTGTCAACCGTGACCCGACCCTCTGGTATGAATCAGGGTTCGGCCAGGTTCCAAATAAATGCAATGTATGAAAACGCAAAAAATCGCTGAGAAAACATAATGCGAGGTGAATTTCGTATTCATTCAGAACACGGATTGGGGCGGAAACGAGCGGCACGACAAAAAACTGGTCAAGCGTGTCGGGATGCAGTAGGATGTGGACCCGTAGCCCCGTAGGCAAGTTTATACAACTTTGATAAACGTGTAAAGAAACTAAATTCGATATAAATAGTGAAATTTAAAGCGTATCCTTTTTGAAGGTGACGTTTCGGCCGTGGTCACGAGGAGCACTGGTGCAGCGATGCTACTCCGTCTGCTCGACAGAATATTTTTCTACCCGCAAATATTTGTTCTTCCACCCACCATCACAAATCAAACTAACAGTGTCCACATTCTAAAGCTTTTTACCTATATTATATGATGCAACGCGAAAGTTTAAAAGTTATTAAGTATAACTAAATTGCTTAATCCTATCCAACTTTGTATCCTACATCTGTTTCTGCTTAGCAAAATGGTAGCTAGGTCCGCCTTTTGTACACTATGAACTATTGCGCAATAAAGATTAAATAAATATTTTTTTAATGTCTTCGAGATACATTTTAGTCTTAATAAAGTCATGTAGGTAGTTATTTGCAACTGAGTTTATAACTTAGCCGCATTATTTTAGGCATTACATAGGTACTGTGCAATATTTGTCAGTCATTGTCGAAGGACGGTCAATGAATTCTACAACCTAACTTACCTACTTAATTTATTACGTCTTATTTATTTATTTATTTATTTATTTAAAACGGTACACCAACAGCATATATACAGAACATTCATTACAATAATATACAACATAAAGATTCTTGTACATATGCCCATTATAGGCGTACACAACATTTAATTTAATACACTACAAACTATATTAATGCTACCTATTCCTCGTACATCAAATTACGTCTAAACCTGGCCAAGGAATCGTGAAAGATATCAACAGTTTTCTCATTCTCATTATATTCGCTATCGTGTATGTATATGCGTCTTTTAACCAAATGAAGAAAAAATCAACAGTCGGTTACAATTTTAGTAGAAGAGAATTTTGGTCGGACTACTGGCTTTTCTCCTACGCTGAGAGGAATAACGTACCTAACGTTAGTCCGTCAAGCGTGTAGGTACGAATTTGCACTAGTTCTATGAAGCACTGCAAGGCTATAAATTAACTACCGCTGACATCTGCTTAAGAGGAAATCATACCTAACGGCCCGTTCACACATGGTCTTGGCATTTATCATGGTACTTAGAAATCTCGTCCAGGCCCCTGGTTCCCCGTTCCAAATTGAACCGCCACACGCCGAACCCTACGGCCATTGTGCCCAAGGGCCCGTCCGTACAATTACTCCACAAAGCGCTACCTGGTATTGCGAAGCTTCGGCAGGTAGTACCTTTTGTTGTCCTTCTTGCGTGTACGTCTTTGTACAGCAAAATACCTGAATACATATCAATGTAGCCACTTCCTACTCGAATAACCAACTTTGTATCGTTGCCATATATTAACGGTACGAACGTTTAATTAATTTAATTGCTTGTATGGATTTTCGAGTTCGGCGAAATTAATATTCAAGTACCTACAGTCAGCAGTGAATGTAGATCATAGGTACATCTGTTTGTTATATCAATGTAGGATTTTTTTTTGTGAAATTGAACATTGATTTTGCTGTTGACAATTATATGAATAAGCTGTACCTATAGTCAGAATATTTTAACGGATATTAATGCACTAGTGGTATTGCTTATTGCGTAATGCTGCTAAACTATACGTAAATATGCAGCAAAACGTAGATGAATAATATGATGTATTATCTGATACTAAATCGTTAATATCCTGAGCGACGACGTCAGATAACATATTCATGGTCATTGGTCATAATTTTCTTCCGGATTCCCAGTCGGGTTAATAAAGGAAATTTTCAATTGTCTCGGGTCTGGGGGTTCTGGGAGAGGCCCCTAGACTTCATTGATACTCATACCGGATGAAGACTTGGGGCTCTCCCATACAAGGGAAAATCTTAGTTTGAGAATAGGTGGTTGGTTTGAATTGTTATCATAATAATATTATGTACAAAACTATCTTTAGTTAGATATTGTCAAATTCCAAAAGAGCTTTTGCTCTCCTATTTCTACGCTTTCAATAGCAAATAACATACAATGTGACGCATAGGCGTATCACACGCAAGAGATCTAATAAACTGTCCTCGTATCTCTAGACGTGGCGATGTCGGGGCCGTCTCGTGCGGCTTTTTGCTCCTCACCTCGACAGATGCGCACAAAGGCAGCTGTCCGTCACAAAGGCAGGGGTACCTGCCGTAGGTATACGGAGCTGCGAGGCCGGCCAATTGGGCGAGACACGCTCCTTTGATAATACACTTATGTTTCAATCAAACGTTTAATATGTTACTACATAGATAGAGTAGATTACTAAGTTTGGCAATAAAAAACCATGCCCTGCCCATATTATTAAGACGATAGCACTGATAGTTTTTCTAAATAACTACGATAATGGCCAGTTATCAGGCTTTGGCATCATCATAAGGGTAAAAGGGACCTATCATCTTTGCTACAAACCACCCTCATCTGTCCGTGGGGCATCCTGCTGAATAACAAACGAGACTCTGGCAACCGACTGGTGGCGGTATAACCATTAGGGTATTACGATTGAAGACGTGGCCAAATACCACAGGCCGATGACGGGCAGCATCGTCACTGGAGCCAGGAGCTACGTCCTGCGATCGCCAACCCGCCTGCCCAGCGTGGCGATTAGGTATGGGTAAAGCCTCTATATGTTTTAACAATTGGAGAGGCCCTTGTCTAGCCGTGGACTGAGATAGGCTGATAATGATGATGATGAAACCCGTACTGGCATAGTCTATTTGAATAAAGATTTTGACTTTGACTGGCTGCGGCCAGAGTGACTACTTACAGTTGCGGCAGTTCTAGACCATTCCAAGCCCCGTGACATCACCCTAAAGGTGCTTAACGGAGGGGCCGAGGTTTTTAGTGGGTATTCCCTGCCTCCTACCATCCTGAGGCAGGGTGCGGCTCTTCCGTTTTTGAGAGCGGCGTGAGTCCCACATATCCCGTCGTTCCCCCGAACGGCGGGAATGCGGCTAATTCCCTGTCTTAAAAAAATGAGTGATTACTTACAGAGACTAGACTAGCAGCGCAGTAGGCGGCTCCCAGCAGTGCTGGAGCCGCGCCCGTCCAGCGGCGCTCCATGGCTGCGAAGTAGGCGCCGGTGACCAGCGCCGACAGCACCAGCTCGGAGCCGAGCCGCTCCCACGCCGCCGCGCCAGCCCCCGGCAGCGCCGCCGCCAGGCTGCCCGCGTAGCCGGGCACGCTCACTCTGGAAGTCAACAGTATAGCCATTAGTATTTTGACAGCCTGCGTAATTTTGAAGGGATGTAAGGAAGCGACCTACCGTCGCTCCAAGCCACCGTTACCTGCCCCTAGTGCATCTTGGCGAGGCAACAAACGAGGTCCTGGTAACAGACTGGTGGCGGCACCATCACGATTGAAAGCGTAGCTAAATACCACAGGCCGATGACGCAGCGTCACCTGAACGAGAAGCTACGCCCTGCGATCGCCTACCCGCCTGCCCAGCGCAGTATGGCGATTATGGGGAAAGCCTAAAGGCGTTTCCTCAAAGTGCCGGACACCTTGAGGCCTATGTTCAGCAGTGCACTGCAATAGGCCGATGATGATGATAATTTTGACAGCCTCGGTTGCGGAAAACCTAAAGCGCGAAAATCCGTGAACGTTGACTGGAAGAGATCGCTTACCAGCGATAAGGCCGCCTAAATTGTACCATAAGTTGTCTGTAATACCTTTTAAACTCCCGACGTTAGAAGAGGGCTGTTTCGTGGTTGTTTGTCTGTCAGACGTAAAAATCATCAAACGTTATTGCATCAAACGTAAAAAACTAACTTCTAAATGGTTGGAACGATTTCGATGCAACGTTTTATGTAATTTTTTTAACTTTGTGCAGTATTCAAAATGTCCATTATTGTATCCGTAGGGTCCTGGTTCCATAACCGGTTGAGTCAACTTAAGAAATTCAGGATGTGTGGCATTTAATATAGGTACGATTCTAAAAATGTATCAAATCATTCTTGCCATCTTAACGTACAACGTAATCATGAGTAAACCAGTAAGTCGGCACAAGTATGTCGTGTGTCAGCCATCGAGACGCTCATAATGTCTAGCTTTGTTTTAATCATCTTCCCTCCTGGCGAGCTTGATGGACAACCTATATTTAGGTGGTTGCAAGCCTCACAGATATTTGCGGCTCGCTCGATACGGTAGGACCGTTAGGCTAAATATTGCCGTGGTCCAACATATGCCTACCAGTTTTTTTTGAGGATATATTTGGATAAGGATGACCTTGGGGCACTTGGTGTTAGGGGTTCGCGAGAGTTGATAGATGGACTTGTTATTACACAAAAATACACAAAGGACCGTTTTGAAAGGATACACCGAGAAAAAAGAAAATATTTACTGATTTTTTTTTACTGAATATATACTTATAGACGAATAGGTATAGACGTCTGATTTAGTACCTAAATTGTGCCAAAATGGTGCTTGAAGAGAAAAATAGAGAGTAGTGTGTACTCGTAGTTATGCAATTGGAACCATTATAGGTCTTATTCAAATTAGTCGACTTTATCAGCTTATGACAGATGATACAACTGTAGAAGGAATTTCTTAGTTAGCAAAATTACCTACATCTTATTTTTATCAAAGATTAAAAAGGCACTGCTTCATTTCTATAAAACTCGATACGAAATCCTAATGACGATCTGAAATATTGTAAAGAGACGTTATTTTGCGATATTTAGAATCGTGATTAGCGCACGCTCGGCTGAACAATGCCAACTTGACTTATTTGTGTTGGGAGCAACACAAAATTCACAAAATTAAACATTTCGAAATTACCTTCATTTTCTTTTCAAATCATATGGACCAGTAAATTTCATGACAAAATTTTCAAAGGTAAACATTTTTATTAACAATTTAGATGTTTTATACACAATTTGGGAGCACCGAAGTGCCCTAGCCAAGTCAAGCAATAAATTTTAATTCAAATCTCTTTTTTACTCATGTCAACTTATTAGCTATACCCAGTCAATATTTTTACTGGGCAATAAAAGTCAAATAAATAAATATTAGATGCTTTGTGGCTGTGAGTTAAATAGTTGTTTAAAATACCTATATCACACATGAAGGCATATGAACTGAACCTACAAACAAAACCTAGGTGTCCTCTATAAATAGCAAACTCACAAATGTCTCTAAATACGTCGTTTTCTCAATAGCTACTTATGTGAACTCAATTTAGTGTTTAGTATCTTCACAGTCACAGCCGGCACAATGGTCTGATGCGTCGATAGCGCGCTGTTCGGGAACAAGGCGCGTTCGGCCTCAATAGCTATTGTGAAGTGGGCCGTTTGTGGCCCAACTCAGTTACAACACATATACTGTCAACAACCACTCGTCGCAAAGACGACAAGTTCATATTTATGTATAGATAGGTTTATTATCTTGTAAGTGCCTACTTATTTAGTTTGGTTAAAAAGCTGTGTTTAGATGTTCCAAAACACCTTACTTACTCCTTTTTTTTAATTATTCTCTACCCAAAGTTTTTCTGGAAGAGATCGCTGGATCCGATGAGGCCGTTTATATTGTACCTCGATTTGTTTTTATATCTAGTTTTAAGTAAACTTTGGTGTGCAATAAAGAATGTCTATCTAAATGACACAAAATCAATTTGTGTAAATGTGTATCATGCAAAGTAGATCAAAATAGGTACGTCAAACAATACGTTTTTACACAGTAGTCAAGGGCTTAAGTATTCATTAGGTGCAGCGCAGACGGCACACTTTTTGTGCGATAGAGTCTGCGTCTGAGACATTTAAAAAGAGCGTCTAGGTCTGCCGACAGCATGATCGAAGATGTGCGTCGTGTGCGTTGAGTCTGTGAAATATCCGCGCGTCGTGTGCGTTACTGCATATAAAATTAAAATAAAGCAAAAAAGTGCGTCACGGATAGTCTGTCATCTGCTCTGCCCCTTATCGTCACCTTCAACAGCCTGCGGCCAGGTCACTGATGGAGGTAGGCGTGTTTCAAATGAACTCGAACCGCACGCAGCCAAACTCTTATAAATCAACAGATAGGAGTCGAAGTGGCTGCCGCCATTGACGACATCGGCCCATCAAGGAGCTTTCAAACATTATATTTTCCTTGCAAGTCTCGCCTTGATCTCCATCTCCAGCGAACAAAATGGCGCAACAGGAAGTACTCTCAATAAACGCCCCACTACACATTGTGCTAATGGTTCGTCCATTATATCTCACTGCGCCCGATCTCATTATGCCCGTGAAAAGACTGCTAAGCGGCGCGTACACAATGTGGCTTTAATTAAACTTTTTTATCAATGAAATAAATGAAAAGAGATGCCTAGTCTGTCTCCTCGCCTCTATACACGACGAGAGGAAATGAGCGGCGTTTGTTGTTCGAAGGACGTCTGATCTTTAGCATAAATATGTATGTACCTACAAATTTGTCTTAGCAGAGGATTGTATGTACGGAAATACGGAACGTCTGAAACCATTTGTAGCTTTTAGTTAGCTGTTTATTTTATTCGAGCCACTGAAACTATTGCATAAATCATATAAGACAACATTGTAAAGCCACCATAATCGATAACTTTCCGAACACGGCGGTAGCTTCTTTTAAATTGCTTTTATTCACATTCTTACTTTACTTTTTGTATTTCTACATTATTTTTTACTTGACGATTCATAAGTGCTTATTTTAAGTCTATGTGAATAAAGGTATTTTGACTTGACTTCGACTTAATACGTTCTTCTGATGCCTATCTATTGCTTTATTTTATGTTCCTTAAAAATATCATTACGCAGTTACGTATTAAGGTAATAGCGATACCGCCCTACTTAAACCCGAAAAAAAAGAATAAAATTCAAATATGCTCTATTTATATTCTTCTTTAGACTTTATTTTACATTGACACCGAGAGCAGGGCGGTAAGCGTCTTTAGGCCGACGTAATGGGACAATCAATAAGTGAATATTATAAACAAAATTAAATGGTTACTATAAACTACAGTATAATCGTACAACTTGGCTCTTTCATTGAAAAAATTCAATCAATTCCATTCGACATTCTAAAATGTATTTCACAAAACTAATTTACATTTCAAATCCAATGCGTGTAGAGAGCACCTGTGTTGATTTTTAAACGTAACAAAATAGATAAACAGCCTAATTCTAATTCGTTCTAATGCTGCACCCTTTGTGATGCGATTACGGCCCTTTAGTATTCAAATACATGCACAACCAAACACGAAATTGGATACAATTAGGCCGTTTTATATTCAAAAGGGATGTTTTTTTACGAATTAGGGAAAGTACAAAGTGTTAGATTCTAATGACGATAGGGTGTGTTTAGTAAAACACGTGGTTTGGCAGATTTGAGGATTGCGAGCATTGCGTGGATTTTAGTTATGGACTTAATCTGATTCAAAATGGAACAAACGGCCAAAAAACTAAATGCTCGAGGGTTGTGTTACATTCTACTTATTGAATTGAAAAGTACTCATAGTAACGTTAATCTTTTTTATTTTTGTAAAACAATATTAGTTTAATAATAAGGGAAAACATAGGCACATCATGACATCGCTTAGACCGCCTAACTGTACGTTAAAGTTTAAAGTCAATTGTTTGGTGTGAGAGAAGGAAACGATCTAGGATGGACTTTTTCCAATAAATGTCCAGATGTATTTTTTTTATTCTCAGGGCAAAGGAAATTGACTTACAAAGTTTTCATATAGATAAGCATAATAAAATAATTTGAGATTTTAATTTACTAAGTATAGGCTAGTATGTAGGCTTTATATTGTTAGAAATAAGTTTTGTTTACCATTACCATAACTATTTATTAATCTGTGCCATTACTAAGAAATATTGATATTGTATCTATGTAAAATTAAGAATGGTTTCAATGCGACACATAATCCCGTTTATTACTTCAGTATCGTCCCATCCCATCCCGCATCGACAGATGATTATGCATAATTTATGCGCAAACGCATTGTAGGGTCAAGTGGGCACGCGACAAGGCAGCTTATTGTTACCATTTTTTGTTCCTGCTCTGAATGGCAGCAAATTGTGAACATTCGCACCTTATGTCACGATGACCGCAGTTTTTGGTCATTGTCGGATTGGTCGCCTATTTGCTTATCACGCCAGAACAATGGGCGGATTATAAGCAGCGTTTTATGATGGGGTCAGCGGGGGAATAAAAATCAGTCCATTGTATTCTTGTTGATCGGGAAAAAATATGTCATTCTACGTTGTACTTGACAGTGAGCTGGCTGGTAGGGCCAACCTCCTTTGGCCTTATTATTTATACTTTTTTTGCATTCTTTTTTGTTTCTTTGAAAATTCTTGTGCTTTTCCTTTCCAATCTTGTGCGTTCTTTGTGTGTTATTTTTATTTTTGTTGCATAAGTATTTTTTCCTACCTTTTTTAAATTTTCGCGTTAATAGTGGTAGTACCTAAAGATTAAAAAATCATTTTTTTTAAAAATTATATCATCTAAAGTACAAGTCCGCCAAAACACTAATTGAGATGAGAGATCAAACACTGACCGGGCGTACCCGGATGCGAAGTGTTAGCGAGGTGAGCTCCGAAAGCTAAATTACAGAATCCATTAAGACCATTCAATTTAATCGATATTTGCCTGCCCGTTTATTTAGCATTAAACAGTGTGAAAATAAATTGGACGATAAACGAGTTAAAACGGATTTTATATAAACAGGTTCAGCCAAAAGCGATCGACAAACATCAACGTTCTTTTTTTTAAGTCATTTAAAAAATACTACCATATGTTTTACTTTCCATTGCGAGCATCAAGAAGTTGAAAAACAATAAGTAGATGATATATCTCGACCCGACCCCACGCTAACAAGCGAACAATTACATTTAATTTACGAATGCGTTTTTTAAAGTGGCGCAATATGGGCCCTTCATCCTCCCTCGGAACACATCTCTTTGTCCACCGCGACATTTGTTAAAAAACCCATAACCCGAGTGGGTATCTATTACTGTTTCCAAAAATTCAATTGTACCCAAGTGGCACTTGTCAAATATACGCCCTGTATCACAAAGGTAAATTAATAACTCTTACTGCAATGAAATAAGGCTCAGTTTGATTAGTAAAGTTAAACTTAAAATGGTTTGGGGCACAAGTGTGCACATTAAATTTTAATGTGGAGTTGATTCGCTATTCAGAATTAAGCTTATAGTGCACGCTTAAATATGTATTAAATGATTATTGGATGCGTATTATAAATGTTCCGAATAATTATTGTATATTGCTGTATTATAGTCATTTTAGCTTACTGTTTTGAGACCAGGATTCCATAGCTACCCATATGATCCGAGATTGTATCTTTGTATTTTTCTTCTTTTTATTAAAACAACTTCGTAACCACTGTTTTGAATAATGACTTACAGACTTTTAGTATGTAATTTCCTTTAAGTACAACTAAGCGTTTTCTCTTGTTATACGGTGATAGATAGCTGAACAAATTTTACAATGTACGGAGTTAAAGACGAGGAGTCCAATGCTTTATCATCAACATCCTTTTTTGCATAAATTTGTTGAATCTTAAAATATAACGTACTTACCTATTTATGGAATTTTCAAAAAAAATATCTAACTAATGTTGCCTACATGTAATACCCTGTTCCCCCGAAAAGACTGCGAGGGAATAGTCATCACCACATAGGTACCCATTTGTGGACCTAACCCTAGAATATGATACACCGCAGCTAACTAAGGTAGCCACAAGCACTCCAGTTTAAGAGCAATTTATTAGTTCTCCTGAAGTAATTCAATTCCTGGAGTAATGAAACCGGTGCACGCAGACGAGACTGCATCACCGGCTCCTTTCATAACTCGCTTTAATTAAACTCCGTTTGGATTTTATAGTTCTAGTTCAAGATTCATCGAGATACCTCGCGAGATGGAAAGTTTTAGTTGGCTGTATGCTAATGGTGATCTATATTGGCGAATTTGTCATCCTTTGCTTCGTCAGCCTTTCCAAATCAGTTGGAACTCAAACCAATTCCAATATTATTTTTTAATTGCTGTAGCCCCCGGCTTTGCCCGCGTGATTATCGGTATTTAGGTATAATATACTGATTGGCCCGTGGACTGGCCCGATGGCTCATTTGGTAGTGACCTCTGCCTTCTGAACCAAGGGTCGTGGGTTTGATCCCCGCATAGTACAAACATTTGTTTGCATGAATATGTCCGTTTGTATTGGTCTAGGTGTGTATATTTAATATGTAAGTATTTATTTACAAAAAAAGTAACTTTTATGTTGTCTTTCTAGCGTGGCATGTTTTATTTATTTATATTATAGTTACAAATTCTAGCGTAATGTATCAATTTGATGTATGAATATGAGCTACTTATATTACTGAAGAGTTTATTTCAAATGCCTTCAGTAGTTTTTGCGCAAAATAGTAACAAACTTTCGTCCATCCATCCAAACAAACTTTTGCATTTATATTAGAATTCATTCCTTAAGGCGGGTTATGGATCCGCCAAAGTCCTTTGAGAAGAAATGAGGTGCGGAAACTTTGAACTTAGATTGTTATTACTTGTCTTTTAATTAAACCCCTCTTCTATCGACTTCGGGCAACTCTTTTAAAGTAATTAATTTTTGTACTTCTCGCCCCAGAATTTCGGAGTCCATTGATTGATATAAGGTAGACCTATAGGAGTAGATACCTATTAAATAGACAATTTTGCTTTAAAATCGGAGAAAAATTTTTTACACATTTAGATATCTGTAACGTTTCAATTGTAAATTGGTGCTGTTTTGTATGAAGATAAAAAGTATTTGTGTCAGGTACTTTCAACTCTATAAAGGATTTTTATTTGACGAATACAGGGCGTAAACGGAAAATGCAATACTGTTACGACTAGAATATAAAATTTTTATTGACATTTATTTCAAAAGATTAATTTAACACTATGAGAATAATCCGCTATGAATAACACGAGGATGCCATGGGTTTGTATCTCCAATTCGTTCGATAACGTCACTGTTAGGTATTTGGTTCCGTTACGAGTAGTAGAAAATTCAATTAAGATTAAGGGATCAAACAACAATTAAGAACAAAGGAGTAATCATAGCAGTCACTCAAAAAAGTATGTAGAAAGTAAAATAAACCTGCTTAATATTTCCTGTTTATAATTTTCCTACTACTAAATGCATAGGTATGTAAATTAATTAAATCTTTGCGATGTCTAATTAAAAATGTTTGTGTCAAATATTGCTAAAGTATGTGGAGTTATATTTCACAATGCTGTTATAATATGGTAGGTATGTGCCTACCATATTTTAAGCAAATTAATTTTCAGTCTGTTTCATTTCAATTCACGTATGTAAAGTCACAAAATAAGATATTTTGCGATACCTATTTCGAGTTATTTTAAAAGGATAGTCTTGTCCTTGTTCCGTTTTTTCTTGCTACACATACTGAAACATGTTACACTACCAGTCCTGCCATTATCCTTTATTTCCATTCAAAATGCCAGTCTCATCATTTACTTCCATTCAAAATCCACTCCCTTTCTGCCCGCATGCTTCTAATGACCAATGAAACATTAACATTCTTAATTGGCACATCCGTAGGGCTCATTTAAATCAATATCCTTTCCAGCACATCCATATTGATTCTGCCCATTGCTGAATCGGTCTCACGGTCATTTAAAATATGATTTTGTTAGATAAATATATTTTTCCCGGTGATTCGTTTGTGCAAGCAGTCGACATTATTTTGTCTGAGAAGCCAACCACTTTATTGGCGGAAAATTGGGAAACTGTTATTTCGTAATAAGACAAAGTGGATAGCCATAATAAGTAGAAGGTATTTATGTATTGCGATGAGACATTGTGCGAAAGAGGCAATATCAGAAAGAGACATTTCGACAAGTATCTAGACGAATAGGCCGCGGTTTTACATCAATTGTCGATGAAAGTATAAGAATTTGGAAACTTCATTATGCTCCCACTAACAAGTAACTTAGTCCTACAGTTCCCAAACGTAATGTAAGATCACATTTGTAATTCATGAGCGCCAATTCCGTCTGTAAGTCGACGCAACCTCGGCAGAACACTGAAGAATTCATTAATAAGAACAAAAGAAGAAAAGTTTACAGTGCGCGTGCACGCAGGCGCCTATTTTGTTGAGGAGTCCAAACAAATGAATTAAGATTTGTATAAATTACTGCTCAACTAGCGCGGGAACTGTGTGTGTAGTGGCGGAAGTGGAACCAGAAAATTGGACCATCCTAGATTAAAAAATTAGTTTATTCCTGAAAATAGATTCATTAATCCTTTGCACGTGAAAACCTTTTTTCCTACCGGTAGCTTGCTGAGAAGAGCCGCAACAAACTCAATATGTAGTTTCTTTAGATGGCTTATAATGCCTGTTATTAAAAGTTTGCAAACGTCCACTGCTGGACAAAGGTCACCCCCAATGTCAATTATCACTTGGTTGCCCTAGTCACGACGCTTGGCAGGAGGGTTGGTGACCGCATTAGGTTTCGTCTTCTACGACATCCACGGAATGAGATGGGGTGATCATAATCTCAATCTGGAAACTACACAGACAATCCATAGGTTGAATAGTCGATAGTAATTGTCACAAAATACTATCAGTATAGACAGGCCAAATATCGAGATTAATACTATCTACTTATGATATCGCGACTATCGATTTAACTTAATATATTTATATTGCTCAACTATCTGAATAGTGGACTACTCGTATCTACCGGAACTAATCATATTTGAGACAACGGTCATGATTTCCAGGTTGGCACAGAACGAACCTTTATATAAATAGCCCAGTAGGTAGTTAAAGATACATGTGAATTCACTGGGAGTTTTAAAATTTGAATATCAAGATCTACTTTAGCACCAAGTGGGGAAAACTTTGTTACGTAATGGATTACACAGGGTTTGAAAAGTTTACGAGGCGCGGAAGCGTGGTCCTTTGTGATACAGGCGGGATTATAGTTACCTTCGTAAACAATAGTTTCTCACAAAGTTATCTTTGCTAATTTGCTCTCATTTCTGTTACGTAATTGGTTCAATTTATTCTTGGACTTATTTTATATGTATTATTATTAAAAAATATAATTCAATAATGCTATCATCTTAGTACCTACCTACGTATAATAACAAAAAGCATGTCCGCGTAAAAATGTTCCCATGACAACTGCAATGCTTCTTGTATAATAGAAAATACCATAAGTAACTTTTGAATGTTCGTCTTATACTTATTGTGTATCATAATAAGTAGATAAGACATGAGTTCTGGTGTAATGTAACGCAGGGACCTTGTCCGTCCATTTCAAATATTTTTGTTCTATTGATCACCACGGAGATTCATTCTTACTTTATAATCAATATTGTGAGTTCTGTTATGTTTTGGTTTAGTTTCTATGCGAGCCTACATAAGTTCTAAAGCTAGGTTTACCGTGCTTTTCTCAGTAGGTAGGTACTTCCTTCGAAGGTTTTTATCGTTGAATTATAAAGTTTTAACAGGAGAAAGTTGAATGTATCTTAAAACTTCATCTATGACTACATACTAATCTACCAATGTCAATAGTTTTGTTTATATGTTGATAAATTTACTGACTTAAAGGAAAGGATATTCTTTTACTTATCACGATCATTTGACCCGAGGTTTACTAAGATACGGACGGTCATTACTATGGGATGCTTCTCAACTATGTATGATACATAATATCACCATGTTACCTAAACCGTATACTCAAGCAAATACCTTACCGAAAGTCAAACTGAAGTGCCTCTCAGATAATACGAAATGCATAACGACAGTCTTGGCGGTTGATAATAGAGTTGTGTACCTTTGTCGTGTTCGCACGACCGTGTTATAATTCTTTTTATTAGATATCTATACCCAAAGGTTGTCTGGAAGAGATCGCTTAATATATCTTTGTATTTAGTTATAAGTCAAATGTTTGGTGTACAATAAAGTGTATCTATCTATACCATGATATGGTTATTCAGCAGGTTATGGTTAAAGTTAGCTATATAGACTGAGTTGGATCGGACCGCGGTCCTCGAGCACGATCAGATTTAGCTCGGGGGAAGTAATTCCACGTGTCGTAGGGACAAATCTGTTCCTACAGGTTTATGTGACATGGGCCATTATGGATGCAAAACATGGTAAGTAGATGTTACCGGCCACGTTGAAAGAATAGAGTCGGATCAGACTGCGAAGACAGCCAAGGTACAGGTAAGATCAGGTGTAAAGGATCTCATAGAGCAGAGTGGCAAAATCTCGTGTCGTAAATTATTTTAGTGTGTAATAAGTATACGTTTTTATCTTTAATAAAATGTATGGTTTTTGTATTGTGTCTACTTTTCAATTCAGTACAAAATTATATTTTTTTCTTCCAATCCTTTCTTTTGATTTATTAATATTTTTATGCGACTCTACATTGGCAAACAAAAACAACGGTATATAAAAAACCGCAATAAAAACACTCCATTAAATATCAGCCACAAGTAACAACTGTCGTACTTCAAGCGGCTGAAGAGCAAATTGCAAAAGGCCTGTGATAGTTCGTTAGGGTCCCCTTGCGCTATTGGAAAACCGGATCCTTAATAAAAATTATTATATTTATTATATTATCAGTTTACTGGCGTGTATTATTCCTCTGTACTATTTCTCGACAATCAAACTATCACGTCACGCCCCGCAGCCGCATCGCAATCATTAATTTACTAAAATACTATTATGTTGATTGCAAGTGTTTTAGTTGTGAAGGTTCCTTTTCCTCTGTATTTTTTCAATAAATTCCTATATGTTTCATTTTCTTCCTACAAAGATCTGGGTCTCTATATCCAAATAATAAGTACGTATAAGTTTATATGATGCGGAACCCTCTGTACCAATCGAATTCGCTGTTTTTTATTAATCGGTCTCGATCACCTCACGCCGCGCTGACATGTGTCGCAAGGGTTAAGCAAGGGTTGGCCCTCTGCCCGTGGTTAACCCTGTCCTGTATTGCTGTCTGGTGTTTATGGGCAAGCTGCGAGGGCAGGGTCACAGGTCGCGCCCCCCGCTGGGCAATAACTGCGCTTTTGCGGCGAAAAAGATTACAGATCGGATTTATGTCGCGGAAATATTTGACGTCTCCATTGCGAGTGGCACAGCTGTTGTTTATATGCGCACCCTTGGGTGTAAGCGCGGTTAGGTTGGTGTGAAACTTGTGGGTTGCCGTAGTAACGTACGTTTTTTGGGAGAGAGCAATATAAACGTGGCAACTAAGTGCAATAAAAAATTGTGTATATTTAAAAAAACACTTTTATGTAAAAAATAAAATAATTTATTTTCATTTAAACAAAGTTTTAGCAATGTAGTAGATTGCATTGATTGGGTTGATTTTAGCTATGTATACTTAGATAGGATATTAAAATATTGATATTGATGAACAAAAATAAACCAATTAACAATTCTTCAAAAAAACATCATAATCCTATTCATTGTTTTATTATTATGAAACAAATGTATAACTTACACTAAAAATATCTTCCTAATGAATGAAATAAAAAAAACTAGCACAGTCAATATGTACCTACCTACAGTGAATTAGGTTTACATTTTTAACCGAGAAAATATATTTTTAGCACTTAGGTACTATGTGACTTCTATTTGAGTACAAATATAAATAAAATTACCAGTAAGTCCAAAAAAATGTTAGCATAGCTTTTACACAAGAAAGTTCGTTACGAAAAGATTCTTATAATTTAAAATTCTGTAAACAAGTGAACATAAGTAAATATATTTTTTAAACCTACAAGCGAACAAAAAGTTCCCAGAATACTCGCTCTACTCAACAATTTTTATTACGTAAATGAGATATTCCCTTATTTAGACCTTCGTTTAATTTTACTTGTGACGATAAAGTTAAGGTGGCTTTTATTGAGGTATTATTACCGATCTTAAAGTACCTCCATACTCCAAAGGATGAATACTTTTAATACCGGTGTTGCTCAGATATTTTTTTTTACTATATAGGTAAGTAAATATGTACGTTCATGTCATGACATTTCATTGAATGTTTAACTTACATACGCGGCAAACAGACTACAAATTAAATTGTTTCGCAACCGAATTCTGTCTGTTAATGGTTCATCTTTGACAATCCCTATTTTGAGAAATGGTTAAACAACCCAAGACAGAGAGACTTTATAGGAAATAGTTCCTCAATATAAAAATTAAACACACATATAACAAAACTTAAAAGTCCCGTCCATTTTAGCCGCGACAACTCCCCTCCAATCAAAAGTTTCTTATAACAAAGTGAAACTACGATACCTTCATAAATTGGCAACACTACCTCGTACTTAGGAGACAAAGAGTCGGAGTTATGGCCCGTGATATTTATTCAATGGACTTTCTCAGCAAGGGAAACTTCCTGGCATACCGGGAAAACCTTTTACATCATAAAAATGTTGACTCGGAAAATTCACCGGATATTTTAAAGATGGCCTTATGCTGCTTCGTCGAGTGTAGTACTGAAATATTACCTCTAGGGTGAAGATGTTCTATTGTTATATTCCGTGAGAATGAGCGGTGTTATACTATGGTCCATCTATAAGCTACTGCATTAAAGAAAAATTGGTGAAGAAATTAGGCCGTTAGTATTAATAATCACAATAAAATGTTTTAAAAAGCTTACAAGCTTACTTAGTTTACAAGTTTTAAAAAGCTTCCTACAAAATGGCTTGACACAGGCAAGTATCGTCACATGCTTCTACGATTATTATATATGATTATCGTGATAGCTATCTATGTTAAATATTGTAAATAATACGGTTATGTAATTGGATTGGATATGTAAATTAACAAAGGATATAAATGCAGTTTAAAGGATGATACAAATAACGTTTTTTAATTGAAATTTACGCTTACTCGATCAACACCAACAACAACATGCAAGCCGATCAACTTTACCGTCTCATTTCACATAGGTCATACTCGTATTTTATTGAAGCGGTTCTTCTTAATTCTTACTGGTAACCATGAACTAATCGAAATCAAACATAGTCAAAGTACCTTAGTACTTAATAGGGTGTATTACGTGGCAAAATACAGAATCAACATTTACATGTGTGTGTAAGTACACGTACTAGACCGAAAGCTCCGGCCATTTTACGATGAAAGTTGCTCCTTAAATAAGATAAACTTAAAATTCACGTAAGCTCTACGTGCTGAACACTAAAGCTTATAATTATCAGACTACGTTCGTGTTATTAAAACTTCAAGTCAGCAGTTTAGTTAGCTACACCACAGAGAATATAATATCCTACTCGAGTTTTATAAAGATGATGTTTAGTTATTTTAAGTAAAATTTACATGTACTTTGAAACAAACCCGTAGGAGTGTCTTCCCTCTCTCAAGGGACGGTCCCTTACGAGATGAACAGATGATCTGATCGAGACAGCAAGGATCTTTTGGTAGATCCATCCATACCAGTAGAGGTTCCAATTCAAGTTCGATTCCAAGTTACTGAACCAAGGATTCGATTCCTACCCGGGACAAATATTCGTGTGATTAACATTTGTGTTTGTTCCGTGTCTGGGTGATTTTATTTGTATGCTAGTATACAAACATGCTGCTCGCGGCTCTGCCCGCGTGAATATTCGTATAAAACATAGCCTATGTGTTAATCTGATGTACAAACTATATTCCTGTAAAGTTTCATTAAAATCCGTTCAGTAGTTTTTGCGTGAAAGTGGAACAAACATCCATCCATCTATCCAAACAAACTTTCGCGTTTATAATATTATATATATATATATATATATTAGTAGGATAAGTATACATTTGTGGAGATTTCGTTGTTCTGATACCCATAATAACACAAGTGCTTAAGTTACTTGCTTATTATTAGATCGAAGCAATGTTGTTGTCTGATATTTTTTTTAATACTGAAGCCGAATCGTTTTGTTGCGAGAAAATGAAAAGTGACTGTCTAATCTGTAGTTAAGTTATCCGTACCGACAATAAAAGATGCCACCTACCTAAATTGAATTTTATAGTGCCAATTTGTGAATCGATTTGCAATAAACTTAATTGAGCAGAAATTACATGTCTTGGATGACTGAAATAAATTCTGTCTCACACCTACGACTTGATTGGACACGGCCATAAAACGTGGTTGGCCTTTGTTTTACTGCCTGATTTTACACTTCTATATTAATTTTGCTAAAACGGATAATTTGGCGCAAATTGTGTTTGTAACGGGGACTATTAAAAGTTTTATTGGGTTATTGTGCGGCGTGGGGCGGGATTAGGATGGCGGGAGGAAGGGAAATAAGGATAGCATAGTAACGGAATATTGAAAAGTAAACTTGGAATTTGAGCGAGGAGTCAGAGTTACTTTGGCTTATTATTACGGGATAAGTCGTATCGGACGCATCGTTAGAACAGTATACTCAAACGAGCAAGCCGGTATCATGTAATAGTAAATAACCCAAGACATGCAATGCTAGGCCACACAGCGCTATCTAGCTTCAGACTAAGCCGTACTATGGGTACTAGACAACTGATAAACTTACTTAAATACATTTTTTTTTGTAAATAATAAACATATTATACATAGAAAACACCCAGACCAATACAAACAGACATGTTCATGAAGACAAATGTTTGCACTGTGCGGGAACGGAACCCACGACCCTTGGCAAAGGCAGAGGTCACTTGAGCCATCGAGCCAGTCAAAATAGGGAATACCTAAACGGATGAGTACTTTTATAAAGTCGTCAAATGTATTTTCGTGTAGGTACGTAGGTATTTAGCATTTTAAGGTAAAATAGACAAAACTAAGATCGCAAAGTTTCCCTTGTATGAGTACCAGATGATGTGGGTGTCGTCTAGAACACCCAGACTAGTGATAATTTAAAAAGTACATTTCTTAAATTGACTCTACCGGTAATCCAAACTGAAACCCTCGTATCGCCCGACGCATGGGAACGACGCCTCTAGTCCTCACGTAAAATTTGAATGAACGTGCGAGAAAGTTTCCGAATCCGAGCCGGAATTGGCATTACGAAGAGCCGCGATCGCGACGTCTGTCATCGCAAACCGAATTAGACTGTAAAGGTGACGAGCATAAACGTCTTAATCCCTTGGCCCGATGTGTTCGCGTCCTGTGACCAATTGCTCGGATGCTGGCGTGCCTCCGCATTTTAAACAGGGTTTTGTTACTTTGGAGAATTGACGACAAACTATTCTGGAATGAGCTGATGCTTTGAACAGGCACCTTCCTTTATTACACCTTAATAAATTATATTCTAAGCTTATGCCGCACTTAAATAGCATAAATAAATAAATAAATATCAGACAACATCACATTATCAATGTCTATTGTACCTAGTTTAAAGTAAAAGTATGGTGTGAAATAAAGAATATCTATCACGTAAGGGTATCAGGAAAATGAAGATACCATATTATTAAATACAAATATAAACATCCAGACACGGAACAAACACAAACTAACCCTCAAGTGTCCTCTTGGCCTGAGCGCCTTTCTGATAGAACATGTGGGTTACACCTAATATCTTTTAAAACTAGAAGTCAGGTTTATATTTTTCATAGCCATGAAAATGACTGCTTTTGATAGATTGAATAATTTTGTATTCTTTTAATAAGCGCTTACTTGACGGATTTGGGTACAATCCATCAAATCCGGCCAATTTTATTAGGCAACTGCCATCGCTACGTGTAAATATTGTTACACATTAAATATACACTCGAATTTTGTTTATTGAGATATATGGAGCCACCTGTAATTACCTATATCATTTTTACAAAAACTATACCTAGGTACTCTGTAGAGATAGCATAGACAATTTGGTTCAGAGCAGCCATGGTTAGTTATACCCGGGCCGGTACACCGTCAGCTCTCCTCGTTATGCTGCGTTATGGCACGTAAAATTTTTTTAGCCGTTATTTTACTTCTCTACACAGCAAAATCTCAAACTAAGCCGAAGCTTGTACTATGGCTACGTATTTTTTTTAATGAAACAGGGGGCAGATTGGCAAATGGTTCACCTGATGGTAAGTGATAACCGCCGCCCAAGTACATATGCAACATCAGGAGTTACAGCTGTGCGACCGGAATATAAGAAAGAGGTACGCTCTTTCCTTGAAGATTTGAGGGTCATATCAGTCCAGAAATACCGCTGGTGACAAAGCATTCCATAGTTTATTTGCAGTGTGAGTAATATCAAGAAATTAAAATGAAAAGTGCCGCTAAAATCAGTTAGATACCCCGGGTCCAAAACTCGCGTTAAGACATTAAATTTTGATGGACAATTAGGTGAAAAATATGATCAATATGTCACGACAATATGCTTAAGTCTGCCAATTAATTTTCAGGTCTTTTAATTTAACGACGTCGTTGGTCGTCGGGTTCAAACGCGTGTAGCCATTTAATCAACCAGGTTAAATTCAATTCGTTGTCATCGTTAAAATTTAACGGTTCGAATAAATACGTTGAAATGTACATAACACAATTGTTAATCAAGTAAAGCATTTTATTAGACCAATCAGGTTAAAATAAGTTGTTGCAACGTCCAACTCAACCAACAACTCGTGGACCATTGGAGGTACGAGTAACTATGGTTTAGAATGACTTAAGTATTTCTTTTTGATTGGAGATATGTAAATGTAAGTACCAAATAAACGTTATTCTATTCTATAGAATACTGTAGCGTTTATTAAAGCTTGCAATATAACTAAGCCGATTGTCCTTTACTGTTTCATGATAATCTGATTATGAAACACTTTTCGTAGATTATCATACCATCGACTATATTGTTGTGCTCTTAGGAACCAAAGTTTATTCTATTTCCTTGAAGCCGCTAGCAACAATACATTCAAACGTCGCAGACGGCTTGCTACGCTCCACTTCGGCTTAAAATCTGACATTCCTGTCAGCTACGGTAACTACTTTAAACTAGTATTCAGATTTCACTAGAATGCTAAATAAAGCCCTCCTAGAGAAATGGTTGTTAGAGTTTAAAGTCTTGTTGCTACGGCTGCTACGATACGTAGCTTAACAAAGTTACTGCTACGAATCTACGAACGTACGAGAGGTAAATTAGTTTTCTACGAATTTGTGTTTAGGATAAGGCAGTGATATTAATGTGGAAAACAATATTGGCGAACTCGTGGAAAACAGAAGTTAGGTATCTTAGATGACTTCTAAGCGGTACTAGCCTAACTTTAGAGAAAGTTGTGTTCATTATATAAGATTGATATGAAAGATGAAAGTTCTACAGCGTAACTTCATCATCATCATCATCGGCAGCCTGCGGCAGTCCACTGCTGGACGTAGGCCTCTCCCAAAATGCGCCATTCTGCTCGGTCGGCAGCAACACTCATCCAGTTGATGCCGGCCGCCCTGCGCAGATCGTCGCTCCACCTAGCTGAGGGGCGTCCCACACTGCGCTTGCCTGCACGCGGTATCCACTGCAGAACTTTCTTACTCCACCGATCATCAGTTCTGCGGCAGACGTGGCCAGCCCATTGCCACTTCAGCTTACTTATTCGAGTAGCTATGTCGGTTACCTTTGTTCTCTGGCGTAACTTATTTAGCAGATAAGCATACATAGATAGTATGACTAACGATGGTTGCTCTGAACCGGATTACTGTATTGCGTAGCCCATAAAAATAGTCCGGCTTAAAAACAAAGCTACATATGCGGACTCTATGTAGTATTACGTGGGGATGTTGTTTAAGCTGCATATGCCGACTCTGTGTAGCACCTATTATGGACGGATGTGTTCTGAAAGGTCCAATACCTATGAGATTTTCGGGAATTCACTGTACTTGGGTTTCTAAACAACATCAAGTTGTTTATTTATCACCTACTCGTATATCAGAATTGAAAATTAGACATTGGCCACCGAATATTAAAATTAAATATAATTTTAAGTATACTTATTACTTCTGACTGTAAATTGTCAAACATTTTTTTCTATATCAAGAGGCCTCAGATCCTATACTAAACCATTGTGACCCATACCCCCATTCAAGAGTTGCATGGCCCCTTTTAGGAGTGTGTGCGGAGAACATTAGTTAAACTTCCAAAGTTCAATTCCCAGTGCATGTAGCGCTAATGGGTCTATTGTTCAAGCCTATTCAGCTCGCTGTGATACAATTAAAAAACAACAGAGTGGAAACTTCGCTCTGACAATGGAGTTAAATGCAGATTTCAGGCGGTACTTCGAAGGTTGGTTTTTTTAAAGGAAATTTGAGACTGTTTTAAGTGCTTTTGAAATGCATTTTGATACTGAATGAGTGTTTCTTCTGGGAACAATTAAAGCATTTTAACTGTAGATTCGTTCGCTAAAGTATATTATATAGATACAGATAGTACCGGGATGCAAGGCACAATCTTCGGATGCAACCGGAAATAACGCTCAGATGATGATATAAGTATATAGAGATTCTTTAATGCACACAACACAAACATTACAGGAAAACATTTCAAACTTAATGTATTAAAATTTATGAGGTTTTTGTTAATAGCGATTACAGACAAGCTACAGGCAGAGGAAATTTATTTTACAAAAACAAAAACTTTGGGTGAGAGTAGAGTATTTGTATTTTGTAGTATGAGTATTTTTCATCTAAAGGCAAATAGGAATCTGTATTCAATTCCTTTCACATCTTTCCTTTAGGTTTCACCTAATAGGTTTTATGTACGAAATATATGTAGGTACTTAATGAAAACATCCCGTAGAAGGAAACCGCCATATACTTTTGCTTTTCGGGAAGGGTCAGGATTGTTTGTAATAGCTTCCATCCCGCAGCTTTGTTGCCGGCAGATTGTAATACGATATTTTGTAATTATAACGCTTGACATCACATTTTAATTAATTTTAATATGGATTTCAAAATAATACTTAAATAAAATATATTATTATGACATCTCGTTGCGGCTGAGTAGGTACAGTCACAAGCAATAACAATGTATTCATTTGCCAAAAAGATATGTATTCATTTTTCACAAAGTCAACATCTACCTTAATAGGTACGTAAATAATAACGTAAAAATACGTATTCCATCACATTAGCGCGCTAGTACCTGTCACCATACAGTACTTTTCTGTGACCATACAGTACTTATCTGTGACCATACAGTACCTACCTATCTGTGACCATATAGCTGTACTTGTGACCACACAGTACTCTTGACCACAGAGTACGCTCGGCTGTACTGTCTACTCCCATGGTGTGGCTCAGTTTGGCGTCTGACGTATCCGGGCCACATTTGCTCGCTAATATAGTTACAAGCCAGTTCACAAGTTAACTGGTGCTAAAAAAACTCCCCAGGGCAAGCACTGTCTTAATACACACGTAGTTTTAGCTGATGACGTAACAGTATCCGTGACCACACTGTACCTGTGACCATACAGTACCTGCGACCACATAGTACCTGCGACCACACAGTATCTGTGACCACACAGTACCTGTGACCATACAGTACCTGTGACCATACGGTAGATGTGACCACACAGTAACTGTGACCATACCGTACCTGCGACCACACAGTACCTGTGACCACCCAGTACCCTCGGCTGTACTGACCGCGCCCGCTCTGTGCCACAGTTTGGCGTCTGACGTATCCGGGCCACATTAGCGCGCTAATATCGTTACGAGCCAGTTCGCAACTCGGCTAGCACCAAACAAACTCCGCGGGCGAGCGCTGTCTATTAAAACACATAGTTTTAGCTTCGCTTTTATTTTAATTGCTTTCGCGTTTCCTCGGAAATAGCTTCTACCTGTATTAAGTCGTAATTTTGCAGGCGGACGAGGAAAAACTATTACTTGAGGATTCTTATTATTGTGTTGCATATAAAGTTAAGGAAGCTATTTGACCTCTTTTACAAAAAGATAGTGACTGGTTCATAGAATATGAAAAGGCTATAATTAGTACTCGAGGTGCGACCATAACTTGGTAGAAAAGACGACATTAGAACCTGGGTGATCTAGGGCGTAGGTACGTTTCTAATAAAATTTATGAATTGCGTTACGCGTTATTATTGCAAATCTAGGTATAAGCTTTATTTATGAGTTTATGTACGTCTAATAATAATATTGGGAAATATTTTAGGTCAGATGACCTGAAAGAATTATGATATTTCTTTGTAATTGTGTAAAAGATCCATTTTTTTTATAAATATTAGACAACATCACATAAATTGCTCCGATCCCAAAGTAAGTAGTTTCAGCACTCGTTCTATGGATATCAGAACAAAGAAGGTACTACAAATATAAACTTCAATTAAATCTTATTAAACACCCAGTCACGGAACAAACACAAATGTAGATCACACGACTGTTTGTCCCGGGTGGGAATTGAAACCACGACCATTGGTTCAGAATGCTCACTACCAATTGAGCCACCGAGCCAGTCAATTTAATATACATAAATTAAGTTTCAGCATCGCCTATTGTACTTCCGTGCCAGTGGTGCTGAACAACCCCCAGTCCCCACGGCCGTAACTTGGGCCACGCCACAAAGATGCGCCTCCCGCGACCGCAAGACTCTCAGAGGTGATGTATAGCGAGCGTGAGGGCCGCTTTGGGACGGAGGGAACAAGAAAGAATGACGCACTAACTTTATTTGAGTAACTCTGTAATATTTCAGTCTCGCCGCAGAGACAAAACAGAGCTAGTATGAGTGACGGGGAGGCTAAGCTCTAGGGATGAAGGGGCCGTAGGAGGAATGTGTGGTCGCTCTTCTTGAGACGAGTGGTCATATTTCAATGTCCGTCTACGGGTGACATGATGCACAAAGATGTGGCGTGAAAAAGTACAAATTTACAGCGCCATCTAGTGCCAAACTAAGTCGAAGCTTGTACCATTAGGCTTGGCGCGTACCGAAGCTTGTACTATTTAAATTTACTTAGATACTTTTTTTTGTAATAAATATCTACATAGCAAATAAGAGAGGTAGGGCATAGCGAATCTTCGCTCGAATTGAGCCGCCCGTCCGGGGAAGGACCTCCACCCTATAGAATACCGCAGCCAAAAGACCTCTGGGTCGTGTTTCTGCCGGTGAGTAGGGTTGGGCCGGCATGGCGGTGGCAACTGACAGTAATTGACCAGTTACTTGCCCGTTGTCACAGCGACTTGGGCTTCTCTTTCGCTTTCCATCAGGCGTAGGGAACCCATTATGTAGAGCCACTATAAAAAAATAGCAAACACCCAGACCATTCATGCACACAAGTGTTCGTACTGTTCGGGGATCGAACCTGTGTCCACTGTGTCAGAGGCATCGTCCGCTACCACTGGGTCCGGTCGTCAAGGATCTCTTACGATGGTTTGTAGGATTGTAGGATTTAAATAAACTTCTGGTACAACGCCGATCCTGTATCGAATGTATGTGAACGTATCAGTTTACTACCCTTTAATGGGCCCATTGAGTTTTGTTATTTTTAATAACCAGAAACGGGATCATATGAAAGCATAATTGAAAATTCTGAAAACTGGAAAATTTCGAAAGTACAAACGGTGAATATATCTATTATTTAATAACTACATAATTGTAATTATTAAATTTATTCCGTTCTGGGTAATGGACGCTATTTTGAAATTATTTGTCAATAGTTCGCTCAATCAATGAAATTAAGCCGTAATGTTTTATTCAGACGTGTTCAATTTGTCCCTCTACATAAAACATGTTTATACCTATTAGTAAACAAGGATTTTGGCTAGTACCCATAGTAGTGGTATGGGCTTAGTTGGAGACTAGATGCTCGCATTTTATTAATTTACTAGCTGCTGCCCGCGGCTCTGCCTGCGTGATTATTCATATAAAACATAGCCTATGTGTTAATCCAACGTATAAGCTATATTACTGTTAAGTATCATAAAAATCCGTTCAGTAATTATTGCGTGAAAGAGGAACAAACATCCATCCAAACAAACTTTCGCATTTATATTATTAGTAGGATAGTAGGATTATTAGTAGGAAGTAGGATTTTCATAGCGCGAATGGGCTTATCAAACAATGGCAATCATCTATTTCTAATAAAGAATACCCTACATATTGAATGGTCCTAACATCCGCAACTCACTG
Organism: Conogethes punctiferalis; assembly: GCA_031163375.1. Lineage (NCBI taxonomy): Eukaryota > Metazoa > Arthropoda > Insecta > Lepidoptera > Crambidae > Conogethes > Conogethes punctiferalis. The sequence goes on along the minus strand of CM062079.1, from coordinate 109,922 downwards.
AGAGGTCTAGAGAGTGAAAGAAGGAAGTATCCCTCAATGTCACGAAGTTCGGACGAGTATGTAAATATTTGCGTAGTCCGCGCCACGCGACGTAACGGTCCGATGATTGTGATTAATGGAAGGGAGGCTCGTAATAAATTGAGGTAACGACTGTTTTAGAAGAGTAATGTTATCGGAAACTGAATCCTTGGAACGTGATACTTTTCTAATTGGAACAAGTTTGGAATTGAAAAGAGAAACAAAAGATAGTTGAATTTGGAAACATTTGATGTGCGAGTTCTAAATTCAAATCATCTTCACGTTAAATTTCCGGGAATAGATTTCGTCTGAATGATTATTAAGTATTGATGCATACCCCATTATTTAAAAAAAGAAATAATTTATATTCAAAATTTTATCTATTTCGTTATTTTTTTAGCTTCTAATTAAGTGAGTAGAATTTATATTGCTTTTGATTTTAGTTGTGAATTCCGCAATCTCTCCGGGGAAGGTGGGAATACAATTTCCTATTCCAACTACCAACTTTACGCTTGAGTTTTTTCTTCAGCTTATAAAAATCCCTGCGTCACCGCTTCCCGGCAAACTGTTTACTCTACCTTGCCTTCTTTGTAAAACGGACGCTAAGTAACGATATTACCTATGTATAAAAGTGTGACGTGCAAAAGTATTAGCTAGTGAATCTATTTACAGAAATAAACTACATATTTTATTTTGTTCATTTTATATATGAATAGGTGTACAAGGAGATCTCATCACTGGTACTCATAGCACGAAATATCTCAGATTGTCACGAGGAGGTCGGAGGAGTAGTTTTTTTGGTGCATTTAGTAATATTATTAATTAAAGCTCAATCATTTATTGCATCTATAATGTGTGTAATATAAGATTTTATAGGTAAGCATTTTTATTGCTGTTGGTGACAAGCGTCTTGTCTGACGGTAAACAGTATCTATGGACATCAGCAATGCCCAGGGCACAGCCGGCCGCTGCCTAGCGAGAGCACAGGGGCCCTACTCCCAAAAACGAAAACGATCGTTCGTTGATCGGATCGGGAGGGACAAATGGGAGAGTTTTATTTTCCAAAATTACGCGATCCGTTCAACGAACGATCGTTTTCGTTTTTGGGAGTAGGGCCCCAGAGCTCTCTCTAAACCACGTTCAGGAAACACCTCGGCTGGGAGGTCGTTCCAATCCAGAGTTTGCAAGTCCGTAAGATAAAAAGTTAGATCATTATTAGGTATAGATCCTAATAACAGAAATAAAAAATAACACGATGACTTAACGAGATTTGCTTTAAATTCCAGGCAAGATCAATGAAAAACTGGTTATGTAATAACATCACAGGCTCGGCTACTCAACGCTCTACGTTTTTCAGCGAATCGCATACAAAAAACTTAATAAAACAGTCGGTTTTTCTCATCCAGTGTGTCACGAAACGTAAGTATTGCTCACGATAAAGGAGCAACTTTTACCGTTTCTGCATATTTTACTCAGCTACAAGTGCGCAGATGCGAAGTCTGCATTAACAATGGACGCACCAGCTATTAATGGGGGAAGTTTATAAACTTGTGAGAAAGTGTGTCACAGTGAGAGAAGAAGAAAGTTATAAATCGTTTGAATGTGTTTTGTAAGCGAATTGGAAGTAATTCTTCCATCATCAGCCTATCACAGTCCACTGCTGGATATAGGCCTCTTCAGTTGTTCGCCACTTAGGCCGAACATCTGGAGGCCTTTACCCTATACTTTGGCCTTTGGCTTTGGCCTAATAGGCCCCCTCGGCAGGCGGTTCGGCGATCACAGGGCGGAGCTCCTCGTTCCGGTGATACTACCGTCCGTCATCAGCCTGTGGTATTTAGCTACCCCTTCCATCGTGATGGTTATACCGCCACCAGTCGGTTAGTGTGTCGGTGAGGGTGGCTTGAAGCGAAAAGATGATAGGTCGCTCACTTACATCCCTTCGAGTTTCCAGCTTCAAAAATCTGTTTTTTAACGTATCGAAATAATGTCCGCCATGTTATTACGTCATACGGTTACAGCCCTAATAATTTAACAACGAAGACTAGACGTGACCACACAAACATTTCCACTTAAGCCCGGCAAATGTAGGTAATCGAGTAGATCAAACCCTCTTTCGCTTTTTTTCCAATTTTTTTCTGGAACACCGCTTGCAACTAATGGCACTTTTTCCTGCATTCCGTCGTATGACTAATTTTAGAGGAGATGGCAAAAAACTGTAATACGACGGGGTTAGCGACGTTTATCGGATGAGGCTCGGTGTAACGACCCCGTGGAGAAAATTACGGTATCCGTGTGTAGCGGATGTGTCTCCAGCGTATAATTCTGCTGTGATGTGTTGCTATTGTATCATTACAACATTGTGTCTTTTCAAAAATTAATGTAAGTCAGACAAGTCACACTTACCACCTAGTCAAAGTAATGTACACGTAATGTTTATGTGGGAAACATTACGTGTACTACTTATTACATTATTAACCGACTTCAAAAAAAAATAATTGTCACTTCAAAAACTCGGAAGCCACAATCATGTCAGTATTTTTTTGAAATGGCCAACCATTTCAGCGGATGTCCAGACTTTACTACACAAAATGACACCAATATAAAGTCCTTATCTTGATCAAAAGGCAGCACTAAATTAAATATTCAACTACAACCCAAAAAATTGAATGAATAACGCTTCAAAAACACGGAAGCCACAATCTTGTCAGTCATTTTTGAAATGGTAACACACGAAATGATAAATCTTAAGTCGATTCCCACAGTGCAACGCTGCATTGTTGATACCGAAATTCCGATAAACGGCGCGGTCGGACAATAAATGTGGGAACATTTTATTCTTCAATGGGGCCATTTCGAAGAAAAATAAGTACATTTTTCGCACCAATGAAATATCGGATTTAGAGGAAACTACGGTTTGAAAGGTTGGAATGGAACAGCTTGTTCTAGGTGCCGATGTCCAGAATAGTGCTGTGGAAGCAACTGGTGTCCCGATTCGCTAGAGATATCTAGAAAAAGGCCGTCCCAATCAAAAAGTACCATTCTTGTAGTTTTAAACCCATAAATATTGTATGGCGCTAATTTAACATGACATCTTAGGTACCATCATAATTTTTGTCTACTCAATAAGGTGCAGCGCAGACGGCACACTTTTTGTGCGATAGAGTCTGCGTCTGAGACATTTAAAAAGAGCGTCTAAGTCTGCCGACAGAATATTCGAAGATGTGCGTCGTGTGCGTTGAGTCTGTGAAATATCCGCAACTGATTTTTGCGCGTCGTGTGCGTTACTGCATATACCTAATTGCAAAAAAGTGCGTCACGGATAGTCTGTCGTCTGCGCTGCCCCTGAGTTGAAAGCTCTATAACTGGTTTAATAGAAATTATATTTTAAATTGTTTGATGTTTGTATAAAACTGGACTTATTTTAAGTATATGTGAGTAAAGGTATTTTCATTTCATAATATACTCGTTTATAAATGTTTAAATTCCCTATTATTCTGGACTCTTTTACGTACGAGATATGAAATGTTGGGGTTTAGCGCGCACCTTTTTAGCCCTAATTTTCGGCCGTGGTCACGGGAAAGACTCGACAACGACGCTACGGCTCCGTCTGTGCAGCACAATCTTTTTCAACCGGCATTTCCCACCGTACATTTAGAACTATTGCCAGTTGGCGACATTCCGTCCCGCAGCCCGCTACTTTACGCTGACACTAGTAACTAGTCCGAGGCGAGCCGAGAAGGATGCCAGTCGCGACGTTATCGAGCCCGCCATCGCGTCTGACGGTCCAGGCTACGAGCGGGGATCACTTGAATGGGCATATGCACAGTCAAGTGACATACTTTTAATAAATATCAGACAACATCACATACATTGCTCCGATCCCAAAGTAAGTAGCTTAAGCACTTGTGTTATGGGCATCAGAACAACGAAGGTACCACAAATAAATACTTATATACAAATATAAACACGCCAGACACGGAACAAACACAAGTGTTCATCACACGAATGTTTGTCCCGGGTGGGAATCGAACCCACGACCCTTGATTCAAAAGGCAGCGGTCACTACCAATTGAGCCACCGAGCCAGTCAGTAGTAGGTTAATAGCTTTGAAAACGTGGTTACTTCATAATTATATTTTGTTACTAGCTGTGCCAGCGGCATCGCACGCGTGGGTATCGGGTTTCAAAAAAAAACACAAACGACTAAAACTAAAAAGCGATAAATAAGGTAAGTAATTCTATCCTTAATACATAATTATTTAAATATTACCATTATCACTTATTTTTGAAGTCGGTGCCAGCCTCTCGGTACCTAACATAGACTATTGTTGTTGTATGACGCGCGCGGCTGGCAAACACACGACAATATACATTTATTTGTTTGGCTGGCACCGACTTCAAAAATAAGTGATAATTGTAATATTTAAATAATTATGTATTAAGGATAGAATTACTTACGTTATTTATCGCTTTTTAGTTTTGGTCGTTTGTGTTTTTTTTGAAGTCGGTTTAATTTTTTTTTAAAAATAATTTTATTTCTCTATTTTTAGTTGCGTTAATGTGCTGTGACCTTGAATAAAGGCTAATTAATATCCTTAAGAGTTTTATTTAGGAATGAAAAATTTTGCTTTAAGTCAAGTGAAGACTTTGCGATCTAGAATCAAGCATATCACTTACCAAATCACCTGCCCTATTAGCCCTGCATAAGTACATACTACTACCTAGTTTAATATCGACCAATGTCAGTACTGTCCCCTAACTCCTAACCGTTAAGGAGTTCTGTGGCTTCATCATCAGCACCAGATGTTGACGCCCGGAAGCATATACCTGATTAAAATATGATTACGTAACAAAAACACCATATGAGCATACAATTTTCGGTTGTTGCCCTCAATTTCTCCAGGATCCCATCATCAGATCCTGACTTGGTGATAATGGGACCACCTCGGAAGTGTCCTCTGTCGAACTGTCGAAAAATTTTTGAAATCCATCCATAATTGACGGAAATATCGGTGAACATACATAAAAAAAAAAATATTATACATACAGACGAATTGAGAACCTCCTCCTTTTTTCGAAGTCGGTTAAAAATAACGGACTTACATAAAACGGTGTCTAAATTTTAAGTTAGACCTCTAGCAATACATTGGTGAAAACCGCATTCAATTCTATGCAGTAGTTTTCGCGTAATGCGCGTTCAAACATACAGGTTTAAATTTCTCGCGTTTTCCCAACACTTCCCGTCACTGCTCCGCTCCTATTGATTGTAGCGTGATGAAAAGTATCCTATAACCTGCCCAGGAGTATGAAGAATAATTGTACCAAGTTTCGTCAAAATCTGTTCAGTAGTTTTTTGTTCTATAACGAACATACAGACAGACAGACAGACAGACAGACAGACAGACAGACAGACAAAAATTTTACTGATTGCATTTTTGGTATCAGTATCGATCACTTATCACCCCCTGATAGTTATTTTGAAAAAATATTTTATGTACAGAATTGACCTCTCTACAGATTTATTATAAGTATAGATAAGACGTGATGTCACGATTTTACTCGCCAATTTACTGAACATTAATCAGTTTTAATGAATTTCTAATAATGTAAATGGTAGGTATATCATAAACCATCTAAGGCGTTTCGATAATATACGATGTTCTCTTTATTAGAACGGTATTTAAGAATATTTGCATAGCCATTTCCATATTATCTTACTCAGCATATTTCCACTTGTATACCGGCTGTACCGTAAGTAACCCCTTTTGGGCTCCATTTATCATTACCGGTAGGAAGCACTGGTTGAAGACTTTCTTCTTGCACTGTCGGATCGACTATCTGCTAATCGTGTGAATCCAATAGAGAACCAAGGCCATCGACCACAATCGAATAAACTCAACGGATTATTAAGCTAAAGTGGGCTGGGAAAGCTTATATACTTTATATAGCTTACATATTTTAAATCAAAAACTTAGAACAGAACAGGATACTTTATTTTAATTTAGAAAGAAAGACATTACTGATAAAAATCATAAATTGATCGACACGGCTTGAACTTATGACTTGGTCCACATCAAAAAGGATAGGCGTTGACAGCGGATTACACCGTAATCAGAAAGCGACTATGACAAGGGGGAATTTTTGTAGTGATACGTTGCAATGTTGACCTGGACTACGTCATCTTGTTTGCAAACAGACAGAATAATCTTTATAATACCTACGCAGTAATAATATTTAATCGTACCCTTGAGCCCTTCTCTGAGAAGCTGTGTGCTAGGAAACGTAGATTCTAAATAATAATTAAGAGTTACTATATGGTTAAGAGTTTCACAAAATAACAATATTATGCATTGCAACGTATTAGCTATGTAACGTATGTATGTTAACTTACCGTGCCATTAAAAAGACTAAGAAAGAAAAGATACAATAAAAAGCCGTGAAAACGTTCTATTTTTAAATTGAGACAATTAAGCGTTTGAATGCCTCGTATTTTAAAATATTTCAAAAAGAGAATGTTTTGCAATTCGAATGTCATTTATTTTTAAATATTCGAATGTCATCAGCAGAACCTCTGGTACTGTCAACAGCCTGGATGTTTGTACTCAATAATATATGATCAAACGAACTTCTCAAGCGAAGTTCGATCAATATTATATGAGTCGCTTCATTCGAAGATATGAGATAATTACCAGGTAGTCCCCCTGTTTAACAGGCAACATTCGCACATTTTTAAGAGTTTTTAAACGTTACTGTGGTTTTTATTTTAATAAAAAGTATTTGAACGACTACTCACTTATTTCCGGCATACCCTTCATTCGTTCGCATTTAGCGATGGCTTTCATTTTTTAGAGTGCTCTCAAAACTTTCTATTGTGGGCTAAGAATTACTAGGGTAGGGTGGGTTCATATCTTCGAATGAAGCGACTCATATAATATTGATCGAACTTCGCTTGAGAAGTTCGTTTGATCATATATTATATTTCGTCGCTTCATTCTTCAGATATGAGATAATTACCAGGTAGATGTTGAGAGAAGAAAGTTTTGCAATAAAATACATATCTATAATACAAAAAATATGCATATATTCTTCATTATCAATCAACATAACGTAATTATACAAATTGCTTGTAGTACCTATTTATAGAACGAAAAATTTTACATAAAAGTATATTTATTTATATTATTTATTTGTACATATAACAACAAAAGACAATCAATGTTTTGACGATAAGCAAACGGATTCGGCAAATTCGCCGTCATTAATAATGGTACGATTATAAAACCGAGCAAAAGAATTAGATGTGCTAGTCCAGCCAGCAGTCTTACGTATCGTCTCAATGCTGACGCCAGACAGGCTGGCGGCGGAGGTGGCCGCGTGGCGCGTGCTGTGCGCGCCGAACACGCCGGTGTCGACTCCGCTTTGCGATAGCACTTGCTTTACCCACCTACTGATGGACTGGGTGGTAGCTGCCTTATGTGGCTTTTTGCAGGTTAACAAGAGACTACCTTTATTCTCAGTTCTTATGTTTCTAGTAATAGAAATATAGTCTAAGAGTGTAGTAGCGGGACAAATAATTTTGTTTTCCGTAAAATAAGGTAAGTAAAGTGTAGGAAGTTCTCTTCCAGGCGCAGATGTTTTTATAATATCTGATATATTGATTTTTATGCCGCCTTCAAGGAACATAATGTTCTCAACCTTAATAAGAGATAACGTCTGCATTCTATGGGCGGTACTTAAAGCGAGTAAAATGACAAGCTTTTTAGTAATTTTTTCCAGCGACAGCTCCTCGTTGGGAGGCCATGTAGAAATGTGATTTAAAACCAATTGTGGATTCCAGGTACAGTTGTATTTTGGTTTGGTTGGTTTTAATTTATACGCTCCTTTAAGAAGACGTTTAATGCAAAAGTCTGATCCAATGTTATTTCCTATTAGCGCGGATAAAGCAGACCGGTGAGAATTAAGACTGCCATAGGCACAACCTTTGTTAAATTGTGTTGTTAAAAAAGTAAGAACCTCCTTTTTTGTTGGTTGAAATACGTCTATCTTGTTAACTGCGCAAAAATGCCACCAAAGCTTAATTGAAGTATTGTATTGCTTGATAGTACTATTGGAAAACGAAGCCAGCATTAGCGTCGCCGACTCTGTGCAGGCGCCTTGGTGTAGGAACGATCTCCGCAGAGCCTCGCGACACCCAGGGTAAGCTTCTTGTGTAAGGGATGATGATCTCTGAAATGAGATTGCAGCAAGTGTTTATTTGGATTTAAATAAAGAACGTCAGAAACTATTAAACTTTGCAATAATGGGAACCACGGTTGTGATGGCCACTGTGGAAATACTAAGATACCGTTTGCTTTGTCGTCTATAATCTTTCTAACACATTTTAATATAACAGAAAACGGGGGAAAAGCGTAAAAGAAATCCGATTGCCAGTTTACAGTAAATGCATCAACCGATTCCGCGTCTGGGTCTTGTTTCCATGAAACAAAGCGATAACATTTTGCGTTATCTCGGGACGCAAATAAGTCTATAACCGGCTGGCCCAAATTTTGTGTTATATATTGAAAAGCACGTTCTGAGAGTGACCATTCAGTATCAGGATTGATGATTCTAGACGCGGAGTCTGCACAGTTCTCCCGTGTGTTTACATAAGAGGCAAATATCCAAAGATCGCGTGCTTCACACCACTGCCAGAGTGACCTTGCTAGATTATTCAGATGGGGGTATTGGACACCGCCCATTCGATTCACGTAGCTAATTGCGGTCGTATTGTCAATACGGAGTAATATAGCGCAATTGGTCAACTCACTTGCGAAAGATTTAAGGCCCAGAAAGGCGGCCATTAACTCTAAATAATTAATGTGGTAGGCTTTCTCTGAGTCTTTCCATTTTCCATGAATGGTGTTATCTTTACAGACTGCCCCCCATCCTGATCGAGAAGCGTCAGTAAAAATTTCGAGAGTAAAATTTGGGGGTCTCATGAAGTTGGAAGTGGTCTCAATGTTTGATGACCACCAATGTAAATCATTTAGAATTGAATTCGGAAGTCGAACCTTATTTTCGTAATCGTTTGTTCTAAGCAAAGTAAGATACTTTTGGCGCTCTAGAATCTTTGTATATGCCCAGCCATACTTCACTGCTGGACAGGCTGCTATCAGAACTCCTATGAGTTGAGCATATTCGCGTATGGAGCATAATGGCAATTTTGAAAATTTGTTAACTAAATCAGAAATTTTGACTCGCTTCTCTAGAGGAAGACTGATACTTAGATCTTTAGTATTGAAAACAAAACCCAGAAATTTGCAAGACTGTCGTGGTTTTAAGTTGCTTTTGTCATAATTAACAATAAATCCAAGGCAATTCAATAACTTTAAGGTTTCGCGAACATTGTTGAGACACTGGCTATAAGTGTCACCTATACAAAGCAAGTCGTCTAAATAAAACACAGACTTTAGGCCGCGGCATCTAAGATAAGCTACTACTTCTCTCATGACCTTAGTGAAGACGCGGGGAGCGACACATAACCCAAAGGGTAATGCACTAAATTGATAAGTGACAGTCATAGCCGTGTTGTTATGTTTAAATTGAAATCGTAAATATTTTTGATCTGAAGGATTAATAGGTATAAGAAAATAGGCGTCTTTTAAGTCGATGGTAGCGAGGTATCCGTCTCGCGGTATTAGTTTGCAAGCAGTGCGGTAATCCTCCATCTTAAAGTGATCAATATGAATATGTTTATTCAGCGGTTTTAAATTTAAAATAAAACGTTTGTCCCCGTTTGGCTTCGGGGTGAGGAATATTCTAGATATAAATTGATCTTCAGTGTGCTGGCACTCTGTGATAGCACCTAAATTTAATAAATTGCTTATAGCCTTTGACATGTCTACATTTTCGGATTGAGAAAAGTTGTTTTGAGGAATATCCCACTGGTGGGCAACTGTTTTAAAAGGTATAGTATAGCCATTTCTAATCCAGTCAAGTACAATTTTATTGTTAGTTATCTTTAACCAGCAATCGTAAAAGTGGGTAAGCCTACCCGCATGTACCTGAGCTAGTGGTGAGTTTGAGCCTGAGCACGAGCTTTGTCCTGAGTCGCAGCCCGCTGCGTGTGAGACGTCGCCGCTGTGTAAGGGCGACGTGCCACTGATGTCATCTGCGGCTTCCTGTAGCCTCCTCTCCCCCCCCTGTTCGCTGGCGGGTATCGAGGAGGCCCTGTCCAGTTTCCCTGAAACGACCCAGGTCGAGCACCGGACGAAGTAGTCGTCGATTTTTGAGGCTTTGGGAGGGGCCTTTTAATTTGAAGGCCCTGTTTTTCAATAGCCTTAGCGGCCTTAATCTTTTCCGACAGCGAGGACCCAAATAATGTTTCGTCTCTTTCCGTGTCGTTTATTATATGAAGCAATGTTTTGTCTAAACTGGGTGTAACTAACTTGACCCGATTTTTAGACATCATATTGTGTGAGTCACACAAGATTCGACAGCCGTTACTGAGGTGCTTCAGTGCCTGCACCTTATCTTCGCTTTTCAACAGGATTGTTAAGCCCCGATTGATGGCGGTGATACCCAGACCAAGTTGTTGCTGGGAGGTGGCGAGCGTTTTGTCGCGGTTGCGAACCATGTCCGGGATCGCTGCAGATATTTCTGCGTTCAATTTTGGGGCTTGTAGCAGTCTGCAGTTTTCCGGCACTAAGTAGTCCTTTATTAGTTTATTTTTATTGTCTAGCTCCATTCCCTTTTTTAATAAGGGTAGCCACAATTTTGACAAAGTATCGTGGATACTTTCGCCGTATTCGGGTGCGTCGGAGGTTGATTCACCAAGCGCAGATAAAAGTTCTGGATCCAGCTCGACCTCAGGTGCTACGTCCACAGGCAAACTGGGCCCTGGCTGGTCACTATGTTGTTCGACATGTCGAAGGACACAGGCTCCGCGACTTGCGAAATGTCCGGGGTTGCTGGCGTTTGGTCCAGAATATCGTTGTGGTTATTGACCAAAACGTTTCCGGCGGCTTCATATCCTAAAATTAGAAAATTCTAATTTAGGTTTTTAAATAAAATTATAAGTAGGTAGGACGAAATATTTAGTCAATCATAACTAGAAAATAATATTTTCTGTTTTAAAAGCAGAGGAACGATACATCTTTTTTAGATTGTAACGTATTTTCTACATAATTGTCATCGTTATAGACCCGCAGTCTATCCCAATGCAAATGCTATGACGTTATTTATTTAACAGGCTTAAAGAATATCAGAGTTACGGACTCACGGTCCGTCCCAAAGTATTCATAAGCTTGTGTTTCACTTATTCACTCACAAACGTAACATATAGGTACGTAAAAGATAAATAACGTCCCACTAATTAATATAATTTTGCTTACCTTCATTGTTTGATTCCGATGAGGAATCGAACGGTGACACAATCCTTCGTCTTTTTTGCTTGTCTTCTAACTTTCTAATTTTCCTTGCATATCGTTCTATACGTGATTCGGTACTTCTTTTCGGCATAATCACAAAATATACGGTGTGCGTGCGAGTGTTACCGAGCACAACAAGGGAATGAAAGCCATCGCTAAATGCGAACGAATGAAGGGTATGCCGGAAATAAGTGAGTAGTCGTTCAAATACTTTTTATTAAAATAAAAACCACAGTAACGTTTAAAAACTCTTAAAAATGTGCGAATGTTGCCTGTTAAACAGGGGGACTACCTGGTAATTATCTCATATCTGAAGAATGAAGCGACGAAATATAATAGACGCTATGACGTTGGCATAAGGACTGAACCTATTTACTTTGGCGGTTGCTGCAGTTATTGGCGAACATCGCTCGTCTATTATTATGACAATCGTAGCACATATTTTCGCTCCGTACGACACGGGTTTTGATACTCGGAACAAGAGTGTGTAGGTACTTACTTTTATTATTTTTGGTATTACCCTTTGGTATTTTCCTTTTGATAATAGGGTAGGAATGCGTACCATAAAGTAATACCGGAGTACCATAATACCGTAAAGTAATACATATAATCACAAAGATGATATTTATTAGAAATTACTACGAACAACCAAATAAAACGACTACTTATTAAAGTCTATTTAAGAATAGTTGATTTCTAAATGAATTGGAACTGGTTCTAAACATATTATGAATAGCGAAGCTATTTCTATAAACGCCAAATTTCTTTAATGAATTTGGTAGTCCACAAAATACAATATCGTTGGTAGGTAGGAACAAATATGAAGAAATTTCTAATTTATGCCTCTTCGTCGAAGAATATTAACAAGTTAATTAGCAAGATTCAAGGTCCTATATTAGCAATTTGCAATCACGACGTCTAACTACCTGGACCAACAAAAGTCTAACTTTCACGCAATTTATTTCACGGGGCAAAATTAAATTGAACTTCCCAGTTTAATAAAAGCCGGGGATGATTTACAGGGCCCGATAAAAGTGGGATATCCCCAGTCGGGTGGGGTTAAGGGATCTCATTTGGGGACACATAACTCATATTTGGACAGTGGTTCTTGTAGGATCTGTCTTGGACAAAGTGAGCGGTTTTATGAACCGGCAAGAACCTGAGCTTATTGTTCGTATGTAAGATATACTGATGACGTGAGCGAGGGAGTTTTTGTACAGTAACAGTGTACAGTGCTGTACACAATGCCAATTTCGACTATTATTCGGAACTCTCTACCACGTTTATTAAAATTTGACATTAATCTGGGCTAGTACAACCAATGTCAAATTTGAACGTGGAATTCGAGTCGATATTGTCAATTTGAATTAGACATTTTTGTTTCAGAAATCAACTCATGATTGGGTTTAGGGACAATATTTTGAAGTAGGAGATTTTTTCAAACTTTAAATTAAAGGTTATGTGTGTTTTATATAGTATAAAGTAGGACTAAAGTCATTTATTAATATTATAAAGGATGAAGATTAACGCGCTAGCAAAACTCCATGCGGATGAATCCGCTAGTCAAAGCTAGTCTTAACGTCGTAAGGCCCAAATATCCTTATTAGATCCAAATCCCACTGTTTATCTATTAATCTGAGCTGGGATTTTAAGTAACTATTCAGATGAATTTAAATTAAAATTAAAATCAGAGTGTCCTACAACTTTGAAAAACAATTGCAATATGAATCAACCAACTCTATTCTCCATCTAATCAGAAAAATGGAAAAGAATGGACGACTTTACAAAATATCCACATAAACTTGGAAACTAATCAGAAAGATGGAAAAGAGAAGATAAAGAATTCAATCTTGGCTAATGGATGCGAACAAGTTGTATTTTTTGTAGTTCCCATAAAGTAACAATATTGTCGGATATCGATAAGCGATGGTCAATCATTGCGTCTCGCAGATGTGATACGTAATAGCGCCGGTCATTGTTTGTCAAATGTTTGTATAAAAGACCTCGAGAAAAAGAGAGAGAAAAGAGAGGTCGAGAAATGTCTTGAACCCATTAAAGAGTATGGTAATTTCGAAACATTTCAGACGGCGTCGTTACTTCCCATGGGTTCCAATAGCATATTATCCTTTATGGAAAATAAAAATCTGACTATGTAACTTCCACCATATTACTATTTGCTTTGCTAATTTAAAATGTATTATTATTCTCTTAGATTTGAAATTCGTCCAAAAAGATGTTAAGACTATATTCAGTGCAAAAGGATTGAGACCCCAGGGGGCGAAGAGCGCGCTTGAAATGCACTGATCTAGTTTAAAACCTACGAGACATTAACTTGAAAAACAGAAATGCAAAGTAAATGAAGGAAAAGAATTACTGTGACGTAGCAAAAAGGAATGTTTAATCAGAAATTTAATCAATCAGTCAGGAAGGAGAGGATGATTCTGTCTAAGAGTTTCCCATTTGCTGCCTTCTTTAGAATATTGTCTTAGAATTATTTATTTCTTTAGGTCTTTCACTATTTACCGGCGACAGATTTGACGATTTGTATAAAACTAATCTAAAAATTAATCAAAAACAAAAAATATATCATAACATATCACATACATTGCAAGTAAGTAAGAACTTGTGTCTTAGGTATCAGAACAACGAAGGTACCACAACCTATTAACTCCCAGACATGGAACAAACATAAAGTTCATCCTACGAATGTTTGTTCCGAGTGGAGATCGAACCTATGAACAACCCTGGGTTCAGAAGGCACAAGTCACTACTAATTAAGCCACCATGTAAGTCAAAGAAAGATAAAGAATTTGATTTTAACTTTTACAGGTCATCGACCCCGGTTCTCGATGCGCGCTTTAACAATCTCTGATCAAGGGCGAGCTTTGCTGCGAATGGTGATATTATGACTGTCATTCGAAGGTACAGCAAAAAAGCGAGCCGAACAGACAGATTGGGCGATCAATCAGTAATGTTATTTTGCTCAGACACAGATGTTCGGACATTACGGCCCTGTAACGGAACGCATTAGTCAACGTGGCCTTGTCTCCTGTTATGTCAACGTCAATTTGATTTGCAGTTTTGTTTTGTTTTCTTCCAACATGGCCGACCGGTTATTAAATATTGATTGGATTGTGGCGTGTGTTCGCACGGTATCTTGTCTTATTTGATACTTACGTAGGTAATCGATTTATCTTACAATCCTACTAATGTTAAAAACGCTAATGTTGTTTCGATGGATGTTTGTTATTCGTTCACGCGAAAATATAACTGATACCATCAGATTAACACATCTACACGATAATGATCAGGAAAGATGTGCATTTATGAGGATGTGTGTAAGTTTAAAGAGATGGGTATAGCGAATTTTCGCTCGAATTAAGCCGCCCGTCCGGAGAAGGACCTCCACCCTATAGAATACCGCAGCGAAATGACCGAATGTTCGTGTCTGTTATCGTGTTGTACGTCGTGTAAATGGTCGTGTTTCTGCCGGAGAGTAGGGTTTCCGGAGCTCGTGGGGGGTTAGGGTTGGGCCGGCATAGCGGTGAAAACTCACAGGTAACTGACCAGTTACTTGCCCGTTGTCACAGCGACTTGGGCTTCTCTTTCGCTTTCCATCACGCGTAGGGAAGCCATTATGTCGAAAAAAAAAGTTTGTACTGTGCTGATTTAAAAAAAATCTTTTATCATCGGAAAGCTACTTTCACCCTGAGTAACATAGGCTATATTTATTGCTTAATAAAATTAGGGATCCTTACTAAAATGACAATAATGTAACCCAATGAAATGTTTATCTGTGACACCTCAAGCAAAGCAAGGGCGGGTCGCTAGTATTAGTAGGCTATATTTTACAAGCGCATTATCAGTTCACATGACCGATATTGACGCGGAAAAACCGCGAGCTGCAATTATGTAGTACTTACTTACATGTTTTGATTTTTTGGTTGAGAACATATCTCATATTATACATCGAATATAGATAGACACATATAGGTAGGATACCTAATCTACCCCCTCCGACTAATCAACTATTCCACTACCGTTCTAGGAAAGTTGTTTCTATACCACACTAACTTATTGATTACGCTTTTCATTGCTAGGAGTAGCAATAATTGAGTTTACAGGGTCTTATATAAACATAGTTTGATTGAGATTAAGATTATTTTCTTTTAATCCAAAGCCATTGAGAATTTGTTCCCACAGGTCCAAATGGGATCCAAATTTCAAAGGCAAAAATAATATACTTAAGCACTTTATAAACCTACAGATCGAGACAATACATTATCATAATATGCATAGAGCTATGCCTGAGGATTTCACTTTACAATGGCCTCCCTGTGTGTACACCAAAGTCAATCAATAAACTTAAGAAAACAAAAAGTAGGTATGTGTAGGTATTGTAGGTACAGACTTGTTATTTGTAGGTACCTATACCGCTAAAGCGAATTTCCTAATAAACGGAATGAAACCAGCGGTTCGAATCAATTTATGTAGGGGTTAGTCTGTTTATAGTTGATGGTATTATAATGTGACTTACGGTTCATCCCTCGGGTTGGGTCAAAGGTTAATTGGATGAGGTTTTCAAAACGATTCCAAATGGAAGCTTTATATTTTTGGGAATTTTGCCTTTTTTGGCGAAATTTTGTCTTATCCAGACAAATATATAAATAAAAATCTGTCTGTTTATTTACCATATTAATTTAATTAAACTTTCCTACTGAAATAATTATATATTTAAGACGTAATTATTCACTTTTTGGTTGATCAAACTTTGTTATATTTTTAAATAAACGAGTTATGTAAAAACTTTGCCTCATAAATAGGGGTTCAAAAAAAAGGAGAAAAGAGATATTTATGTACATATATTACATAAAAGAAACCTCTGTGTGTTCTCTAACTTTAATGTATTACCTACTTAATTAGAAAATTTATCCCGAAATCACTTAGCCTAAAGATTTCTATTACTTAGTATAGGTACTCGTTACAGACGTCCAACATACACTTACCTGTAACAAGAAAAATAAATCAATATAGGTACAATTTGCATACAAACACACTCATTACCTAGCGATGTATTCATCCGTTCGACTTTTTCCTCGTAAAACCGCAAAAGGAGACGTTTCAAGCATTCCCGTTTTTGTGTATATTAAAAATGTCTCCACTGAAAGGAGGACCCCGTGAATGGGAGCTCGGGAGGACCAAGCATCGCCGCGAGCCTCCTCTGGCCTAGATTTAAATACTCACAGTTTATGGCAACGTAACTCACATCACATGTAATTACTTTTGCGAAATATGACGTAACTTTTGTAATATACTCTCTTTACGGAATACTTTAAGTTTCTTGAGACAGGGTAATAGGGGTTCATTGGAATAGAATAACCTTCGATATATTGTGACGGAACTAGCTCCTTACTAATTGAACAGGTTTTGGTCTACGGGTGGAGCTTCAATAACAGGCGATAATTTGGAGTTTAATACGTATATTTACAACCACTAGTGGAACCGACAATTTTCTTGATGTGAAACAATTGCAGGATTTTTTACCTGTCAAGTTTACATTTTTAAATACAAAATACTATGAAGGTTTTATACACTAATTCCGTCACAATATATGTTTAATTAGGTAGGTATATCACGATGTAGAGAACAGGGGCCCTACTACAAAAAAGCGAACTAAAATTCGTCAACGTCGATTTTCAACAGTTTAATTGATATATTAGAACACGGGAGGCATAAATGAGAGGGATTTATGGGGCAAAAATACGCGATCCGTTCAACGAACGATCGTTTTCGTTTTTTGTAATAGGGCCACTGATAAAGCATATCTAATATTTCGAATGATTTAGCTAACATGTTCGATTGTTATTACTCTTTCCCTTGATCATATTCGATTGAAAAATCTTCCCGTAATAGGGAAATACCTCCTGTGTTTAACTACTTTTCTATTTATAGTATGTGATCACATAACACATTACCGTTGTTTTACAGTCACTGTTGGTGTGCTTTAAAAATACCATAGACAAATAGACAACCATCTAATATTGCCATCATAATCTGTGTTTGGGAAACTCGCATGATTTATGGAAGATTTGCATCAAAAAAGGCTGTATTATGAGATTGATACACCTACTATGTACTAAAAAAGTAACTATTTAACGCATATACCTATCTCAAGGCCTGCTACTAAACACTCTATAAAACCTGAGCATGAATTTAATTACAACGTTATTCAATAAGTTAATATGTTGCGGTCACTTCAAATAGTAGAAAAAGGTTAAACTGAGAAATCGCAATCAGCACCGCTGCGTTTGAACCCGTCAAGAGTCTCTGAAGATAACACCGAGCTGACTCTATCGGCAAAGCCGCTTGAGTTAGGTCACTGTAGGGATACCACACTTTATCTCTTAGTGGGCCCTGATTCAGCCTTCGAACCCTCTAGTAGGGTGAGAATGTGAAAGTTATATAGATACTAAAAAGGGTTTAGATTCTCATGGTCCGAATGACAAAGGAAACTTAAACATACAGCCGATGACAGATGCTAAAACCTTGAATTCTGTATGGAATAAGGCATCGCTAGAAACTACATGAAATTTATAATTAATTTTTAATAAGTGCAAGGGATAGCTGGCCGAATCAAAGCGAGAAAGAAAGGAATAAGGCCAAATGTGTGCGTGTAATATTCGCGCTCTAACTTTTTTGAGGTTTTGGCTTTGTTCGATGTATCCTTGAGCCAAGGACTGAACTTACTTTATAAGGTCTATGTAGTACTACATTATTCTCGGCCCATTAAAGTATGACACAGTTGTGTCATTAAAAGATCCGTGCTCCATTCCCGTCTTCGCCTTCGCCTATTCGTTTAGGTAGGTACTTAGTACAGAAGCAGTCGTTATTCTAAACCGTGTCGTTAGTATGTACCCCTTTATTCAGTACGTGTATCCTCATTTCTTTTTCATCGTGGTAGTTCTAGCCGGTAATGTAAATGGTATATCCATCCCGTCGACATCAAATCTAGGATCAAACGGCATTTCCTATCAGCGCTGAGCGGTGAGCGGCCCGTTTTCGGTCAGCGGCCATCGCAGACTTATCCGCTGCCCGATCTTGGATTTGTAGCCTCTGTTAATTACCTACAGTCAACTTACTAGCTGATTTATGTGAAATAAGTATCGATACAGATTAAAGTATCGATAATGATTCAAAATGAGATTCGATTAAGGAAAAACCGGAGCTTTGAAACTTGTCGACTGCAGTTTTATCTGATAAATTTTGCTTGCAATGTCATAATGAAATCTGGTTTGTACTTTATTTAATTAAAGTCAGTTTTAATTCAATATTTGCTGTATTTTTATGCTGCAGCTTACCTACTGATATGAGATTTTATTTTATTTGATTTATTTGATGAGCTCGCTTTAAAAGAAAAGGGGCTAATTAAAAACACTAAAGGAGCTACGCCCTGCCCTGTTGTTCGCAAACCCGTCTGCCCAGTGTGACGATCATGGGTATAACCTCCAGGTGTTTGCCCAAAGTGGCGAACAACTGGAGAGGCCTATGTCCAGCAGTGGACTGCAATAGGCTGATGATGACAATGTTTAATATTGTACTTATTTTATTTACAAAAAAAGTAAGTTTATCAGTTGTATAGTATACATAGTTGTTTAGTTTACCTTTAGTTTAGGACCAGATCAACTAGATGGCCCAGCGAAATATTTGATTGGTAATGTATCTTTTATTTACTTCAAACTAAAAGGTCTTTTGCCCACGCCAATAAAAGCGGAATTTACTCTTTTATATTCAAATGAAGTCCAAAACAGATACAATAAATGTTCATAATAAGTCTACGCTACACGTTTTAGATAAAGCCTGTATCGTACAATTGTGCAGCTAAAAGCATTCCAGAACTAATTCTACGCGAGTTTCAACAAAGTTAGTCCATCAATACAATGAGTGTTGCCCGACACAAGCCCTCTTAATCCGTAAAACGATTCTTTTTTCTCAGAGAACATTGAATTGTTCCGCCTTTTTTCAACAGAGATAGTTTTAAGTTGGAGATAGTTGCAGAATGAATTAACTCGGCTGCTTTTAAAAGCGAAATAATGAAATGTTTTCTCATTTTAAATGCAGCGACTGTGAAAACTTTTAAAAATGTCGTCAATTTGTCGTTTAATAATTAAAGTTTGATTTAGATTATTTTTTTTAAATTATATTCTCTACTAGCTGTGCCAGCAGCGTCGCACACGTGGATATCGGGTTTCAAAAATAATGGACATAAAATGGTGCCCAAATAAGTTAGACCTCTAGCAATACATTGGTGAAAGCCGCATTCAATTTCATGCACGTAATTCAAACGTACGGTCTCCCCCACGGATCGTTATTGAGACCCTCAAGCATCTCCTCGCGACCCCTAATCTTCGCGGCGCCTTATTTATTATACCTACGACTAATTGGATTAGACTTTCAATAGAGATGAGTAGAGTCTTTGCAAACTGCGTTATAGGAAAGGGATTAAAATATTTTTTTTGCTGCTTAGGTATACTTCGATATTTGTTAGAATTGTTAGAAAGTATCTCTCTAACCCCATGTGGGGTTAGCTCTTAGAACTTCTTTTCTCTTTCTATCTTCTTAGAATTCTTACAACTTAAGACTAAAGGGGGATACGGGCCTGAAAGACAAGAGGAATAAACAAAAAAAATAAGCAAAATTACATTAACAATTATCACTTACTTACACTACAAAATGATTTGCATTAGGTCTTACTCAATACATAGCTAACTAGGTAAGTTCTCACGGTTAACAGAATATCCAATTCTTTACTTAGAATATTACTAAGTAAAGGAGCAAAAACAAAAAACTGTGACTCCCTTGATTACTATCCGCGAGCCAATCGGCAGATGCAAACGCGACGACAGGCATTCCACATTACCCGCCATGTTTATTTTTTTTCATTTCAATTTTGCATGAGCGTGTAATCTGTGGTTATGACGTCACGACGTCTCGGTCCTGCTATTTATACACGCATGTCACTGTTATTGCACCTGCCGTTGTATGCCTTTGCCTTATGCAAATAAGGCAAAGACATTGAATAAGACTTGTGGCTTAAAATTACAGAGAAAAGACAATTTTATTATTACAGAACCAAGACACTTTTATTATTTTTACAAGTTTGAAACGATCCGAGCGTATCTACCAGATAATCCACTTGATGGAAGACTCTTGTAGCTATCTGTTACATATTTCATACCGAGATGTCAGCTGCATGTCTGAGGAAAATAGGATTGGAAAGTAATTGGACGATAACTTCGACGGTAGAGAAATTCCGTTCCAATGTTTAAGCTTTATTTTTAATGTGTTGGGTAAAAGCATTTTATAATGAAATAAATCCATTTAAAAGTATTTATAATAGGAACTTCTATTAAAAAATGGAAAATTAAAATTGATACATCCTCTAACTTACCATCTATCTATACTTATAATAAATCTGTAGAGAGGTCAATTCTGTACATTAAATATATTTTCAAAATAGCTATCAGGGGATGATTAGTGATCGATACTGATGCCAAAAATGCAATCAGTAAAATTTTTGTCTGTCTGTCTGTCTGTCTGTATGTTCGTTATAGAAACAAAAACTACTCAACGGATTTTAACGAAACTTGGTACAATTATTTTTCATACTCCTGGGCAGGTTATAGGGTACTTTTCATCACGCTACTATTAATAGGAGCAGAGCAGTGAAGGGAAATGTTAGGAAAACGGGAGAAATTTTTTGAACGCGCATCTCTCAAAAACTACTGCATGAAATTGAATACGATTTTCACTAATGTATTACTAGAGGTCTAACTTAAAACTTAGGTATAGGTATAAGTATTTTATGGAAGTCCGTTATTTTTGAAACCCGATATCCAAGCGTGCGACGCCGCTGGCACAGCTAGTAATATATAAACGTGAAAGTTTGCTATAATGGATGGATGGATGTGAAAAAGTATTTCACGAAAAACTACTCAATAGATTTAAATAAAAATTTGCAGTTAGGTAGCTAACTGTATTTAACACATAGGCTAGCTAGCATAGAGTATTTCACATTATCACCGATATTCACGCGGGTAGTGCTAACAAAGATGTTTAGACAGCATAGCTCCATGTTTGCAAAAATAAAGTAAATACTTCAACATAAATTTGATCAGCAGATAAGTTTCGTTTGCCACAGATAACTGAATACAAAATCGATCTAAATTGAATCTCGTCTCCAGTAGTTGATCAGTCACGCTCAAAGCCACCGTGAAATGGGCTTCCAGGCGGAATACCCTGTTCGTAGCCGCGTGTCAGCTGCGTTGGCAAATTGTACTCAGTGTTGCCATTATAAGACTAAATATCTACTAAATTTAGGAGAAAACTGTATCGGTGTTTGGAATCAGTAATCTGCTGGCTCACTCTAAAAGGTAGAACACATGTACCTATTTTAAATTGAGTAGGTAGTTAGTTTACTTCTTCGTTATAGAAACGAAAACTACTCTACGGATTTTAACGAAATAGGAGCAAAGCAATGAAGTGTGGTAAAACGGGAGTAATTTTTATCTGTACGTTTGAATTACGTGCATGAAATTGAATGCGGCTTTCACCAATGTATTGCTAGAGGTCTAACTTATTTAGGCACCATTTTATGTCCATTATTTTTGAAACCCGATATCCACGTGTGCGACGCTGCTGGCACAGCTAGTAGAGAATATAATTTAAAAAAAATAATCTAAATCAAATGTTTTTTCTTTTCAATCAATGGGTTTAAATAAGTGCCATTTCCACCAAAACTAAAATTAATCATATTCCGCCTAGAATTAACTTTATTATGAAGAGTTTTATAGATTGTATTAGTTTGGCTGCTTTAGGACACATAGTTTTCAAAAAAGTCACGATTAAGGGAGGCTGTGATTGCGCTGCCACGCGATCTTTAAACAATCATATCTCCGTCATTTTTTATTTGATAGAAAAAACAAAAAAACCAAATTGTTTGTCAGAAAAATACCTAAATTTTTTATCCCTACACTTTTATACGTATCTGTCGTCATTTTTGAGATATTATGAAAAAGGGGTGGGATTTTTAAAAATTTGAAATTCTCGATTTTTTTTCAATCGTGACTTTTTTATTCAAACCTTCGGCTCCGGTCCAGCGTCGTCATAGAAGGGGGCGTAACCGGCGGATGTTCGACCGCCTGCAGCCTCCTGACGGGGCCCGGCGGATGGTCGGTGCGGGGGCACCTCCATCCGCCATCCCATCCCATCGGGCCTCGTCTATGTCGGACGGGAGCGGACTGGCCCTCCGGGCCGCTCCCGTCGCTCCCCCCTAAGAGGGGGGGTTTGTCTAGCCCGCCTAGGGCAGCACTAGTGGTGTTGCGGCAGTTCTAGACCATTCCGGGCCCCGTGACACCACCCTAAAAGTGCTAGACGGAGGGGCCGGGGTTTTTAGTGGGTATTCCTTGCCTCCTACCATCCCGAGGCAGGGTGCCGCTCTTCCGTTTTGAGAGCGGCGTGAGTCCCACATACCCCGTCGTTCCCCCGAACGGCGGGAATGCGCAAAAGCATTTTCCCCGGCTTAAAAAAAAAAAAGGTATAATAAATAATAAAGCATTCCCGATTCTGGCTAATTTAATTCAAAATTCAGATAAGCTCTATCTATTTTCCTTCAGCTATCTAACTTGACAACAATGGAGACTTCATTATTTTCGCTATCCGATTACAAACTTGTTATTATTATAGAACAAAACCCTCAGATAAGTTCGTGCAATTAATAACGTTAAATTCGCGGTTATCTCCCAGCGCTCATTAGCGAGTCGTTAGTAAAAAGTTGGCGCCACCGGGTTCCTTGATCGCGGGATTAAGACTCGTTAAGGGCGACGCATGCTCGGGGCGCCATTAATGCTCTGTAGCCCTACCAAATTAAGATAAGATGGCTGGGTAACGCACGTCAGAAATGTGATGAGTTCAATCGTTCAGACTATAGTCGTATCTCTGCCTTTAGTTACTTTTCGGGTAGAGAAACGACTTGAAAATGAACTTAAAAGCGTTAGAAACTTTTTGTTTCACACACATACACATAGGTATGCTACATGAAGCAGTAGGTATTATTAGCACACACGCTAAGTGGACATACATTTTTTTTATACGAGAGGCAGCAGATGAGCAAATGTGATGCCTGATGGTAAGTAGTCAATAAGTACTTACTGCTAATGGACACACGCAACTTGAATCGAGTTCTAGGGTCACTGCCGGCCTTTTAAATAGGAGTACGCTCGTTTATTGAAGGCTTCCAAGTAGCTGTTCGGAAAAACTGTTGCAGAGAGTTGGTTCCACAAAACCGATGCGCGAGGCAAGAAGATCCTCATAAAGCATACAGTGGTACAGAAACACATACTAATAAAGATTACCTGTCATTATTTGATAATAATTTATATTTTAATCTTGCTTGCTATACCTATGTCTAGTTAAGTTTCGTCATTAAGGTAGAATGGGAGTATCGTAATGACAGGATTGAGACTTGAGTCTCATTTGGAGTGGTGACTCCTTCGTCACATTCCATTAATATTCTGAGTTGCGCACATCGATAAAAGTAATAAAAACCTCCCTATACATATTGGTATAGGCAGTCCGCCATTGGGTACTTTGCTTTCGAGACAGATTTCTTTCATTAATCAGCATCAGCTTTCACGAACCTACCTTTTTGTATTACATTTTTTATTTCCCGTTTTATTGGTAGACACATTATTCACTACCTATTCGAGATAAGAGGTTAGATGTACGTACACACTTACTTACACCGATGTGGCTTTGATATTTTTGCATAGGATTTATTTACGTTCAATTTTAATAGGAAATTCTAATCTAAATACTTATAACAGTAAGTTTACGAAGCTATCTAGGTTAGACGCGCAAGCTTCATCCAATACTGTGCTACGGAACGATCTCGTGACCATCGTGAATACCTCAACGTAATTAGACGTACTGACTATAACTCAAAAGCATTCCCTGATCCCTCTTACCCTAAAACCACTTTCAGGATACATTATATCGTTTGGGGCAAAAAAAGGAATGTAAAATTTAAAAAATCTTAAACCTGCAATAAGGAAGTACAAGTCATACCTACCTATATTTTTTCTTAGCTTACACACACAACCTGCTAAAACCAATAAACATCATAGACATTAATTACACTTTTGTTTAAACTCACTGCGTACCGAGTCACAAGTGGCGCCGCCCTGGTGGACGAAAAAAACTTTTAATGTACCATTAATCATGCTGTTAAAAGTTTGCCCAAAGCGGAGATCCTGCTAATCGCGAGATTAAGAGTAATTTAGCGCGATGCATGCCTCGTGACACTCCATTAGTTCGCGGAGCCTATTTTGTGTATTTTGTCCCGACATTATCGAGTTATTTCAATGATTAGATTCCAGATACGAGCATAGAGATTTTTATATTTCAGTGCTCAGTCTCCCGACAGCTACCGATTGCCATCTACATTCTATCAGTCATGCAGGTCATGACCTTTTCTTTGGCCCGCCTCTCTGACCAATACTAAAATAAAGATTATTATTAGATTATTTATTGACCTATATAAATCTACAAACCTTTGATTTAAAAAAAAATATATACCTATCTTATAAGGTGATTGTTTTCGACCGTATCGAAGTTTCGAGTGGATCGAGTCGCAACAATGTCTAAAGTCACGTCGATGCCAGTTACTGCCGAACCGATAGTAAATTCTTCAAAGTTTTACGAAGTTTCGGCGCAAAGTATACCTAGAAAGGTGAAATGTGTCTTGTAAAGAGTAAGTACAAAATCCAATTCGATTACTTTTTATACTTTGACGTCTCCATTTCTTTTGTTCAATAACTTTATCTGTATAATTTATGTCCTGTCTTTTAGAAAATCTTTTTTGCGTAGGTTGATGAGCTATCACAATAGGCTTTATGGTTAAAAATTGTAATTAGTCCGTCTTTTAGCTTATTCAAAAATAGAAGACACGTATTTTTCCTTTTTCATTCAAATAAACAATAGCAAGGATACAAGGCAACAAAAGTTAGGAGTTGGAGTGTTTGACGTCACTCGCTCCCGTAAAAATGCCTCATCGAGTGACGTCA
Source organism: Conogethes punctiferalis (assembly GCA_031163375.1). Lineage (NCBI taxonomy): Eukaryota > Metazoa > Arthropoda > Insecta > Lepidoptera > Crambidae > Conogethes > Conogethes punctiferalis. The sequence goes on along the minus strand of CM062079.1, from coordinate 84,377 downwards.
CGCGTAATTTCAAGGGGCTATAAATTTGTAATGTTTAGTTTAATTTACAAATTAAAAAATACGTGTCTTTTATTTTTGAATAAGCTAAAAGACGTACTAATTACAATTTTTAGCCATAATAGCCTATTGATGGCGTAGTTAAATACCACAGGCCGGTGCCTTACAGCAACGTCATCGGAGCGAGAAGCTATGCCCTGCGATCGCCAATCCGCCTACCCAGCAGCGAGGCGATTATAGCCAAAGCCTCCAGATTTAGCCTTTCAGGGATCTTTTATTAAGGAAAACTTATTAATCAGATGTCAGGCAAAAATATAAATATCTACCTCTATTATATCTACTGTCTATTCAAGCTAAAACTAGAAAAGAAATATTTAGGTTTCCTTCATCGGAAACCTTTGATCTGGGCGGTCCCAGGTATCTTTCCAAGAAAAAATAATCATCCACGATCTAGCTTACACAAGTATTTTTAGGCCTAGAATAATTAAAAGAAGCCCATTACCGGCCCTTTATAAAATTGGAGATAGGTTGGTATGTACCTAATTTGCTAGCTACTTGAAGATCCCTAAGTACATAGTATCAATTTGGTAATATCACCGCCTAAGGTTGACTTGGAAACGATCGAAATAATTTTACTTTTAAATCGCTCTCAGTAGGATCGAGCATTGGAAACCTTTTATGTTACTGAGTAGCTAAGGTTCCTAGTCGCTTATTATTTGGAATAAGTAGACTTTTATGTTCCACCTACGTCACTGCGCCCACGGTTGGCTTTGCAAAATAATATTCGTATACGAATCCTGGTCTCTCTGCAAGATTTATCAGTGGTACACGAAAACAGATGGAGAACGTATAGTCTAGCGCCCGGAAATACCTTTATAGGGTCACCACTGATTTCCTAACGACTAATTTGTTCATACCTATGAGTACCTAGTGTTCAAGTTAAATGAAATTCTTCAGAAAAAGAGTTACATATTTTTGTAACATAAGGAGAAGATACTGTATCACACAATCGCAGTCCACTGTTGGACATAGGCCTCTCCAGTAGTGAGTGGCTTTACCCATAATCGCCACGCTGGGCAGGCGGGTTGGCGATCGCAGGCCGTAGCTCCCGCTCCGGTGATGTTCATGTTGCTGCACATCATCGGCCTTTGGTATTTAGCTACACCTTCAATAGCGATGGTTATACCGCCACCAGTCGGTTGCCAGAGCCTCGTTTGTTATTCGGCAGCATGCACCACGGGCAGGTGAGGCCTGGAGCGAAAAGATGATAAGTCGTTTCCATACATCCCAACGCATCACCTTACAAAAATATCTTCAACGTTCAATACTCGTATCTTCATAGCTTCTATGCAGATCAGGGGCACAATAGCAATTGGGTCAGGTTACACTAACAGTGGATTTCATTGGTATCCCATTGTGGATTCAATTCGAATGGCGTTTCAATTCCATTCAGCGGGAAGCCGCTATCACTTTGTCACCTGTCAAAATGAAATTGCTTTTCATCGTTGTAATAAAATGATTGGGTTAAGATGTCGTGGGCGTTATTGATAACAGATGAATTATATTAATTAAATGAAAACTGTTCCGGTGTTGGAAATTGCGTTTAGAATTTGTTATGGAATCATTTGGATATATGCCACTTTTGAATCTCTTCGTTTTTTTAAGAGCTTATGTTCAAGGGTGGGCGTTATAAATAGTAATGTAGTAGAAATATAAATATAGGGACTATGCATGACTTGCGCCAAAGATATGAAGTTGATGTATATAAATGAGGGTGTTCATCAAAGAAAGATTTCCAACTTTGCCGTCCAACGTCACCAGCTGAAAACTTTTGGCAACACTTCTTCTGCGGGCGGTCAGCGGCGGCCAACCCTGGCCCGCATTGTAGTAGCGTGTTAAAAATGTACGACGCGACCCGGGGGCTATTACCGCGGTAATTGTTGAATGAGCACGTTTTTGTGGAGCGGCCAAACGGCGTATTTCGCTCTCCGTCCTCTACGAGTGATCGGAATGCGAAACGTAAGACTGTGAGTTGATTTATTTCACCAGTTTCCTTACTCATAGACTGTAACGTTTAACGCACAGAATTCAAAGCAATTCCCTATTACGAAATGGATAACTTCACGTAGGTACCTATATCTAAGCGTTTAGGTACCTCACTAAGTAAGCCGTACTTTCCTGCTCTATAAACAACTATGAGTATAAAAAGTCCCTAACAGATAATAATGGAATTAAATAGTATTGGTATCTGTATCATTTTTTAAATAAAAGCATATTAGAACGTTATAGCGAAAACGTTGAGAACCAACTTCCAAAACATTACAATATATGTATTTGTATATTATATGTATCTAGCTATATTCAGCCAACTTCAAAACATCTTAAGTATTTTAAGAACTCACTATCAAGTACTCGATTTACTTTTATGATGAATTCACCAAAAGCATTATACTCTGCCTTGGCTGAAACAAGCAACTTTTATTTCTTGATAAATTGATTCACCAAATAAATATAAGTACTCTACCACAGCTACGACACGCAAAAAATACCAAAAAATGCGCAGTCGCCATCCACGACCGACCCAATCCTTACAATTACGGGCCGATACAAGCCGAGACGCCATTTAACGCCCGAAAGAATTGATAGTCCCATTCGGGTAAATAATTAAGGTAATCAAACTAACCCACCTCCACGAATTGCGGAGTACAGGCGGAACGCAGCTCTGCTGTTCACTAATTTATATTGTGTAGGTAATTAGGATCTGTGCGGCCATACAACTATGGTTTCTATAGCAATCGATTGATAGATATCCTTTATGGCACAGAATACAAAATAAAAGGCATTATTTACAGACCACTTGTGGTAAGAGAGGTAGGGCATAGCCAATCTTCGCTCGAATTGAGCCGCCCGTCCAGGGAAGGACCTCCACCCTATAGTACACCGCAGCTAAATGACCTCCAGGTCGTGTTTTTGCCCGTGAGTAGGGTTTCCGGAGGTCGTGAGGGGTTTGGGTTGGGCCGGCATGGTGGTGGCAACTGACAGGTAACTGACCAGATACTTGCCCGTTGTCACAGCAACTTGGGCCTCTCTTACGCTTTCCATCAGGCGTAGAGAAGCCATTATGTCCAGCTACTATAAAAAAGAATAAAGCAATTATGAATAAGACGTCGATATTTAATAAATTAATAAAACCTAGTAGAATTTGCTGCTTTTTACTTTTAACTAAAAGGTCGTCGCCCATTTCTTAGGAAAAGCTTTGTTTTAGAAAGAAAAAGCTTATAATACTGCCATTATACTTAGTCACAAAAAATAACAAGCTTATTTCATCAGCACTTTCATGTAAATAAGTTTAAACAACAAATTAGAAAAGTTAAATTAGAGTTTTATTCAACTGTAATCGTACTGGTAGCTTTAGAAAGTTTCATTTGAAGATAAAGGGCGGAGGGCGCTTTGGGAGTTCTCACAAAATGTTCTAATAACCACACATTATTACGAGTGTGTTTGCAATGCGTGAGACGTAGGGAAACATCGGTATGTGTTTGTATACTTTCTCACGGCTACCGACGGCTACTGCCTGCGGTAGAAAATGGACCAGATTTTGAACCTTAATCAATGGTTATAACGACCAGTTTAATCATGTCATGTTAGGCTAACCTTTGAGTTTTACCAAGAGTGTTATGGTTATTGTGGGGCCTGAGCAAACAGTGCGCCATCTTGCATCAAAGGTGCACGATACAACGAAAATATACAAATAAATTTTTACACATGTTTGTAATTAAAAGATAGTACCTACATGTCGAGGTGCATAAGTAATTGGAACATTTATGGTTATTAAGGGGATTGTGGATGACAGAAATTAAAAAAGATCAACCTGTATAACTACGTAATAAGGATTTTTTATAAAAGTCTTGTAATTAACTTGGCCACGATTAGTTTTTAAGGTCTGATAATAAAGCCAAAAGATAGAATGGTATTCCATAATGGAATATCGTTACATGATTGTGAGAAATATCGAGTAATGGACTTTGAATACGATTAGAAAAGCGTGTGTTTCTAGTGTTTTTTTTTACTATTAATTTTAGTAGTAAAAGCCTAACCGATGTTAAAATTAAATTGCCCTTTAAATCTTCTGCCTTACGAGAGCTAAATAGTTTATAAACCAATTACAGAAGAGTAATTAATTTAACTCAGGGTTGAACGAAAGTTCGTAACTTTGAGAGTCGTCCCCATACGTTTAAACAAGTATTATCCTTATTATGCTAATACTCCTAAACCGCATTAGAAGTTTTCAGCTTAAAATTATGGTATTGAAACTTAGTAGGTACATATCCTGATGTTGCAGATGTACCTACATGGGCGGCGGTTATCACTTACCATCAGGTAAGCCGTCTGCTCGTCTGCCCCCTATTACATAAAAAAAAAACATATAATTTTAAGTATTGATATTTTCGTGTCGATGGTCTGTGTATATTGTGGATTTTTGGAAATGTTTTGAGTTGATAAAAAAGATAGAGATATTCCTTATTGCACATCATAATTAAGTATACCTAATTAAATTAAAACTAGCTCTATAGTAGAGATTGTTAAGAAAAATTAGGTCATTTAGGTATAAGCGATAAGATTTTAGAAAAAGTACACCTTAAAATCTTCGTACTTTAGACTAATCCAAATTAATTTTCAATGTCATGAACATTGAAACGCAAGTAAATTGAAATCGACGTTATGTAATGTTTCAAATTGGCGCGATTGCTTCTTTTGATTAAAAAAAAACTACTACGCGTAAGAAAAAGATTTTCAGGCACAATAGTCTTAACGATAGAATTTGAATTTTCAAACATTCGTTCTTACCACATTCTAAAAAAAGGCTTTTTTTTACAGGAGCAGTAGATAAATGAAGACAATGTTACAATGTTTTGTTTATTTTTTAAATTTGTATGTGCACAATACAACGTTATTGTTACGGCCAGAGTAATGAATGGTTCATTCAACGGTATGGCAGTGCTGTTCCTTTTTTAAACTTGCCAATAACCGATCTCGCCAGGACATAATCGTTGGCGAGCTGCCAGCTCGTCGCATCCCTAAAGCTGCGTTTTTAATTGTAGCGGGCAGTAACGATACAGCGGATACCTGGTTTTGGGGTGCGGTTCCACTGAGGGGGAGCGGAGTAGATAGAAGACGAGCTGTGCCGCCATTCCATTATGGCTTTTATTATGATTTTCAGTCAAGTGAAAAGGCGATGAATAAAGTTAACTAAGGGCACAGTTTTCCTCTTTATTGAAAAAGAAATTATAATAAGTCTTCCGTAGCAAGTCATTTCCGTCTTTGTATTAAAACTACTTAATATATTCTAATTAATCTTACATTTTAAATAAAAAAGACATCTAATTCTAATTAAACTTGTTAATAACATTAATTTCAGCTCTATGTAAGTCGTTGCTAAATAAGTCTTTCTGAAAACAACTGTCAGCATTATGTTTAATTCGACTAATGGATTGTTGAACCTGTTGTCTTAATTCAATGGAATACATATAAAATGAACCCTTTTAACAGCCTTTTATATGCGGATTTTATGAGCGAAAACCGCAATATTTTACACGTACACATTTTAATGGCAGTAAAAATGGTTCGTTCATTAAGTTTATTTGTAAGTGTTGTTAGTTAGTATTCTCGTATTTGAGCGGTATTATCTGGTAATGAAGAGTAATGTCTGGTATTAGAGCTGGTACGTGACTTACTTAGATAGATACGAGCGGAATCGAAAATAATACTGTAGAGAGCTTTGTCTGTACTAAATGAAGAGATATTAATAGAGTTATACGATGTAATACACTAGTTGAAGTTTTCTTAATAAAATAACGGCGTAACTCAACATTTTGGAAAAATGAGATGATGTCACAAAACTGTCCTATTGCGTATAGGTTATACATATGCCGCACTCTTGATAATTATATAATTTTATTAAGAGATCGACATACCCAAGGCTTATCACAACACAACCATTATCTGGGACTTCAAGTGCACGAGAAGAGACAAGTCACTTGGGTCTCTGGCAGTGTCTGATGGCATCTCGAGAAATAATCCATACAAATTTAGATTTTCTCTTTTTCTTCCCATCGGGTGTAGGGAAGCATTTATGCCGTGATAGTTTAAAAAAATCTTCGAAACTTTCTTGGGTCCGCAGATTTTAAAACCATTCATTCAGGAGCATTCAGACTCCACTTCAAATATATTCTTGTTACCTAATAAGTACCACAGGCTACACACCTACATAATCCGTTGTCCTCAGGTTGTAATCGAGATTGGATGAAAGTCACAATGGCAACAAAAATAAAATATCTCTATCAGTCTCGGCTAAAGCAGACGGAAAACATTATAATGACAAGTATAAATCTCTTTATGCAGGCATATCTAGGTTAATACGTGGCGGCTCGTAAAAAAATGAAGACAGACTGATATAAAAATTTGCATTACCTTGTTGTATTTACACAGGGCGTAAACTGAAAAGCTTATAAGTTAAAGAGAAATAAAAATAGCTATAGTAAAGTGAAAGGTCTTTTTCTGCCAGTGCAGTAACCAAATCGTGCCGTACTAAATAAACAAAAAATACCTATGACTTATAGTTTTTAAGATAGATAATATACTTTATTGCAAATAGACTTAAAACTAGGCAAAATGTTCCTTATTGTATAATTTAGACCGGGTAAGCTTAGGGAAGTAAGTTTATCTTACATCTTATCTTATCTTATCTTATCTTATCTTATCTTACATATAATAAAAATGTAACGAATCGCTGTCTGTACATGGAAGATATATGTGAAAAAATATTATGGGAGGCCTTTATTAATGCAATAGTACCCAAAACAATGATTTTTGGAATTTTTGTCTGTTTGTCTGTTTGTCTGTATGTTTGTGCACGCTAATCTCAGAAACCGCTTATTCGATTAAGATGCGGTTTTCACTAATATGTTTCTGGAAGCTTCCCTTAACATTTAGTGTTTGTTTCATGTTAATCGGTCCATAAATAAAAAAGTTACGCCGATTTAACTAATCACGTCGAGCCTGCTGTACGTTTGCGCGGGTAGGTAGGTATATAAAGCGCGCCGAGATCTGCGCCGCGCCGCTGCCAGCTGCCAGGCACTGGGGGCCATTAAAATCACTACCCAAGAAACTATTCCACGCGGACGAAGTCGCTGGCACAGCTAGTAAGTAAATATGTTTCCTAACCTAAGTCATAAAATTTAATACACGCTTATTTGAATTCCACAGTATTATTGAGCTCATTATTATTTAGTGAGCTGACTATGCGAGCTAAACTGTCAGTTTAATATTACATCATGTTACGCGAGTCGTTACGTTACATGATCCACTCGTATACGATACGATATGCCGAGACGTCCGAGTGTCGTTAGGGCGCGAGGCGACAAGTTGACGTGGCCAGCTCCACACATACACTAATAGGCTAGTTTATTATTATTTGCTTACGATGCAGGCGTGGGAGCGGCCCTCGCTCTCATGGCCGGGAACGGCGAGCCACATGCGAGTTGATTAGAGTAAGCCATCTCTGTTAAATGGAGATTTAGCCAGTAGAGGCTAACAGGTTAATGCTGTGGCCTGTTCTACGTACGCGTTTTAGTGGAGACTCTTCATAGCTTGAATGTACGGCAAATTAGGCTTCTCTTTCACTTTCCATCAGGCTAGAGGACTTACTATGAAAAAAATGCGCAAGCCATTAAATATTATTGCCACTGTTATCTATTTATTCGTAAAATCATTTTTTAAACTTGTTGCTTTCAATTTTAGAAAGATTATCAGCATAATTGTAAAATTGTCGTATTACGCCAGCGTAGCACGCTAGCTAGAGTTACTTCATGGTTATATAAAATAGAGCAGAATTAATTAGCTGGTGCATAAAAACAAAACAAACAAGGATTTTTAAAAGCTCTCTACACATTGCGCCCCGCGTTGGGCGCCATATCAATCAACGCATATACAATTTTTTTCCTCTATAGAGAGCCTTGTTAGTTAATAGTGGCAACATCTAACTACAGCCACAGATCCATAAAAGATAAATAAATTACTGGTCTAATATCCTCTTTACTGTGGCCTTGTTCTCGAGGGACCGATACGGGTTATATACGACAATGGGATAAGGCAGTATGACATAAAAGATACTCCCCTTAATCCTCGCTCATACGATACGAGATGCTCCCAAATCTGTTTATAGTGAAATGGAGTATGTTGGTATGTTACATTCGGTATACCATCTCACATATTTTATACAAAAGTAAAGGAAAATTTCCGTGAAACTCGGATACCAAAATGAAACGCTGTAAAATTGAAGCTCAATATTTATTTCATCCGATTTTTATTATTTTTGTCTTAAGCTACGTTGGAATTAAATATGTATTGTACACATCTTAGTTTGAGTCGTAGGTAGGTACAGATAATACTCGTAATAATTATGTCCATATTTAAATGGTTTAAAAAAATATTAAGGTTCTCTATTCAATTGAATATTTTTCTGATCTATATGTTTTTACGATGTTGAGTTCACATGTTAGTCTAAATCTTTTGTACTCTAATTATATAGAAAGAGAAATACTTAATAAAAAATATACCTATTTATTTACGTTGATTAATCAAACCGCGTTAATACAACACGTAACAACTACCATTTATTCCGTCCTTTGTGTACCAAAACCGTTTTGTGCCCGCAGTTTCTTTTATTGTTCATTTCTGTCGGCCGATAAAGACGATGAGAAGTAATCATTTGTGTTGACAACTGCGTCTGATTTAATGGGATCGATTGTTAATAAACTTACGGAATATTCACCGGATTATTGAGGTGAAGTGGTATGGATTGGCTATATCAGCCTCGGAACTAATAACCACTGGGGTAAACGAGTTCTAGAGTGGAGACCGCTTCTTGGCAAACGTAATGTGAAACGCAAAATGACTGGTAAGTGCTGGACACGAGAAGCCCAGGATCGAGAAGCCAAAGTGGAGAAAAATTGGGGAGGTCTATATCCAGTAACAGGAATACGAGAGGCTGGTGATGATGGTGATGATGATGATGATGATAACAGAATATTCGAAACGCATTGAACAGAAAAAATTATATATGGGCACTCAACGTTGATTAAACAAATTACTACATTTATCTGTGAATCTGTTCATTACTTTAATGTGACTAAATCACTAATAAGATTTGACATTTATTTAATAATGCGATCAACATCTCATATATTATTCATGAGTTTTAATATCAATACAACATCGCTAATTTATTTGCATGCATTAACAAGTTAAATCTATTTGCTTTTTCCTTTCAATTATGAAATAGTTGGTTACTAGATTACTACTACCAACGACCTGCAGAATATAGGCCTGCTATTTCAAAACTTTTAGTTACCGAATCGATCCCGTACCCTCTGTATTTAGGCCACAAGCAAAACCGCAGGCCAATCATTGGTAAACAAAAACGAAAATAAACAAAAAGCTGTAGCTACCATTTCCACGAGAGTTCAACCGTCTGTTTACCCCGAACTCGCTAAAAGCTGCTGGAAATTTAAACCAAATTCCATTTAAACCCCCGAAATCCGTGCATTGATCACCAAAAATAAATTCATGGTTATCACAAGCGACAGGCGAATGAAATAAATCACAAAATTAATAGCTAAAGTCGCGTGAAACGGGATATTTATTTTATTTTATTTATTTATTTAATCTTTATTGCACATAACAATTTGTACAAAAGGCGGACTTAATGCCGCGTAGGCATTCTCTACCAGTCAACCATTGGGCTACACTCGAAAATGTAAGAGAGATATTCCAGAAAACTTATCCGGGAAAATATAAAATCTATTGAATTTGCTGCTATGACATAGAAGTTAAAGAATGCGGTATTAACTATAGTTCATTCGCGTTAAGAAAATAGTGACTGACAGGTCACTGACAGGCCACTAGCCAATCAAAACGCTAGAATTATAATTTCTAGCGTTTTAATTGGCTAGTGGCCTGTCAGTGACCTGTCAGTCACTATTTTCTTAACGCGAATGAACTATATGTATGTATATTTATTCGTACTGGATTTGTACATGTACCTGATTTTTGGGGCACTGTGGGTGATTTTATTAAAATAATAAAGTTTATGGACGAAAAAAGTGACATATAACCAAACAACAAATAATAGGAAAACGTTTGACATAATGTCTTTGAAACATCAATATTTGTAATTCAACGACTTCAAACAGATACAACTGCAAGATGGTTTATCAGCCAGCCGGTGGAGTGGAGCTATTATCTGCTAGATAATTGTGACAGTACATGGGATTTATTCTGTCAGATAAGTTACGAAAAGGCTAAAAAATACGAAACATCTATTATGTTTCGTATTTTTTAGCCGGGTGTTAAACCCGATTATTTCACCGAGGATTTGAACCTGGTAAAGCTGAATGTCAACTAGGTATTTACTATCTTTACCGTATATTCTCATGACTGTAATTAGTTCAACGCTTATTATGTTTTACGATCAGCGGTCATTTACCGTTGTTGATGCTGTCTCGTTAATATTCTGTCAACAATTCATTCTTTTCGTTTCCTACGCGACATTTCCCAAGCGATTGAAGTTTTTTTAAGAGCCATAACGATGCAGTTTTACGACATCATTATCATTTTATGTTGCCATTACGGTACTAAATGTACAAGGTGTTTTGAGCTTTTGTTGAATGACTTTTAGTTTTGTACGCGCCAGAGAAACAATAAGTTATTGTGGCATTTAAAACTTTTATTAACGGGACTCATACGCGTTAAATAAAATGTCAACGTTTAATATCTTATATTAAGTTATTGTAGTAAGTATTACAATTTTTGCAGATACGAACAGCAAAATTGTTAGAACTTTGGTAGAGACTATCGTGTCTCTAATAATTTTGTCGGTAGCAACATAAATTTCATAGACGATCTTGATACTGACAAAGTGTAACGCTAACACTTATTGGCTTAATCCTAACAAGGCCACGGATGCTCTCAGCTGGCACGCACTACGCATCATACAATAGGTCATGGCAGAATTCCATTTTCCCCACCGTACTATCGCAACGATTCGCATTTTTAAACATCTACGTGTACAAATTTTATGTCACTAAGGTGGCACCTGATGTTGAGCGGTTACCGTAACCTGCAACACCAGGGGTATCACACGCGTACCTATGACCTTTTAAAAACCTTTTTGTAACCCTATTGAAGGACCCCATACTGTAGTCTCGAGGAAGAGCCTCGGCGCGTGTCGGTGTTCGTAGCAAGAAGTTTCTTTTGAAATGGAATGAATGTGACTGAATCTACTGTCGACTACGATGGTAGAACCTGTGGGCGTAGGTAGAAAATCTCCGTAGGCATCATATTAAATAAGATACGTCATATAAACAACTCCGTGGAACACTCCCAATATACAGACCACGATTAATAATGAGAAGAAATCTTCTCTTCAGACTTAGCGGCTTAATACCGTTCGCGTTCTTGAAAATTTTCAATCTTTTCCTACCCCATAATTGCTGAATTAGCTTACACTCTTCTTGCTAGTTTGAAATGCAAATTGATATGTGAACCTTAACGAAAAATTTGCATGAAGCCACGTTCAGCTACTCTCGCGGTTTTCGCAACACTCGTCCACAAACAAGCACTTATTTGCAGCTGCATTAAAAATGAATAATTTTTACGGCGAAACAGCCCGTTCGGATGTTGTTTTTGTAATACGATTTCCTTTCTGTATTAATGAATGTCAAAACGTAAAGATTCCAATTTATTTCTGCGAATAGCTTTGTTGTGATTTATTAAAAAATTAACGAGATTCGAACGTAAATCAAACACGACCTTTCATTTGCCAGTCGGAAACAATACAAATTGCTTAAAAAGCTCGATTATAGATTTAATCTGTCAGACTTTACAAAAACATAACCCAATAAAAATAAAACATTTTATTCATTGTTCTATTATAAATAAACAAATTTCAAACAACACAAACCTACACTGATCCAACCCGAAAGTGAGTAGCTTACGCCTGTTGCTGTCGTAAAACTAGACAAACAATAGTCGTAATAAATAATGTTAATATATTTGGGGGTCACCCGTAAGTTGACCCATAGCAGTTAACTTGTATAAAAGCGCTTATGTTATGGAAATCTAAATTAACGAATTGTGGCCTACCTACTGCTGAAATAAAATAAAAATACCTTCATTCACATAGACTTAAAATAAGCACTTATGAATCGTCAAGTCAGCAACAAGTAATGTAAAAATGTGAATAAAAGCAATGTAAAAGAAGCAACCGCCGTGTTCGGAAAGTAGATTTCTACCGAGAACAAACGGCAAGAAACTCAGTAGTTACTACTAATACCAAGACACATAACAAACAAAAATGTTCATTTCACATTTGTTTGAACCCTCGACCCTTGGGTTTAGGTGGCAGGTGTCACTACCAAATGAGCTATAGAATCAGTCAAAGTCGAAGAAGTCTATTAGACTGGCTCGATGGAGCATTTGGTAGTGACCTTTGCCTTTTGAGCCAATGGTCGTGAGTTCGATTCCCGCACAGAACAAACATTTCTGTTCATAAACATGCCTGTTTGCATTGGTCTGGGTGTTAAGTGTGTATAATATGCATTTATTTACAACAAAAAAGTATCTAAGTAAGTTTATCAGTTGTCTAGTAACCATAGTACAAGTTTCGGCTTAGTTTGGGGCAATGTGTGGCCAAGCGTGGTATGTCTTGGGTCATTTATTTATCTTCAGTCGAAATGTCGATCTACTGAAAATAGCATATGGAACATATTCCACTCACCTTTTAGAAATATGTATAAATAAATAAATAAATAATAAATAACCCAAGACATGCCACGCTGGGCCACACAGCGCCACCTAGCCCCAAACTAAGCCGAAGCTTGTACTATGGGTACTAGACAACTGATAAACTTACTTAGATACATTTTTTTTTTTTGTAAATAAATACATATCATACACAGAAAACACCCAGACCAATACAAACAGATATGTTCATGAACACAAATGTTTGTACAGTGCGGGAATCGAACCCACGACCCTCGGCTCAGAGGGCAGAGGTCACTACCAAATGAGCCACCGAGCCTGTCTATATGTATGTCATTGTATGTAAAGGTTCGGGGAAGCTGTTGATGAGTGCAGCGGACGCATACGGGGGCGGGCGGGGATCGATACCGGCGTCCATTATGGCCATGAATTGTCCAGATGGTTACATGGGACGGTCACTATTACGGCTCTACCATTCGGCCTCAGTTTCCAAAAGGTAGTTTTGTTTGAACGGATTGTGCGGTGCGACAAAACGGTCTAGTTTTCTTCTTTCGATATACGAGTACGTATAGAACGGCTTCATGAAATCTCTAAACATGTTGTTTACCTATTCAAAAATATGCAATAGGTAGGTAGTTCTATACTTTTATCAAAACAGAGTTCAGTTTTATCATAGTCTCTCTAGTATACGAGTAAGTGTCACTTAAACACACAGTTAACTTTAGATTAATATGTAGGCTTCAAACGTTGCTTTAAAAGGGCAGATCCAATCCAACTATTACGTATTACGTAAGAGTAGCATAATACTCGTACTACCTACTGACATTACCCAAAAACCAAAATTGTTTAATTCCAACATAATAATGTTTACAACATATAGCCCAATCTTTCGGATAGACCATTTTAATACACTCTCATACTGACCAACAGTCGGTTTAATATCAATTACGTAAGTAGTGGCTACAACACTAATTAAAAAAGCTACAGTAAACCACAGTAGCAATGTTTAAAATTATTAATAACTAGCTTTCCGCCCGCGACTTCGTCCGCGTAAAGTTTTTTTTTCCAAAATAAAATTGTGCCTATGTTACTCGTGGATAATGTAGCTTTCGAATGGTGAAAGAATTTTTAAAAACGGTCCAGTAGTTTTTGAGCCTATTCATTACAACCAAAAAAACAAAGTTTTCCTCTTTATAATATTAGTGTAGATGTACCTAGTAAGTGACGTATTGGGCGGCGTAATCTCCGCAGGCGCGATTAAACCTCTGCTCATACAACATATTTCATACGCCGCCTGCATTTTCCGCTATCTGCCTCGTAAATCTGTCACAGGTATCATCAGGTGTGATGCACGTTGTTGCTGCAATGTCCAGTGTACCTAACTGTACGGGTTGCAGTGTCCTGACATCACTGGAATGGATATCTTTATGGAGTTTATTTACGTCATGTAAAGTTACCATTTTAAAACCACGCTATTTATGATTTTGTATTACCTACTTACTTAGTTACTATTTGCTTTCCTGACGCAGTTTTATACTCCTAATGGAATAGGTCTTGTCCCCACGTAAAGACCTTCCTGCGATCCAGGTGGTGCAGCGTAGGTTCATGTGCTAAGCAACGGCGAAAATTTCATTAGCGCGTTGCAGGCTTTTCATAGATCTAGTATGGCGCACTTGTTGCAATGTATGGAGATTGTTATGGCCATCGATAAAGCGTTGTGTACAATTTTTTTTATAGTAACACAACATAATGGCTTCCTTACGACGGATATAAAACGAAAAAGGAAGAAAAAGAAAAGAGAAGCCCAAGTCCCTACGTCAAACAGGCAATTGACCGGTCAGTCTCCTGTCAGTTGTCACCCTGTCACCTGTGGTTAAAATCTAAGACGAAATGTGACAACAGCTTACTTACTTCTTAGTAAAAGTTTTTTGGATGTAATTTTATCCTATATTTTATAAGACGTCTCAAAAGCACAATATTTCAAGATCCCATAGTAACAGTAGTTTGTATTCATGTGTTGTCTCGGTCTCTTCGGGTTCGGGTTTCTTTACCATTTGCTGAATACCCTGCATAAATATTTAGATCAGTATTTATTTACTTATCTCTGAATAAGGTACCGCATTGAAAAGATTCATGAGTTCGAGCTAAGAGAAATCTATCAGAATATTCTCTTCGATAAACTTTGTGCGAAGGATGTTAATATTTAAAACTTAAGTTTTAATATTAACTGTTTGTTAGTGTTTTACATCGATACAGGTTTGGAATATTGTTAATGTAATGTTTGTTCTTAATTTACTTTGACGTAACCTCAAAAATAAGTTTAACTAGGTATATCTTAATCAAAAAAATCTGTATTGGTACTCCCAATCACATCCATAAGACGAGCACTTATAAATAGTTAAATACATTTAAAATGACGTAAAGACCTGAGTAGAGTCTTTTATTTTGGACGTCGTAACAGCCGTGTCCTGTCTATGGTCCTGTTTACTAGTGTTCGAATGCGTTTACTACCTATGTATATATGTTGCGATGTCCTAAACTGACTAACGTTTCTTATTTCTTATTAAATCTAAATTTAAAACGACTCTACCACCGGCTTCTATCGAGAAGAACCGGTGAGAAACTCGATAGTTGCTCTGATTAGCGTACGTTCATAACCCATATGCATTGATTCACCCCAGCCTTGACCCGGTCGCCGGGCGAGCGCCGCTTCGATGCCCAGGTTAATACAATAGAGCAATTGCCATCTGACCTTTTTAACCCGAAATAGGTGCCAGGAGATCTACTCTTAAGGCCGTTACAGCAGTTGTTAAGGGGTTTATCGCCACAGTTTACATCTAATGCTGCCAGGCAATAAGTCTTTAATTGCCGAGCAATAAAAGCCGATGATCGTTTGCACTCAAAAATAGACTTTACTACATTGCACTTAAAAAGCAAATGCATCATCTGCTGTCGATGCTGATTAAACAATAGAAAAGTTATTGTTTAAATGATGACCGTTAACCCCATGGCACTATATTTTTATAGCGCAGAAAAGTAACCTGTCGTCGCTAGCTCTAGGATACACCAACTAATCCCGAAACTGAACCGGAGTCACTTCCCGGCCATCGTTTACAATATTAGGCACTACTTATATATCCCAGTGGCAAACAACTGTAGAGGCATGTCCAGCAGTGGACTGCGATAGGCTGATGACGATGATAATATCCCGCTGGAATAACGTCATTCGCGGACATGAAAGGTCCGCGCTGAAAGGGATAGAATGGCCAATATTATAACACTCAGGTGGTTGGTGAACATTGTTTGGGGCATTTAAAAAAAACAGTAAATCGGTAAGTCATTAAAAAACACATGCTCGGTTGGAATTAACAAACTACAACCGAGAATATCATTCGATATTCGTATAATTGCAGAAAGTCCGGGTTTTTACATAATTACAACCTCTACCAGTGAATTTTATAAATTAATGCCTACCTGTAGGTATATATTTGAAATATTATTCCAAATTACAAAATGCCCTGGTATTCGCAGAGCTGATTCATTGTTCGAGATTAAAACGAAAAAACCGTTTTACGTCCGAACGTTGAAAAA
The DNA here is from genome assembly GCA_031163375.1 of Conogethes punctiferalis. Taxonomy (NCBI): domain Eukaryota; kingdom Metazoa; phylum Arthropoda; class Insecta; order Lepidoptera; family Crambidae; genus Conogethes; species Conogethes punctiferalis. The sequence goes on along the minus strand of CM062079.1, from coordinate 67,967 downwards.
TGTGTAATAACTAGCGTAGCATTCTGCTCGACAATTTAACACTTCTGTACGCTGAACAATGTAGTGTAAACAAAGATTTTTTTTGTAACAAAACGTTAAACTTGTCAAACATTTTTATTTACGGATCAAAATGTGAAAAATAAATAAACAAAAAGGACTACTTACCGCAACAAATTTTTGAAATCCAGCGTTTTATTTAAAATACGAAAAATTACATAGTTTACACTTTTGATAATGTAAACATAGCTGGACAAAAATACAATATATGGAAAATACAAACGAAGAATCATAGAACTAAAATTGAAAAATATATTTTGAGTAGGTTGGACAAAATAGGCTCCGCCTCAAAGTGAGCTTAGAAGCGGGTCATTGGTCTTGACACTACGAATAAGACACTGATTAAGACACGGTCTATCGGTACAGTTCTACTAGTTCCATATTTTCTCATTATTTACTATCAGAAGTATAAATGACAATTCAAATGTTATTCATAAATTATTACATGATTCTGTCATCACTGGACATTGGCTATTAAAAATATAGGTACATATTTTATATCTCCTATCGCTCTTAATTTAAATAGTATAAGGACTGTTTTGTAGTAACTTTGAAACAAATGCTTGAAGTTGAAGCTTGCTGTGCCTACGAAGAATTTCTTAACAAACAGCGTTGACTTTGCACATTGCGCGTCACATCTCAACAAGAAGTTAATGGAACTCCCCGCGGCGCGTTTAACTAAATTACATGTCAAGAACATTTTTAACCAACTTTGAATGGAAAGGGTTATTATCACGATGGCATTTTTCCTGTAAAATGATTAACAATAATCAGAGTATTATTTACTAGACACTCTGTGAAGTACCTATATATATTGCGAAAAATCCTTCCTACTAAGGTGTGATTTTTTAATTGTCGGATACATTTTAACATACTGTTAAGTAACATAGCTTAGGATAGAACGTCGCCTAGTGTAATTCAATGGGGCGTAACGATGTGTTGGGGCAGCCACACCGTTGTATGTGGTCTGCCCGGGAAAATTGCTCCCTGGATCTGGGGGTAAGGGTCAGAGACTTGTGAATCCCACATATTATGCCGACTCCCCCCGGAGTCGCATTCCGGTGCCTAATGCAATAGTTTAGACACATTTACGAGCACACACACTTACAAAAACAGACAACAAGACAGACATGACGAATCTATAAGGGTCTCGTTTTTGCCATTTGGCTACGGAACCCTAAATAGAACGTCGCTAAATGTTACTTCTTAATGAATAAACCATCTTAGTTTTTAAAAATCCATTAAATTTTTTCTGTCCATTCATAAATCAGGGCTTATCTTACCGAAATAAATAAGTCGAAATAAAGTTGAACACTGAACAATTAAGCCACAATGAATTTCATGAAAGCAGTTCAAATGTGTACCAAAACCTAATTATGCAATGCTTAACAAATTAAATACATATGTCAAGTTTAATGAGATAAGTAATAATGTGAGAGAGAAATGTGGTCGCCCGCATTTGTAAACCAATGCCACGATAATTTGCAAATATTTAACACACATTAATAATGTCACAAATTACAGCGGTTACAAAAACTTAATGATGTATTAAATATTGAATATCTACCTAATGCTTTACGGTCGAACTATGAGGTATTTTGAGCGATTTCAATCATTTTTTCCAGAATATTCCTTGAAGTGCGATTGTTTTTACGAGAACAAAAAAAGGGTACGTGTAGGAAAGGATATGTACGAGTACAGCGTGAAAGAAGTCACGTCTGGCCCGCTAGTAGTTTATAGTTGAACTTGGTTCTCAAAGAAAGCCTACCTTTGAATACATTTGATCATTTAGTTTAATGAAGTAGTAATCAACCGTTGCTTACATAGTATTTGCTTACGGCAATCGCAGTTGCAAATTGTCGAAGGAGCCAGCACCGGCGGCCTCCGAAATTAACTTGCATTAACGTCTGTGTGATGTAGAGAGGGGTAGATGAAGTATTTATGTATATCGATACTTTCTGTAATCAGCCTGCAAACGTCCACTGCTGGACATAGGCCTTCCCTAATGACAATTGTCTTTTAGGGGGATTTGCCGTAGTCACCACGCTAGGGCAGGCGGGTTTGAGACCGCAGTAGGTTTTATTTGTACCCGAGTAAGCTGCTCCGCCAGTTTCCTGATATTCCGACTTTTACGACACCTTGGTATGAGATGAGATGGAGTGGTCCTATTCTAAATCTGAAAATTACCTACACAATTGTAGAGATGTGTGTCTCTACCTTTATAGAATTGGCCGCTGTTATCTGTATACCCAGGATAAGTTATATGGATATTATCATCATCATCAGCTTATCGCAGTCTACTGCAGGACATAGGAGTCTCTTAATGTTCGCCACTTAGATCAATGGGCTTCTCGCATCCAGCACTTGCCATACGTCCTGCGCAAATCGTCACTCCACCTGGCCTGAGGGCGTCCTACATTGCGTTCTACACAGAACTCGTTTACTGGACTCTCTAGTTGATCGCCACTTCGACTTAACATTTGGAGGCTATGCCCATAATCGCCACGCTGGGCAGGCGGTCGTGGTCGTACCTATATGGATTTGTGGTATCGATATCGAGTAGAAACACATCTCTCGTGGTAGGTATCAGGCTGCGAAATGTTCCGTACATTTACCGGCTCGTCCCACGCCTAACCAACGCCTGAATTAACAACTCCGCTGAAATAAGACACATTTATCACATGACTGCGTGCAAGTTTCGAGGCGCCGGGAAATTCTCTTCGCTGGTCACAAGCCCTACTTTGGGCTGGAACACGAGGAAAGACGGTACAATCCAACTTAGTAAAGTGCAGTACCAGAAATGTATGTCTAACTGTGTGGTATCTTCATACCGGGACTGTCGCAATGTCGCATAGAGAATGCCTGCCCGTTAGGCTAAGCAGAAACAAAGTCGAAAAATTTATTTATTTTTATTGTAACAGTAGGTAATGCACTACCTTGCCCATTTCTTTAGCAAAATTCCTTTATCTAAAGGTTGTCTGGAAGAGATCGCAGCCAGCGGTTAGACCGCCTACATTGTAGGTACCTACTATTATGTCTGTCTATGTACTCTTTCCTGTAAATGTTTAGTTTTATGCAATATCTATCTATTGATCCATAGCGCCCCAAAGATCGGTCAGTACTTTTAACAACCTACAGTCCCATTATTTTATTACGTTCAATATGAAATCCCCTTTCATCCCGTGAGGTTATTAAATCATTTTTCACCTCCAACTAGGTTTGTTCTAACATCGGATTTCTCCTGCGCGTATGATTTATTTATTAGATCTTTTGATCCAAACTGTCCAGGAACAAAATTTATATCTATCGCTGAAATGAGAAAAGCTCATTTTGATTCTGCACATTTTCATGGTACAATCTTTCTGAACATTGCTAAAATGTACCTTTCTGAATAATGAAACAAAATTTGTTCAGTTTTACTAGGAAACGTGAGAACTAGTTATTTTATACACACACAGACACGATAAACTTATAACACCCCGTCCTTTTTGCGTCGGGGGTTAAAAATCACGCGTACCTAATCGAACAACAAAATGATTTCCGAATACCAAACTTTGTGAATACCGCTTATCTCAGCTGATGAAGTGACAAATTGTACCCGTGTTGTCGAAAATGGCAACCACTAATGTTAGTTGCTCGTTGCCTGATGAAAACGCGAATGGACTTGACGGCTCATCGCACACGCCGTCAAACGCTGAACGACCACTTCGCACGGAATTACAAATTGACGATTATAGAGCCTGCGAAATTAACGCAGAGATATTGCGAGTGACCGCGACCTGTGAAAATCAATTGGGATGTTGATAGGTACTAGACGCAATACTGACAATTGAATATTTAGTATTAGGCATTGAATAAATTGCGACGCCCTTGTAGGGTGCATGTGCTGTACACATAGATATACGAGTAATACCATCTTGTAATTAACCACGTGTTTGCCATGGACTACCTATTTTAATTCCTCCTCCTTTGGTAGTGAACTCTACCTTCTGAGTTAAGGGTAGTGGGTTTGATCCCCGCACAGTACACATGTTTGTGTGCATGAACATGTTTATTTATATTGGTCTGCGTGTTAATGATGTATAATATGTACTTATTAACAAAAAAGGTATTTAAGTAAGTTTATCAGTTGTCTAGTACCCATAGTACAAGTTTCAGCTTAGTTTGGGGCTAGATAGCGATGTGTGGTCCAGCGTGGCATGTCTTTAGTTATTTATTACTTTATCATCAATTATTATAATATTTTGACAAAAATCCCCATTACACAATAGGGGAGATGGCCATGGTTGAATTTCCATGTTATTTAATGGTTGGTAGAAAGAACCATTAAAATAACACTTATTTGAGAAATCGCTATTTGATGCGTCTCTTGACATACAACTGAATACAATCGCTGTGAATGAACGTCTTATTAAGCAGATAGAACAGCCTTTGATACTACTTAAGCTTATCAAGTGAGAAGCTCAGTGACTTAAGTCTCTGGCGGGATTTGCGTTAATGATATCTTAAATCGTAGTCAGTTCGCATGGAAACGATTAATTAGCCGATTGCGATAAGAATAGAACATTCGAAATTAATGCTCAGATAATTTAACGTTTACCAATTATTTATTAATAGGTATAACTATCACGATTGAAGGCGTGGTTAAATACCACAGGGCTAATGACGGGCAGCAGCAACACCAGAGCGAGAAGCTGCGCCCTGCGATCCCCAACCAGATTGCCCAGCGTGGCGATTATGGGTAAGGCTTTCAAGTGTTTTCCTGGAGAGGCCAATGTCCAGCAGTGGACTACGATAGGCTGATGATGATAATGTTATAAATATAATTAATATGTCACTTATGCCGACACCTACTACGTTGCAAAAAAGGTTACCTACTCCAGAGAATACAGTAAAGTTTCATTAAAAACCAAGTCTATATATAAAGCTATTTTAAATGTAAGAGCAAGTTAATATATGGTGATTACACCGCACCGGTTTTATAAAGCCCTCATTACGATTCTAGTGTTGCACAAAATGTGGGTCATGTAAATTATAGCAAGTCGCAAAATCCCCGGGATTTGCTGTGAATAGCGAACTACCTATGGTCCGCAGGTTTTCACAAAACAAGCGCTTATGAAAAACTCGCGAACAAAACAGAGATTGTTTTCGGCCTTTATAGTTGCTATCCTGTGAATGCAAACGGTAAAATTTTTGCAACCGCCAAATGCGAAACTGGCAAACTTTTTGTGGTTCTGTTGCTAAACGATAAAAAAATGAGGCCTATAACTTCAGTCCGTTCGCATAGCAAGTGAATCTTTTATTCAAAAACGACTGTCATCAACAGGTCATATCTCTCTACCGACAGGCTCGCCACTCCATATTAGGGCGATAAAGCTTTAGCCACAAGGGCCAACTGCGGGTTGCTCGTCTTTTTTTTCTACAGGGTATGCATTAGACTCCTCCACATCGCCTCCAGGGGGAAACGGCGTGATGTGTGGGACTCACGCCTCCCAAATGTTAGAGCATACCCACTAAATCCTGTGTCGTCGGTGGGCAGCATACGGCGTCATATCTGACGACAAGCGACTGACACCACATAACCCTTGAATTTCTTCATAAGGTTTCCTCACCACAATTTATACTCAAAAGCCGGATAAGGTATATTTGCTAAAACTATGACAAAGTTTAAAACAAAAAAAAATAGCGAACGTAACGCAGTTAGTATTTGAGTAAGCAACGGTAATTAAAAACCTGAAACTCGTTTTTGGTAGGGAAAGTTCCGCGAAAACGTCAGGCGAACGTGCACAAAATACGACGTGAAATGTTGTCCATACTCAGTTCGCGTCAAAACAACATAAATTTCACAGGCAAAATATTCATTGTTGTTTCAGAAACAAAAAAACCTACTGCAAACACGAAAATCTTGTTATTCCATATCTGTATCATATTTGAGTTCATAATACACATTGGGGAATTTATGAAGTACGAAATAACACATTTTTGACTTGGTTTATGTTTCATTTTTTTCATTTGGGAGAATTGATCGACAATTTATACCACATATGTGTATTCCTGCTTATATGTTATGTTTATAAAGCTTAACATATTGCAAAATCGACATATTAATCCACAGATTATCGGGAGAGTGTTTCCTATTATGTATTACAATATTGTGTAATTATGATACGCTCATTGCAGCCTGCGGCTTTGTCCTCATGAATATCGGTGATATGTCAAATGATATCGATAGAAATATATTATAGCCTATATGTTAATCTGATGTCATTCAAATCTGTTCATACATACATACTAAATTTAAGAGCTTTGCTCTTGTCGGTGGAGCAACTTCCACTCCTCCCTGGACTCCGCCAGCGCCATATATTATCTGTTCATACGTTCCGTAAATGTCTCCTAGGTAGAATAGCTAAGAAACATTCATCCATCCATCCGTTATAATTTTTGCATCAATACCTAATAGAATCTTTTAAAATTTTAATTAAAAGTAGGTAATTTATTGGCTCCCTCGTTATTGTTTAATAAAATATAATAGTACAAAGCTTCAGTTAATAAAATGCAGGTACCAGATCATTTTCTTACATTATTATTTTATTGATCAATAAAATAACTGTTTCTGATGTAGAATATCAACATTGAATACAGATAAATATTTAGATCTAGCTAAAATATTTATCTTTGCAGACGACTTCTAATACTTTTAAAAACCATACGACGAAAGCCAAGAAGAAAAGATAAAAAGAGAAAAATGTTGCAAAGTTGAAATTATTTTCAACAAGTAAAAGAAAAGTTTAAGTGGTAACACATGAAAGTTAAAAGTGCTTCAAAGATTGCTCCGACGATAAAAGAATTTCCATGACAAAGTGTAAGTATGCATTATGCACACACGAACGATTTCAATCAGCTATTCGATTTACTTTTAAATCGAGTTTTATTATTCGGTACAAACCTTTTTGCTATTCCCTAACTTTTCGGGACACTCAAATACGCAATGGGCCTTAAGTAAGGGGCAAGTTTTGTGCATTGAACTTGTTTTTAAAAGCTAGGCTAGGCTGGACAAAAAAAGGCAAGACTAGGTAGAGTAGATTTCTCTCCGGACCGAATGTCGGTCACAGCTGCCATCTCCAAGGAGACTACCCAATTACGCAGGAGATGTTAAAGAGCATAAGTGTACTTGCAAACACAGGTACTAACTCAGTACGTTTACTCTCCTATCTTGATGGTACGATAGTTCGATACGACCAGACAGAGATCAGCCGCAGGACCAAAAGGACTGGGATACTGGGATGTATCACCGTAAACCTGACTGAGTAATTTCATTACAGAAAAATACACCATGTCACCTCTCCCCGGAGGTGACATGAAGGTGCTTAATGCATACCCCTCTATACGACTGCAGTCTACCTGCCTTATCACTGCACCAAATCACGACGAAATTCAATCAATCTATCAGCCGATAGCCGTTTACTGCTGAACGCAGATGCCCCCACTAATGATGAATTTGATTAACATTAATTGAGAAAATGTCAACTGTCTGATGACAGACAGTTGGCGGACAAACAGCGAAGTCTTAGTCTTTTATCAAGTAATAGTGTTTTTTACCTTATCGGTACGGATCCCTACAAATTGCATATATCTATGTATATTTAAACTTTTATAGCTCGATATTTTTTTGTTTTTACATTTTATAGTAGCTGTAAAACAATACCGTAAAATAATGATAACTATTGGTCCATCCCACGAGAATAATACAATATATCAAAAAATGTAAAATCCATTTCACATATTGAAGTGAATACAAAAAGAGCATTCATATTCGCACGAACTACGGCCAAAAAATCCAACGAGTATCAAATCGAACCAAACAAGTAATTCGATTAACTGATTTCCCGATCAAGTTTGAATTGAACAGCGAACAGCTAAAATTTAGTGTTGCCTATGTATCGATACTTTTTTATCTAAATAAAACAACCTCAGTTATAGTTTAGACCCAAACAATACTATCGCATGAAAGCAATACTAACGATACTATCTAAGAGAGGTAGGGCATAGCTTGAATTGAGCCGCCCGTCCGGGGAAGGACCTCCACCCTATAGAATACCGCAGCGAAATGAACTCCGGGTCATGTTTCTGCCGGTGAGTAGGGTCTCCGGAGCTCGTGGAGGGATAGGGTAGGGGTTGGTTAACGATATTTCTTTTTTATAGTAGTTCGACATAATGTCTTCCCTGGAGGAGCCCAAATCGCTGTGACAACAGGCAAGTCAGTCACCTGTCATTTGCCACCGCCATGGCCGGCCCAACCCTAACCCCCTATGAGCTGCGGAAAGCCTACTCACCGGCAGAAACACGACCCGGAGGTCATTTGGCTGCGGTATTCTATACGGTGGAGGTCCTTCCCCGGACGGACGTCTCAATTCGAGCTTTCGAGCGAGAGAAGATTCGCTATGCACTACCCCTCTTAAACCATATATTGTGGCTTGGTTCTGAGCTATAGATACTCTTGATATGACGTCAACTATCGATAGATTATTCGATAGCGTGTATAGTCGACTGTGGGTCGGCAACACAAATCTAAATGGAATCCACCTGACTGCCAGTGGGTTAGGGGAGTGCTGAACTAACTCAGATGGTGTGGCCAATAGAATATTAATGTGAAACGTGCTCTAAATATTATTAAAGAATAATAAAAATCAGGCCAAGCGCCTGTTGAATTAGGTCTGGCCAGGGCAGGCAGAGAGAGGTAGGGCATAGCGAATCATCGCTCGAATTGAGCCGCCCGTCCGGGAAAGGATCTCCACCCAGAATACCGCAGCCAAATGACCTCTGGGTCGTGTTTCTCCCGTTGAGTAGGGTTTCCGGAGCTCATGGGGGAGGGGGGGGGGGGTTAGGGTTGGACCGGCATGGCGGTGGCAACTGACCAGTTACTTGCCAGTTGTCACAGTGGCTTGGGCGAAAGGGTTCGCTTTCCATCAAGGGATGTAAGGGAGCGGCTTATCATCTTTTTACTCTTTTAGGTTTTTGTCCGTTGTAACCTTGTAACAGCGACTATTTCTCGCCTTGGGTCTTACGCCATCAGGCGACAGAAGACCAAGTGCTGATATAAAAAAATATACTTAAACAACATTGCATAATTTTGAAATTCACAAGTAGTAGTATTGATTTCCATATGAATGAGGTAAAAACACCTCCGATCGCGTTAGCTTTAGCGTACAAGCTTTAGCTTAGCTTGGGACAAGATGGCTGTGTCGCCCAGTGTGGCATGTCTTGGGTTATTTATTTATAATTTGTGCACCTCTTCTACTTCACTGTCAATCTTGTGGACGATAAACTCCACTATAAGCATTTTGAAATGGAAATGTTGTTCAAAAGTATATTTTCTGTTGCCATCAAATCATAAGGTACACTTTCTATGCTATTATTAACCCGGGAGCAAGCTCTAATTTCAGCGTCAGTTTACGGGCTTTCATCTTATTCGGCGCCGCAATTGCCATCAAAACTGACGAGTTCCTTATTGCAGCTTTGAGTGCTGCAAGATGCAGTATCTTGCAAATTTTTGCTGCAAATTTGCTGTGTCGAATTACTGTGCAAGTTGTGACTTTAACACCGTGTCACTGAACTGACTAAATTGCTCGTGATTATTGCATTTTGTGAAACCAAATCACAAATTAATGCTCTATAACACAACCTCCTAAGATACAATTTATTCTTAAACGCGTCCTCTGAATGCCGTATATGATATTCTTAGTTTAAAGGCTGTCGGTAAAGGGATTTTGTTATAGAAAACTAGCGCCGTAGTAGCTTGCTACGCGGGTCAGAGCTCAAATACCGAATAAGGCCAACCACAGAGGATTATCAGGTCACTAAGTAAGATATTAATGAAGCAGTACTTCTCTTCAGGTACATTCCATTTTTGAGGTATAAATGAGATGGAAATCGTTAAAATAGACGACAGGTTTGCCCGCTAACGATTGCAGACTTCATCATTAGCGAAAATTCTTTTTTTTTTCGTTCTCAATCAAAGACTTTTGATCCTGTCCTTCTAACGACTCCTACATTTAAATAAACAAATGATGAGACGTTTATGGGAAAAGGCATTAACATAACAGGTTTGATTTTAGTCCGACCAGGGTAGTTATTTTGATACATAACAGTTGATCTCATATTGTTGAACTTGTTTCAACTGTAAATTTGTCGCGACAATAACTGAACGGGCGCAATACCATTACAAATTATCTACTAAATTAACAATAACAATCAAAAGTCAAGTGCCTTTTCAACGGTTTTGGAGATAGAAACCTTCTAAAATCAAAAACAAATGTGAATTTTGAGTTAATTAAAAGCAAACAGTCTATTCACGGCTCGTATTGTGCATAAAAACATCGTCAGGAAATCTGCACATCTGTGTTTCCACATATAAGACTTATTCTACGATTGTATGACGTCGGTCAACCCACACTTGGCTAGCATCGTGGTTGAGGGCCCTATCGCGCTACTTTAGGATAGGTTCGAGCGCCTTCTAATGAGGAAAGAGACATAAACCACCATAAGTTTTCTCAGTAATCTGGACACGTAACACCTGCGGTACAAATCTATTTTTAAAAAATCTAGATACGTTCCTTACTAAAATAAATAATAACCCAAGACATGCCACGCTGGGCCACACAGCGTCATCTAGCCCCAAACTAAGCCGGAGCTTGTACTATGGGTACTAGACAACTGATAAACTTACTTAGATTTTTTTTTGTAAATAAATACATATTATACAAGAAAACACCCAGACCAATACAAACAGAGATGTTCATGCACACAAATGTTTGTAGTGTGTGGGGATCGAACCCTTGGGTCAGAAGGCAGAGGCCACTAGCAATTGAGCCACCGAGCCAGTCTGTACCTACACTTATTAAAAAAAATATAATTTCTATTTTGCATGAATGATGTGGTGTTCCAAAAAATAAAACGTAAGTAGTTAGTGGGGAGTTACGTAATCTCTACTGTTTACGAACCATTGCCTTAAGAGAATCCAATTGTTAATTACTTAAAGTTAAGAGCTCTTAGATCCGGTGACAACTGGAACTCTAAGCTCCGAACAGATTGAGGATTTTATCTATTCTTTAAAGAACTAACACTATAAGAGGAGCGCTTCCTTGAGAGCTCCTAACCCTTGCAAATGGAATGGCAAAACAGCAGTTCTAGTAGATAATTTATTTGTAACGCGTATTTACTTGTTCCAGGGGGATTTCAACAGTGGATCCGTGAAACTTTTTAGGGGACCGTAGTAAAATAGCAAAAGGAACAAAGAATTAGTTTCGTATATTAGCTAGTATGTCACAGCCTTCGTACGAAGACTTTGAAAAGCACGATAAACTATACAACGAAGAAGTAAAACTTTAAATTTCAGACACCTACCAGACTAACTTGAAAGCTGATACTTGATCGGACTATAAAAATAAGAAAACCTGCTAATCACTTTAGCCAAAAACAAAGAATATTTATGTTATATTTTTGGGCGTCTGAGTCAGCAATTGAGTTTCAATCTTTAACTGGTTTTGTGGTAAGGCCATAGAACCCTGAAAAAATACATAACATACCTACACAAAACATATTTTGTTAACTAAAGCCAAGAAGAATGTACGAAGTAACGTAGATAACAGACGTTCTCAAAATATGTGAAATATTAAAACGAATTTCGAGGCATCGATCACTGTCCCGGCTCAGACGCTAAGATGCCACGACGTTGCCTGATCAGCCAATCAATCAAATATTAATTCTTTCCTAAATCTGAGCCTGGCTTCGAATAATGTATGTAACGTAAACATTCACTTATCTTACCCGCTTACCATAGAAAGGCGAGGCTTTATAAAGCGTAGGTTTGTATTGTTTTCGACGAGGGAAGAAAACAATCTTGCATTTTGTGAAAATAATGTGAACTATTCTTTATTTCAGGCTGCAGCAAGCGACTTCACTCTTGTGAATAACAATCATGTGTGAATATCCCTTTAAATTATACCATATGTGTAGAGTTTCATTTAAATCCGTTCAGTGGTTTTCGAGTGAACGAGGAACGAACAAACATTGGCTTTTTTAAAATTAGTAGGGAGTAGGAGTTTCGTGATCAGTATTGTAGCCAGAATAATCGAACAGGCCAACATGGCGGTGCAAAACGCACCACGCAAGACTTCCAACTATCAAGATGAATCTTAAATTAGTGCGAGATGTACGATGATGAAAAATTGCATGGTACTAGATTAACATTTCTTCCGAATACTCACCGTGATATATACAGTAGAAAATGCATAAAAACGCAACATTCCTGCGAAAAAATAAAGCGCCTGCGTAAGAATAAAGATAAAGGGCTCTAGCTTGTACAAAAGTATTTATTTACGAGTATTATAAGGATGATATAACCGACAAAGTTGCACCGATTTCCACCTGTGTTGCTGCCTATACATATTTTATCCTCGCGTGCACACTGCATACTGCGCTGCATATGTACCTACAGGCCGATGCAGCTAGTTAGGGTACGTGCTAAGTTTTTAGTGCCTGCAGCAAAGTGCCAACGGGCACAAACCAGATGTTGAATTTAATTCGCTCTGCAATTTCGCTTGATAGCATTTTCTGTGTTGATTCGCTTGAAGAGTTCACGATTAATTTATCAGATAATTAAGATTTGATATTAAGTGTGCATGGTCACTAAACATTAATTAAGTATTACTATTAATTGGGTACTGTTATATTATAGTACCTACTATTATACTACTATACCGGTATACTATATGGTAGTACTAAAATATTGAACTATTTAAGCAACAATATATTAATACTCTTTATTGCAGATACTTTTTGGCACACTACCCTATTGCTAGTTTCTGCTTAGCCCAATGGTTGACTGGTAGAGAATGCCTATGTGGCATTAAGTCCGACTTTTGTACACTACTTTACTGTGCAATAAAGATTAAATAAATACAGTTGACACACAGTTGAAAAGTTATTTGTGAAAGTTGACAAAAAGGGGCAGGTTAATGTTGGTGGCTGTAACAGAAGGGGCGGAAGGACCGCTTTACTCACTGATGAAATACTCGATTTCGAACGAAACTACTCGTACTTGTATTCAATGTTAGGCAACAATTTGTATGGTGGTTACTTTGATCACCCAATTAAGGGATAGTGGTTCCTCAAGGCGAAGCTGCGGTCAAGAGGACGCTTAACGATATAACCAGTAGTATGTGGGTAGTAATATACATATATTGGTAAATTCAGGTAAACATAATACTGGTAATAGGGTAATTTCTTGGTAGAATCCACTTTACGAACACGGGTGGTAGTATCTTTATTATTATTTACTTTATTATTATAATTTTATTTACTTTTGTACATACTTGACTATTCATAAGTGCTTGTTTTAAATCTATATGAATAAGGTATTTTCTGTTCTATTCGACTATAGTAAAATCATCCTATTATATGCCTACTTTTATATAATTTTGTAGACTACATATTTTAAAATACTTCTTATATTCGTACTTCTTTAAGCTATCTACAAGCTTCTAGATTCTAAATAAAAAGCGAGACAAGGTGTCTCTCAGCGGAATTTCAATAGAAAAATACTTCCCAGCCGGCGACATCACATTAAACTTCTGAATAAAAAGTTGGTACTCCTGCGAGATGTCATTTCCTTTACAGTTTGATTCGAAACCTTTGTGCCCTCAACTCGCACAATATTGAACTTTATTCTCAGGCAAAGAAAATACTTTATCTATTATCAAGGAACAGATTGCACGTGTCAAAGAAAAAGTGTCATGTCTAGGATAATCGACCTTAGTTCTACGTGTTAAAGTGTTATTTTCTTTGTTGCGTTGCGATGAACACGTGTCGAAGGCAGGCTGCACGTGCAAGATGCGCCCGCGCACCATCTGCCGCTAACTAGTGTTGTCTGCATATCGACTATACCGTGATGTCGATAGTAAGTCAAAGTCTTTATTTGCGAAGAATGTAGGATGTTGAAAATTTACATAATAGCAAATATTTTAAGATTTTATGACGAACCTCAATGAATGACGACCTGGTTGGCACAATGGCTAGAACGTTAAGCCTAAAAGCCTAAGCGAGAATGAACCGAAGATTCCGGGTTCGACTTCTGGTCGGATCAATTAAGTGATAGACATTTCTGAATTGTCTGCCCAGTAATCATCTAATTATACTTAGTACAAGGGAAACCTAAGTTTGAAAGGTGGTTGGGTACATAATTCTTAACACACTGAGAGGGTAAAACAAATACCATTATGTTTCATAAAGGCGAATTTACTAAATATAGTTTCGTGTGTGGATCAAGAAATAGGTGTACCTATTATTTCACATAATTATTCTTTAATTAAAATCAAAGTAGGTACAGAGGTTTGTTAAACATTTTATTTACCAGTTCACTGCTAACAATTCAACATTAATGTAATAATTATGTTTAAAAATGCAATGTTAAGTATAGCAAAATTACCGATATTAATTTTGGAGCAGGTTCACTGACTGCACCACACATGGTCGAGGATCATGATGAAAAACGAGAACCGATTATCCATGGAAACTTTTTGTGATGTATTATTTTAGGAGATGCTATTATAAGACCTGTGCTCAAGAACTTTTAAAGTAAAATTCAGTTAGGAAAATTATCAACATACAATTATAGACTTCTCGATAGGAAGGTAAAGGCTACAATGCTGCAATATTTGTACATGAAATAGATACCTACAAATATGTAATATCACTTCGTTTTCTTCATTGCACAAAAATATTTACAGAATAAATTATTAGACTTATTGACTAACAATAAGTAAGTAGTCTTCTCAAAGCAAAGAAAGAAAACTGAAAACTGTATTGTCATCAATTTACCTGTAGCCTTTTAAAAAAGCATATAGGTATGTGTGGGTGTTAAACAAAACATACCTAATAGGGTATAACCTACCTTGGTCGGTTTTAAACATACCTACCCATATATAATTTAAAGCGATCCCGAAACAATTACAAATATTCCAAATTCGCAACCCATTAAACTTTGAACTCGGCCACATCCGAAACTGCAGAGTCGCGTAATTCTGTCACCGACTAGCGAATTTATTACGGTCCGCGACCCTCTTAAACAATCTTATTTTACTACACCCTCAATCGTCTACATAAAAATTCAGTTTTACTTAGCTAACAGAATATTATTGGCATACGACAAGTTATAGTATATTGTTGAAACTGCAAAAAGGTTGTAGTAAAAATACCGAAATTTAACCTACGTCATTTTCTTGATTGTCTTGTAGAAGTGAACCAATATGTCCCTTGGTCTGGCTTTAACTTGAAGAGTACTTTACCGGTTACATTAATATTTTTTAAAGGATTGGAAACTTGAGCAAAATTTCTTTAAAAAATTGGAAACGGTGACTATTTATACTACTACACCTTCGTTTGTTTTGACAGTTCAATCAAGTTAACAATGACGATAGTTTGATGATATTTCATACGAAAGAACAGTCGAATTTACCCTTATTTTTATAAGAAACTGCGTAAACGACTTTCATCCTTCTATCCCACCCACTATACTTGCATCTAGATTTCATCTAAGATCGTAAAACACGTCAAAATATCTTATGACCCGTATTCCTTCAAGATAGGGCAGGGTAAACACATTTAATCGCTCGTCCCATGTCAATAACCCTCCGATAAAATCAAACAGTGTCCTGTTTATCTTAAAAATTGGGACATACACGTTTTATAGTCGATGATAAAGTAAAGGCAGATAATTCTCTGTACTTGCCCACCAAATGGAGTACTACCTAAAGAGAACCACAAATATGTATAATTATTGTAAGTAGAAAAATCTTTATTTTTTAGCGCAACGACAGAGGTAAAATTCATTGGTTTAATTACATAATAAATACAAATCTATCTTATTACCTACTTAGTTTTTTATCATTTTCTCTCAATCACTCGTTTCATAATTTTATACGATTCAAATAATCCGAACAATCTCTAAATCATCTCTAGGTTAATGATTTCTTAAATGGAGCTGTCTTTGAATCAAACTCTACATCGTCTGCTCTTTAGTGCAAATTAACGTCGTCGTACCGCCGCAGAAATCATCTCATTCGCAATATTTAATAAGCAAACTTTATACACGCTTCCATCTCAACTGTCGAGAGGCCGTATCCGGACACGAAACAATAGAGGACAGACATGTTACCTCCTGAAATGCGGGTATTCCATCCTCATTTCAGAAGCTAACATAATTAAAGGTGTTTTGACAGTGTATTCCAGTTTACAACAGCTCTGATTCATCTGCTAAACTAACACGCGCTGTGTAACTAAGAGCCTCGTTAATCGCAGCCTGTCTCAAGAGGTTGCTTCAGAGGTGCCGACGCCGTGAGCCCGACATACTACGTCATAAACACTCTGTGAGCTACCAATGGGAATTATGTGTCATGGCAAAACATTTGAGATATATCCTTGTGTAGTCGCGAACGAACTAGTTCCGTCTACTAAAGATCTAAATGCAGCATAATAGATATGCTGCATTTAGATCTTCAGTACGTGACAGACGAGCGTAGAAGATCTTTGGTTACACAATTGAAACTATGTAGTTAGTTTAGAACCGGCGACATAGATTGAGCGATCCTGTCGCGAACGAAAAAGCGAGTAAATACTTGGATGCCGATATCTGAGACTGACAAAAGTCGCTTCAAGGAATCCCGTTTTTGCGGAATCTTTATCACTATGAATTTTGGGGCAGCATAACATTGCTTTTATTTTTATTATTAATATGATAAACAGAGTAAACAAACGCCGATCGAAGAAATATTATATGCAAGTGACCGAATACATACAATATCTTATCTCTGAATTCTCCGTAGTACAACAGAGAATAGATACATCGAAAGGTTAACCTAGTTTATACGGGACGTATCGAGATCGTGGTGGAAAAGTAACCATATTTTTTTAAGTTTGTGAAAACATTTGTTTGTTTTTGGCTAAGTCCGCAAGGTAAATATCTTATTAATAAAACAAGAAAGAACCTTTCATCAAATAAAATAATAATAAAACTTCAAAGAAAAACGTATTAGCGAGTCATTGAAGTACCTAAATGTTAGACCATAATGGTTCATTAAGTTCACTGCTTCTTTGCCTAAATTTACCTACATTTTAACCACGCCATCCAATCATGGCCTGCATTTTGACATTTTAAAGACTTATTTTCAACAAAAAAATTACTGAGGCAAGGTAAACTATTACTTCTAACAGAATAGTCCTCAAAAGCAGCCCCTCTACGTAAACAATGTTTAACCTAAATGGGATTCAACCTGTCTCGGTATCGGTACTAAGGCTATGATCTCCAGCAAATGTATGGAGGTTTATGCATGTGCAATATTCGAGTTACACAGGTAAAGGACTTAAACTATGAATGTACGCACGCATGAGGAAGCAGAGAAATAAAGGAGCAACTTACTGCGAATTTCTCTGACAATCGTATAATCCAACTCGCATTTCGGGATTGTATAATAGTAATTGTTAGGTAAATGTACACCACTTACTGTACTGAGTTACCATCTGTTAATGACAGTTTCTGTCACACCTAATGGTTTACAGAAGGTTATGTAGGTAGAGCCTTAGAATAATAAGATTAGATAATAACTACATTAGACTCAATTATACAGCTAATAACTATAATACTGGTTTACAGAAGGTTATGTAGGTAGAGCCTTAGAATAATAAGATTAGATAATACCTACATTAGACTCAATTATACAGCTAATAACTATAATACGTGCAGGTTTGAAATTGTTTGACTCCATGCGATCTATTTCTACCATCAAGTCTGCTCCAATTAATATTTACCAACGTAGAAACATCATTAATTTCTAGTGTTATTAATAAATCTGTTGTTCCAGGTTTGAATATCAAATATTACTGCGAATGTTGGAATTTGCAAAACATACTTATTTACCATCGTATTACTAAAACAGGGTCTCCGACCTAAATCTAAGAAAACAAATGAGCAGAATAACAAAACATCCATGTTTTCATTGTCCGGAATAGTAAATTTCCGTTAGGTAAACGAACAGCCTACGCCGGGAGCCTACGAGGGATGGAATATTACATTCCAACGACTACGGACGTATAACATAAGTAAAGTATCTGAAGTCACCTTGAATCATGACGATTTTGTCATCATACCAGCACTATTAAGGTTCGTTCTTGGCTTCCGAAGCCTTTCTACTTCCACCCTTGTTATACAAAAGTATAACAGTAGATGTTCATTGATATTTAGACAATTTAGGCCTTTCTTTTTAGGCAAGAATCAACACCGTCCACGACATTCGCAACTCAAATCGAGTAATGGGGTCGCTGCCTGCCTTTTAAATAGGAGTACGCTCGTCTCTTGAAGATTCCCAAGTCGTAGCTGTTCGGAAAGACTTGTCGCAGAAAGTTGGTTACAAAGCGTACAGTGGAGGATCGCCAAACATCGAGATGATGAGGATGGACTTGCAATCGGTTACGTGTGTATCTCACATTTGTGTAAACTTGAAGTAACTACTCTTCGCTAAAAAACCTTACACAGAGACCCGTTGGACTCTACAAAGCTGTAAGTGTAAATTTGCCAAAGAAAATGGCTCCAATAAATGTCGCATACATCACGAAGCGCTCTATCGAATCGTGAGAAGATCTGGCACCAAGGCTCTTCAGATTATTTTTTCTTTCTTTCTTCTTTATCTACCTTTACTATCGCACTGCTGCGCAAAGTTCTCCCTCAAGCTTTTCCATGGTTCTCTGTTTAAAGTCAGATGGAAGATTATTTCATCGATTTCAAAATCTGAAGGGTGAGAGTTTTCGATTTTGTTGTTGTCTTCTTAATCCCACAGGGTAGCACGGCGGTGGCATCGGACAAGTAATTGATTTGGTTACCTGAGTTTTAGCGACTTGGGTCTCGATCAGGTGAAGAGAAGGTTGTTCTATTATAAAAAAAAATTACGTTCATATAACTTAGATACATGGGCTAACTCACCCAAGATACAGTACTATTTTTTTTTAGCAAATTCTAAGTTATTGCTAAGTTATTCTAAGTTAATAGCAATAGCTTAAAATTTGCTAAAGACGATACTGTATCTTTTAATGAAAATCCTTTAGGTATATGTAGTTTGTTATCTATTCAGCTAGTTCAGTATAGGAACTTCTAACGCCTCGAAACTTTATATTATTGTTATGAGCGAGTTCATCTGCAGACGCATTCGCTCAAATTCTTGCTCAAAGTACACTCAACAACAACTTGTCACGTGTAGAGTGGCTATAACTCAAAAACTTTTGAAGTAGCAGTTTTGGTGAGCTCAATGGGCCATTCTTTATGATTTTGGTTTACTAACGTTATTTATTTTACTATAGCTTTCATTGTTACATAAATAATGTAGACATAAGTACATAGATAGGTATATTCCTTAGTTGTTGTAGACATTGCTTAGCAATCAATCCTATCTTCCGATTGTAATTAATAATGTATGTAGGTACATTTATTGTTGATCCCTTCGTCGGCTCTCATAATACCAGTCTAAGTTATCTATTTTTTGATCAGATCACTATATTTGATAGCAGGTAGATTAGATATTTATTACACACCATACAGTTCTACTTAAAACTAGTTATGACAGACATTTGTTACCCAATTTAGACGGTCTTATCGTTATAAGCGATCTCTGATGTTGTATGTAATTAGAACTGTAATTAGGTTATCTTTTATTGTTGCCGTAATTTTCTTCTTCTCATCCTGTCGACGGTAATCTAAACCAATTCTGACTAGTATTCAGCCACACGAACCGCATCTCCGCTGTAAATTTTATTTAGATTATGGGTAAATCCTCCAGGCGTGTTCCCAAAAGGACGAACAACTGGAGAGGCCTATGTCCAGCAGTGGACTGCGATATGATCATGATAATGAGATTTTCTCTTCATTACAGATTCAGTAAATGCATAAACTATTCAGTTATTGTAAGTATTTTCCACGCTGACTGTACTCAACTATTGGCGTATGCCGTTGTACGAACGGCGTACAACGGCATACGCCAATAGTTGTACGCCGACGTAGTACGCGAAATTTAAATTCTTATACAGTAAAATTGGAAATTTTCTCGGAAAATGTATTAAAATCTAGAGGTTATTGATGGAACAGGATTTTTATTTAACGAAACTGAGCATCTGTTGTCATAGATAAATGGTCGTGGATTATATAACCAAAATGTCTATTCTAACATTTCTGGTTGCTTATAAACTCTTATGTACACTTTTTTTACTTATAAAAAGTAAAGGTATGTCATAAAACATCTGACGACTTTACATAGGTGGATCTATGAACTGAGTAAGAGCCTTATGCTTGAGTAAGGTTTATTACTTTTTATAAGGGACTATGGAAACGTAAGTAAGTAAGTATTGATAGTGTTGTGGATAAAATCAGAGAAAAATATAAAAAGGTGAAAACATGAAACGCCAATTTCGGATGACAACTAATTTATTCTTTTTTACAAACAAATATCAAAACCTCAAATAAGTCGGCAACATGGCGCCCCCCGTGCACAGCACTAATTAGGAAGCCGACTATAAACAGACGTCGAGTTGGCCACCACTGCCAGCCGCTTCACAGGTCGCCGATGACGATGTCAAGTCAACCACCCGGGTAATGTCATACTTGCCCGGGTGAGCGCGTACCACCCACCCTCTGGGCCAGGTGCCGCGTGGGAGGTTGCCGTCTGCCACAAAAACCAAAATCTCCCACTTTGACGGGAGCTGGAGCTGGCGACGCAATCTGTGGACGTGGGGTTAGCTGTGGCAAATATTCCTTAACCCATCTGTGCCAAAAATGATCAGCTAAGCGAAGACCCCTACGCCAGCATACTCGACGAATAAGGTCTGCGTCGTCAACCCGCGCCAGGTGGTGGTACGGCGATGAAGTGCCTAAGAGGAAGTGACTGGGAGTGATGGCTTCCTCGCCGTCCGGCTCGTTGGAAACGTGCGTCAGGGGACGCGTGTTGACCAGCGCCTCGGCACAATGTTGCGGATAAAATCAGAGAAAAATATAAAAGGTGAAAACATAAACGCCAATTTCGGATGACAACTAATTTATTCTTTTTTACAAACAAATATCAAAACCTCAAATAAGTCGGCAACAGATAGTCTATGTTAAAGTTTTTGTAAAACTAGGTCCAAAATACCACAACAAGAGAAACAAGCCTAACACCAACGTATTCTATTCAACAATTCGCACTTTACCAAGAGCAACATAATAGACCCTACTAATTTACTTTTACACGCGCATAACTTTGCCCCACTGGACCCAAGTTAAACTATTACCATTTTTTCTGCCCAACTCGAAGGGCTCAGGGTCCAACAACTCACCCGGGGGCCAAAGCAGCTCATTATCATTCATCCACCGCTCTTCGTTTAAGTTTCTTCACCGTGTTGCATATTAATTTGTTCGCAAAAATAAACTCCGTTACTCCCGGTGACTAATTGGCGTGGAATTAAAATGTATTTTGTAATGTAAGCCTGGTGAGAGCCGGCCTGCGTGTGGATGATCCTGTGTCGACTTTCTCTGGTCCGTGTATTAAAAATTTAAATGAAGTGTGCTTGTGCTAGGGATGGCAAACTTTGAAACTGTAGTTGTTTAATTAATCATAAGGTTTAGCCCTTTGAATTTCTTGAAAAGTTTGAAACCTTTTTAAAACCTCAAAAATAGTTTTTTAAAATATTCTTTTTAGGATCTCTAAAAAACGATAATAGTACTTATAAGTATCTACTTTAGTAAATAAAAAAAAGTTTACAATCCTAAAAGCACCCTTTTATGATTGTAAACTTGTATGGCTTGCTGAAAAACAAAAACCTATTTGTAGCGTCTTTTAAGAATGTTTTAGGAGCTCGACATTTTTTTGTTTACTTATAACAAACATAAAAAGATTTAGGTACCTCTAAATAATTGGAAGAGCTTGCTTTATACCTATTGTATAGGGGTATTGGGTATATTTATTGCTATTTGCCACAACTAAATAACCAAAATAAATTAAAATAAACATAAAAAGAAATTCCAGCGCATAGAAAAGAACCTTTCAATACAAAATGTAACCAACACATACACTTCCGAACTTACTAAGACGAAGGCGAGCCGAACTCTAAAGTCCTTGATACACAATTTTACTACCACGTCTTGAATTTAATGGGATTAATCTTGAAATTGAGCACCGTTCCCTGATGTTTGTTCGGGCGCGACTCTGCGACTCCAAACTAACTCTACAATGTGTTGTGGAGTTGGTGCCAACTATTGCCATATATTACATTTAATAGCTAACGAAGTAGCGTCGACGTTTATCAAATTTCTGAACTCCCGTGCTGCTTATTATGTTGTAGGCAGTTGTAACGAAGTCTACAGTTCGGGCCAAAAACTTAGCTAATATGGCGTATTAAATAGGCGGCTTTAAGTTTTACCTTCGTCGTAGACACACTTCAATTTTGGAACATTAACTTTACTTAGTTGTGAAACAACTGGGTGGGTGGTTGGATTATGACGCTTGCAACAGTGCCAAATATTGGAAAATTCAAAACAATATTCCAATTTTGGTTCCATCAAATGGGCATTTTTGCACAATATGTGTTCTCAACTTTTAATCTTCTGTTTTCAGTTCTGCTTCCCGTTTCTTAAAAGTGCGCACAATGCTTTGGCATCGTTTCGTGTTTTTCAAGTTTTCTAATAAATATTAACATATTTTTATTGTGTCTTTTTATATTCTCAAGTTTTTCGAAGTGATTTAATGACTTGGCACTTATTTAAATTGATAATAACTTGATAGTTATCTAACTTGTTAGTTAATAACTTGACAGACATGATAATGATGCACACAAATTGTTATACAGCGCGGGGATCGAAATCGCGACCACTGATGAGAGGCAGCATTCCCTACCACTGACTAAAACTGTTCGTCACTAAATATTTATTATGTAAGTCAAATTCCGTATTGTTAGTGTTAGAGGAGAATAATCAACCGCTGCGGCACAGCACTATTCGCCACGCTCAAGAATCACCGCACTAACGTTGACAGTTGAAGTTTGACGTACCGGTGACACTGACAGCTGTCATCGAGTCCCCGCCGATTATTACTTTTCTATAGCTCTGGTTAAATGAGTGTTTGTAATTGGATTGTGTAAATAAATACTTTCAGATTATCAATTCTTGTGTTAATATTAGGGATCAAGAGGTGACTAAGACTCTAGAGCCTCTTCAACTACGTAGAGACATTGCCAGTCTTAGCCTTCTCTACCGTCTCTACAATGGGGAATGCTCCGAAGAGTTATTCTGACTAGTCCCATCCTCTCGTTTCCACTCCCGAACAACACGTGCTAGACAGCGTTGTCATCCGCATACCATTTGGACAATAGTGGCGCGTACCAGGAGGTTTAGTTCCTAGTTCCTGTCCCGTGCCATTAAGTGATGGAATGCCCTTCCAGCTCATGTGTGTCCTTCCTCTTACAATCCTGGGTTCTTTAGACGGAGGATACGGCATCTCAGTGGGCCTTCAGGGTGAGGGCGACAGGCGCGGTGGGTTTTCTCTGGTGTGCCTGTCGACCTAGCATTTGGTACTCACGACCGGTTACCATCAGGTGGAGGGAGGTCATCCCGAACGTTCCTATTATGAAAGCCATTCCTAAGAAGAAAGGGGGAAAGCCGACGAATCCACGTGTTCCAGTAATTGCATTTTTATTTCCATTACATTGTACCTAATTACTTTGTCAGCCCTGCGTGTGCGAGGGCGCTTGATCCTGGACGTAATGAGTGCTCGGGCTGGCCCGCACGGGTGATTAAGAACCAGCTTGATTACGTTATTACATAGGTTCATTACACTTTTACTTTTTTAATAACAACATTTTACGTCACATCATTCTGATCTAAGTTTGCAATCTCAGAGTTCCTGATTAATCTAAAGGTTAACCCTCTTAGAAAACCCTAGAGAATTAATGTATGTAATTAACTAATGTTGGACAATATAGGTATTTATCACAGCAGATTTGAATCTCAATTTATTATAATATTTTATTATATTACATACTAGCTGTGCCAGCGGCGTCGCTCGCGTGGATATCGGGTTTCAAAAATAACGGACTTCCATATAATACCCATCTATACCTTGTGCCTAAGTTTTAAGTTAGACCTCTAGCAATACATTGGTGAAAACCGCATTCGATTCTATGCAGTAGTTTTCGCGTAATGCGTGTTCAAACATACAGGTTTAAATTTCTCGCGTTTTCCCAACACTTCCCGTCACTGCTCCGCTCCTATTGATTGTAGCGTGATGAAAAGTATCCTATAACCTGCCCAGGAGTATGAAGAATAATTGTACCAAGTTTCGTCAAAATCTGTTCAGTAGTTTTTTTTTCTATAACGAACATACAGACAGACAGACAGACAGACAGACAGACAGACAGACAGACAGACAGACAAAAATTTTACTGATTGCATTTTTGGTATCAGTATCGATCACTTATCACCCCCTGATAGTTATTTTGAAAAAATATTTTATGTACAGAATTGACCTCTCTACAGATTTATTATAAGTATAGATATCTGACCAGTTACTTCCCCGTAGTCGCAGCGACTTGGGCTGGGCTTCTCTTTTGCGTTCCATCAGGCATAGGGAAGCCATTACTTCGAGCTACTATGCAAAAGAATGTGAAAAACCCTTTTTAACAAATTGTAGGTGTGAAATACAGCAAAAAGATACTAGGCAATTTACACATACAGAAAGATTGTTTCTTGAAATAATTTTACAATTATTTTTTATTAATTTTATTCGTTTTTTTAACATGGCTATATGTTCTAGGGGTTGAGAACAAGGTTGAAGTGAATTATCTAGCGCCTTTATTTATTAAATTGATTAGGATTTAGCGTCCGACAAACTAAAAACAAAAAAGACAAAAATAAAATCAGGCAATTTCTAACACTCTCCAAATTAAGGGTAAGGGAAGGGTAAAGTAACTCAAGCATGCCTACAAATACAAAGCAACCCGTGCTTTGGATAATTAAAGCTTAACAGTTGACTTGCTCCGTGATTCATTCCGCATAATGATCAAGATGAGTTTAGAAAAACAACTGAATACAAAAAAAACCGGCCAAATGCGATTCGGAATCGCGTACGAAGGGTTCGGTATCATTGACTCGATTTCAAGCGTTTCAGAGTAAGGGGTATTTTCCCTCCCCGGACCAGTATTACCGGCCGCTTATGTCACTTACGGCTGGCCAGGGCAGGAAAGGAGGCCGTATGCTTGCGCTACCCGAGTCCCTGCAAGTTGCTGCCCACTGGCGACACAGGTAGTTTAGTGCCCTCCCATTCTGTGAAATAAGTTTGAGTTGGATAAACCACCCCATCTTCTCTCGGATACGTCGTGAAAGTGCACATTCCCCTCCCCAAAAAAAAAGATTTCATACGTTTATCTGGTGGTGATTCAAATTTCGGTCAAAAAGTTGCAAAATATGCCTGTCGACCTAACATTTGGACCCCACGACCGCTTACCATCAGTCATTCTGAACGCTCTTGTTATTAAAAAAAGACTTTTATTGTTTAACAGTTATCGAATTGTCTTTCTGACGCTTTTGCGCAAAAACAATTTTAGTGCGAGAACAAGCCCCTGCAAAAAGACGTTGCATCGAAAATCGCTAAAATCGAATGTCGGACTCGCGAACACGCTCTCGCGAAATCCTTTCACATGTGTTATGCTACCTTACGTATTGTTTAGCCAGGTCGACGCTAGGTGAGCGTTTAAAAGCTGACGCTGAAAGGATTAATTGCCCGCCGCCTTAGCCACGCCCCCGGCTGGCAGTTATAAATGGTCCCAACATCGGAATTACAATTTCGTGGCTGTAAAATAAATTTCGCTATTTGAATGCCGGTTAGCCACTTCGCTAACAAAGTTTTGGGAAACTGTCTGTGTCTAATTAATTTGTTTTTGTTTTTTATCTCACTTTCTGAAGCCTCAAATATTGTTGACTAATTAAGTTACACGAAAAAGTTTTTATTTTTCATCTACATAATATTCTACAAAGGTAAGTAAGTAGAAGTAGAAGTTAACTATACTATCTATAGGCTTGTAGGTAGCCTA
This sequence comes from Conogethes punctiferalis, assembly GCA_031163375.1. Lineage (NCBI taxonomy): Eukaryota > Metazoa > Arthropoda > Insecta > Lepidoptera > Crambidae > Conogethes > Conogethes punctiferalis. Next base: position 41,759 of record CM062079.1, on the reverse strand, counting down.
TGAACGGGGGTGCAACAAAGAGAAGCCTCCTCGAGTGGCAAACTGCTACTAATCTCCTTCGGGAGATTGGTAGTAGTGGGTCCTGGCGCACCCTGGGCAACGGCGGGTGGTAATCTCTTAGAAGATTGCCACCCGACGGCTAATTCTCAACGAGGGGGACGGGCTTGCTCGTCCCGCCTCGGGCAGCTGCGCGACGTGGGCGCGCAGCCTGGTTGGGCCGCTTCGGCGGCGGAGTTGGTGTTTGCATAATAAAGGGATGCATGTTGGTGCTTGGCACCTGTCGAGCTGCTTGGCAGCGTGGTTTGTCGGCGATGGTCGCAGAGGAAGAGGAGTGCCCTTCGGGGGACCTCGCAGTGTATCGTTGCTGTCCTCCCTATCTTCTGCGACCATTGCCGCCGGACCCATTTGGAGGAGCCGGTTGACGGCGTCTGTCAGGCTGCGGACGCTGTCCTGGCTGCGCACTTGTGCGCTCTGGGGGGCCCTTGTGGCCGTGGAGTACTCGGACGCGACAGTGGGTGTTGGCCATTGGCCGTTTCTTCCCGGACGCGACCTGGTGGGCGGCGCATTTCAGCCGCGGCGCGGCGGGTTCGGCGGCACGGTTCTCGTGACCGTCGGACGGGTCGTTGACCAACCGACCGCGCAACCTGTTACCCCTGCCGTTCTCGGCAGGGGCCAGGGGGTCTACCTTAACCGGTTGGCCCGAGTGGAGCAAACCACAGACCAAACCACCTGTTACCTCTGTTTCGGCGGGGGCCAGGGGGCTTGCCTTTACTGGTTGGCCCAAGTGGAGAAAACCACAATAAAAATCCACCGTGTGGTGGCGACTGCGCGCCCGACGGGGTCCAGCGAGGGTTGGTGTGGGGACATCTCCCTTGCCTTGCACGGATTCCGTCCTTGGAGGAGGGAGACGGCCTTTTCAGGCCGAATCCCTGGGCTGCCCCAAGTGGGGGAGCCGGCCGGATCTGCCTAGCAGACGACGCTGATGGTGGCGTGGTGGTTGTGGCTCTGCCTGTCCCACGTCATCATCACCCAAGGCGCATTGGCGGTGACGACCGGGGATTTTTTAGTGGGTATTCTCCGTCTCGCTTCCATCTAGAGGCGGAGTGAGTCCCACATAACCTGCTGCTTCCCCGAGCAGCAGGTATGCGTAAATTTGCATTTTTACCCGGTGAAACAAAAAAAAAAAAAAGGTAGCCTATGAACGGATGCGAAATACGATTTGATAAAAACACAATCGCATTCATATAGTGGATAGCGATGGATAGCCCCCAACTTAAATCAGTTGATAAAACGTCAAAAAAAAAATTGACATTTGAACTTAATAATTAAACGTATTGTGAAGACAAAAGACAACCATTGTAACACCATGGGGTAGAAAAGAGCAGGTAACTATAAAGTTTCCTGCCGGCTCCTCTCCTAAGAAATCACGACATTTCGAACAGAAGTTAAAATCAAAATATTTTAATTTTATAACTTTGCACTTTTACTATTTGTAAGGCCTTTTTTGAAATCTCTACAAAAGATATTAAAACTTGACTTGTTTTAATTATAAGTTAGGTATATCAAAAGAAGAAAGAATGAATATAATTATCTACGGAACCACTGAGCCACCATAATCTTGTTACCCAATTTACTTACATTCCTTGTTAAGTCTTCTATCTACATTAGATCACAATGGCTTACCTGTAGATACATAATAAGTGTTATCCAATGTACTAAAGACAGCGTTGCGTCGCCACAGTCCACCCGACGCAATTGCGTACCCACATCCATCTCTTCCAAAATACAAACACAATAGAAAGGTTACCTGCCGCGACATTGTCCGACATTATCCTATGAGCCTTTATAACACTAACACCGCCATATATTACAAACATCTATGAGTCCTGTCAAAAGACTCTCATACAATGTCGCCTCATTGTCTCCTCGCCCTTGTCAGCGAAATTTTACCTGGAAACACGTTAGACGAACAATTCGGGTACAAGCAGGTGATTCGCTTCTGGCGTGCCTCTTGTCTATTGGAGTGATTAAATTTTGGAGGCCGAGGATCGAATATCAGCAGGCGAAGGTTGAAATTTCGAATGCCTTTAGTACGGTCTTGATATTGAGTGTAATATTGATGTCATTTCGTTTACTTACAGATAGAACGTTGCAGATACATTTGGAAATACTATCAGGGACTAAGTAGTAAAACAATTTTCTCAGAGTGTTGTTAGAAGGCGATTTATACATTGTTTAATGCCTCCAAGCGACCTTATTTGATTTTTCTAATAATAAATAAAATAAAAAATTAATACATTAATTAAATGCGAAGGTTGCTGAAGCAGACGAGTGCTCGAAGTGTTCAATCCCGTTTCTTAGTTTTATGACTTTAGATAGGTACCTATTCATTCATGAAGAAAGAGGTGTTTCACGATGGAAGTCTGGTTTATCACTACTTTAATATTACTAATTACAATGTCTAATACGCTAACCTAATTGGACTTATCCATCGAATAAAATTTCATTTTATAATCGAATGATCAAATCTACTTATAAAACTCAATCATGCAAACCGTTTGATTCAACTCATACGTGTAGCAAAAATGATACGCTCCAGTTTGTTTGTGCACGCTACTGCGATATGGAACATTGTTTCTATTGTTCCCCAGGGCACATATTTGCAGGAATATAGTTGAATCTGGGAACATGTTCAGCGATTTTTCGAAGCCTCAACGCGAATCGTTTGAATTCCTTTGCTAACTTTTGACCCAATTTAATTTTCTTTCATTGCACAGGTACAAATCGTCGTAAACTTGTTTACTTGTAACGGCGTCAACAAAAGCAGTCGAATCGGAGAACACTGTAAATTGAGTTTAACTACCCAATTTGCACCGTTCCTCGACTTCAATGAAATACATGTTTATGTAAATCAAATCTCAAAACAGTATTAATGACATAATACTTATGAGTCAGAATCTTACAAGGAGAGAAATACAAAGGACTAATCTCATAACCCCTAGCCCAGTTTATTGGATTAAATTTAAATACAATGACATTTAAATCATTTTATAGACTGGTCACACATACCTACACAATTTGCAATATCTCTGGTGTGATAGAAAATAACGATTTCGATTAATCAAAAATTCTCCATTTTACGCTCTAAAAACCTTTCTACTAGCCAAACATAGTTCTAGATCAAAGGAAAATATCCTACACATAAGTTTCGATATCCCTTTGTAAATATGTGGCATACATCGATGCATCTTTCATTGCGTCGATTTAGAAGTTTGAGTTAGAATAAGAAAAAAAGATATTAGTGTTTTATGTATGTTGCATTGTTTTTTCCGGTATAAAAAGGTAATCCCCAGCGATAGGCTTGCGCAGATCTGATCTGAACAAACATTACAAATTGAAGTAGCCCTGATCCATCAGATCTATTAAACGGAACTACAAAACCGGCAATCTCTTAACCCCTGAAACAGAACTGACTCAGCCATCGCTGGGCATCAAACCCGACGTGATATCGATACCACCTAGACGTGTGCACTCAAAGGAAATTAGTCTTGTGTAGCCACTTGGCGTCAGACGCTGTTGACAAGCTAAAATATTTTTCTTCACAATTTCTCAGGTTGCGTATTCGGAAAATGCGGGGAAAATGTGTAAGAATGTAAACGGGACCCCACACGGATTACGCTACACGCTCTCTTTACAAAATTAATTAGGTAGGTAAGCCAAGTATGACTCTAACGAAAATAAGTTTTCAAATTTCTTTGTTAAAAAAGCAGACGCAGCGGTTGGTAAGCGAGGAATATATTTACTTTCTTGTAGTTTATATTTTGAGAGCGTATTTTTGTCGTATGAGCGAAAATGAAAATGCAAGGCGAATTTTGTAAAATCACTCTTAAATATGCTCGGAGTAAATTTGGAGATATTTCAAGTCTATATTTAATTACTAAAGCATAAATTTATCTTCTACCTAACGCACATATCATATTCTTCATAATGATGTTATTCCCGTCGTAGTTTTGAAGCGAAAGCTAATAACAAGCCCCACGTTGGGCGCCATTTTAAAGTTACTCGACTAATTATATTTTGACTAGACAAAATGTTTGCCACTCTGCGAATTTGTACGCACATAGCTACGGTCGCTTCGGTCAAAGGTGCCTAAACTTTCCGTTGCTGGCTTAAATTGGACCATATTTCAACGTGACGAGGTGTTTGTTTGTAACGGTTGAACAATTAAACTGACTCTAACCGCTGCTGTACGTAAATGTAGAAATACGATTAAAATATAACAGCTACCAACTTTTCTGTGGCAATGCCAGAAACTCTCACATCGCCAGCTGTGACTCCTGGGATTCTAAGAGCAACTGTTAATTAATTGGTTTCCCTTGTTCCTGGCTGGTTCTCCATAAATTAATTCAAATCTACTGCGCCCAAGAGGACGCCTAACCTTCCATTTCGCGTATTAATTAATATGTCATACCGCGAACATTTAAATAAAATTGTGCGTGATTCAATTAGATCAATGGGGCATTTCATTATTCCCGATGGTTTGCGAGCGAAATCAAAATAGGTATATGGTAAAACGAGACTTACGTTTTATTATCCTGGTCTGGTCCAAATGTGTTCCTACAGTACAACATTTTTAGGATAGGCATTTATTGAAACTTGAGTTAATATGAGTATTACAGATTTTGATTTTAAAAGATTATCCTGTTGTACAACAATGACGAGGATATCTCTGTATCCCAGCCTATTGTGCGAAACATCTATAAATAGAGAATGTAAGTAGGTGTTCAGAATAAGCCGCCGAGGGATAATCTTAATAACAAAAATAAATAATAATAATAAATATAAATAACCCAAGACATGCCACGCTGGGCCACACAGCGCCACCTAGCCCCAAACTAAGCCGAAGCTTGTACTACGGGTACTAGACAACTGATAAACTTACTTAGATACATTTTTTTTGTAAATAAATACATATTATACACTAGCAGTGCCCGCGACTTCGTCCGCGTGGAATAGTTGTTATATAGCCTAAAGCCTTCCTCAATAAATGGTCTATTCAACAGAAAAAGAATTTTTCAATTCGGACCAGTAGTTCCCGAGATTAGCGCGTTCAAACAAACAAACTCTTCAGCTTTATAATATTAGTATAGATAGAAAACACCCAGACCAATACACACAGACATGTTCATGAACACAAATGTTTGTACTGTGCGAAATGATTATTACAAATAATAAAAAGGAATACGCTCGTTTTTTGACAAGCTCCCAAGTTTAATTTATTTAGTTTTATTAAAGTGCCTAAAAAACAACCAAATTTTATATTTTCTAATGTAAAAAAACGGAATATAGTTCTAAGTAAATTTTTTGGTGTGCAATAAAGAGTATCCGACATAAGGCAACTTATAGGCAAAACGGTCGTAGTCATGTAAACTGTTCTTACGAGTATCAGAGGCTTACTGTGATTCGTCTTCATAAAACTTGACGTGAACGTTAGGTGGTCGCATTTATTATGGAGGCTTACTTAAGCTCTTATCTGGATAGCCCAATGCGTGGGGCTCTGGTAGGATATATTCCCGTTAGATCTTTTACATGCTCTACAAAGTTAAGTACAGTCTGCATCAACGATATAAGTTAATGACCTAAATCGCTGAACATGACCAAAAGTAGGTGACCATCATCTTTCAAAAGTCGCTAAGACAAAATTATAGTAAAAATAGCATAACATTCTTCATCTAAAATAACATAATTGTTTAGCTCTGTCCGTAATTAAACGAAATTTTTTTTGGGTTAAATTTAAAAATGCTACTTTTGTACGAGACCTTTTTGAGAAGACCTTCACCCTTTAGCGAATGCGCTTGTAAATAGCCCTGCAGGTTGGGATCGGTTGTAAGTGATGCTCTTTCTCTCTCGCTCTCTCCTTAGCCAGTCTCAACCCTTCAATTGGAAGCCGCTTTAAAAAATTTCCGCTCGTCTCTGTTCCGTGCGACCTTTAGCCACTTCTGTCCCGTGTCCTCTTAATTTCATCGTCCGTCCCAACGCTTCTTAGGTCTTCCACGGAGTCGTTGTTTATCCCATGTTTGATAATATATTTATAAATAAATCCTTCCATCAAGAACTTTGCACAGCGAGTTTCGTGTTCGACAGCAGCAGTATGATCAAGAAGAAGCGATGAGTAACGCCCGAAGACAGTTGTTTGTCCGCCTCCGCCGTTCACAAAGCTAATTTGGTACGAAACTTTCCTCATCTCGAATATAATTTCATTAAGGCATTCACTTTAAAACGTGGCTTACTCCCACGTCAGAACACTCAAAGCAACATTTGACTCTATTGTTTTTTATATTCTGGTTCTTTTTAATTTGGCTTCCGGAAATGTTTAGAGTTTTTCTTCGGGGCCGAGTTATGAAGCCGTAATGGTCGTAATAAGGCACGGTGGCTTGATATAATTACTCTTAATATACATAATATTTCAATTAGAGTACGAGGAAAGGCTGCAATGGAACGCGATCAAGACAAAAACTCATAGCTCTGTGGTTTTGGTACGTGCCGTACATGTGATGTATTTAGAAAACTTATTTTATTCTCGGTCTCAGTACTGCCTTACTAAGCGCAAAAGCGGTATTTCAGTGAGGTAGTTTCGAGATAATTAACATTTTGAAAAAAAAAAATTTTTTTTTTGTTATTTTAACTTACACTGTTTTAAATCATCACAATATCATAGGTGTCTACTTTGTTTCCAGACCAATTTATGTCATGCAATAACGAACAAGGAATCCGTCAAACAAAAATAAAAAACAAACATAATTTCTCGCATCTTGGAATACATTGTGTGTTAATTATTTACAATATTAAACACAGATAATTAAATTTCAGACCGTTCCTCGTTTCTACACTGCAAAACAGATAAAGGCGCGAACACAAAAGGTATTTTTGGTTCAATAGAGCAGGGATTCTTTGCGTTGCTCTAGTGTGCGGACGGGCGGCCTAATCAAACGGAACTTGATTACATGGGCCCTAAGAAACCATTTTGAATAATACAAATAAGGACAAGGGAATGGGTAAACTTGAGATTGTAACGGAGACTGAACGAAGTATATTTACTGTAAAAGAATAAAGCTATGATTTATAGTTTATAAAGCTTGTTATTTGACTTTTTTTCTTTTTTATGACTCATGAAGGCAGACGAGCAAGCGATCCATTTGATTTTAAACGGTTTCCGTCGCTCATAGACTCTGAAATGCCATTGTCTATGATAAAATTAATATACCGTTCACGTGTACACAAGTATTTATTTTTAATCAATAGGATGTGTCCGACGGCCGTATTCACAAACGTTAATATTTTTTTTGTAGATGACAATTTACTTCATCATCATCATCATCCTAGCCTTTTTCCCGATTGTCTCAGGGTCGGCTTCCCAAACTGAGAGATTTGGCGAGGGCTAAGCTTTTTACACAGAGCGACTGCCATCAGACCTCCGCAACACTTAGGGTAAGCTATACCCATTCCCAGTTTAGGCGTCAGAGTTATCATCATCTCTGATATGATGTAACGACTGCTATCTGAGTTGGTAAAGATAGCACCCGGGACCAACAGCTTAACGTGCCTTCCGAAGCACGGAGGAAATCGGTGTCAAATTTTGGTCACCCATCATCGGATTGACCGCGCCAATGATTGCACAACATTTGCGATCATTGTTAAACGAACAAGACCGCGGCGCCACCGAGCTCCTCAGATGACAATTTACTTATTTGGCCTTTATTTTATTTGATTTCAAGTATTTTAATATCAATATCGTACCGCAACCAAACATACAATCCTAGCAAATTCCAAATACAATTAGTACTCAGTGAGCTTAAGCTTAGTACATACTGCACATTGTTGCAGAGTCCGCAACGAGTGTTCGGAGCTAGTTGTGTATTCCACAATCATTATAATTGGCGTTCACGGACTGCAAAAGTGGTGAAGTGCCGCTAGAGCGAGCGTTGTGTTTGTATTGCGCGAGATGATTGCCCACTGTGCTGTGCTGCAGATCGATACGAGCATGTGTAGACCGGCTTTAATTATACATTTTTGAGAGTAGGTGCAGCTATATATTTATACTAGCTGTGCTCGCGACTTCGTCCGCGTGGAATAGTTATTTTTTTCCCCGTTTTTTTTTACATTTTCCATTATTTCTTCGCTCCTAATAGTTGCAACGTGATGTTATATAGCCTAAAGCCTTCCTCGATAAATGGTATATTCAACACAAAAAGAATTTTTCAATTCGGACCAGTAGTTCCTGAGATTAGCGCGTTCAAACAAACAAACAAACAAACTCTTCAGCTTTATAATTATAATATTAGTTAAGATATCTCTTATACTTATCCCCATAAAACCCAAACAATTACGTGTCCAATACATACTCCATTATCCATCAAGAACAATGGTTCCAAACTTAAGAGTAGGTACTACCCCCTACGGCAAATCAGCTGTATGTTGGGGTAACAAACAACCTACTTAGATTTCTTAATTATGACGACATGACTATCAAACTTAGAAAAGTTAAGAGTTAGGTAAATTTAAAACCTTCTCCTGCAGATTTCGTACGTAAATCGTAATTCAATCTACGTAAAAGAGGTCGTATGTTCACCTATAGGTATATGTACAGGTGAAACACCTAAGTTGTCTCTACATCAGAAACTCGTGTTGTACTTTGCAAAATGGTAAAATTTTCCGATCGATTTCGCCTAAGTTATTTTTAATGATTGCAAACGATCTGAAGAGTGGTACCGCAGCCTGCATCTTTAGTAGTAGCATAATTACATACTGGCACACAACTTGTGCATTTTTGAATGCATATTATACACTGTGGGTGTAACAGCGAGGTTGATTATGCCCCACAAGCATGCTGTGCATTTGCTGCAAATTCCACAACTGCATCGCTGGTCGCTACATAATGGAGCAGTGGTTTGCTGCCCGGCGTTACGTAATGACGTAATTATAAACGCTGAGCTGGGCTGGATGACGCTCTCAATTGCTTACAGCCGTCTGGTAAGTTTACTGTACTTAGTATGAGTTCCGTTAGTGACCACTTATAGTCATCCTCCTAGACTTTTCGCAATTCAAACTCAAACACAAAATATACATAATGAAACAAGTACAAATGTGCATCATATATCATTAGTGTTTGTCCTAGTTATCCGAGGTTCAGTGGCATAACTATAGAGTGGCATGACAAACTGGATAAAGGTCTTGGGCCCCGGGAGGGCCCCAGACAAGAGGCCGCGAGCTCAGTAATGATCTGTCACTTTTTACTGGTAGGGCTCCCTTAAAATAAAAAACTTATTGTAGGGACCTCAATTCAAAGAATTTGCCACGGGCCTCAGATAGTTACGCCACAGCCTAGTTAGTTAGCCCTAATGGGCTTGGAAACAGAACTATTTATAGATATCTAGGCTAAAAATGGACCAAATTCCCACCATATGAGAATTTCCTTCACAATGGCACCAGTGATTCCAGGACATCAACTTTTACTTGACGTAAGATTTTAAAATTGATGTGTTTTAACACAATCAAACAAGTATGTATCGTGAGCAACATCGGAAATCGGAATTAATTTATTTTCCTAGAACTATTTACTCACTCCTCGCAGCTCAGGCGAAACAATGCAGGCGGGAACAACAGTTGCAACATCGAACTCGCAGAGTCCAAATTTCCCCTGGCACTGTATTGGCAACTTGGTAACTTCCACAATCGTAATTGTGGAATCCTACGAATTCTTACTGCGGTAGGTACGTATCAATTCAACTACCAGGAATATTCTCTAGAGAATACGTTGTAGAAAATATAGGTACCTATACTTACTAACGGAACTAGAATTGTATTGATTTAATAAATTAAGTATTGTTTTAAGTACAGTCATTTGGTCGAAAAAATATAGGTTACCTGGAAAGTTTTCCGGGAGTTTTGAAAATTGGCAATTTTATAGATTTTGATATGCTCTTTCCAAATTTCAAATTTGCCACCTCGTATGGTTGCCGCTCGCGCCGCCATATTGAAAAAATGGCGCCCAAAAGCAGTTTTTGATAATAACTCCTTTTCGGCACATTTTACAGGAAAAACATATACATACTACATTTATGTCATAACCTTTTCTTTTCTCAAATCGTTTCGGCGTACCGTAAACCATTATACATCCACACCAACTTGTAATATTTACTTTAAACTGCTCATATTGTGATTTGTTTGCCTAATTGGTAATAAACAATTTAGTCGTAATCTTTATCGCCACGTCATCTTTAGTTGGAGTAAGAATTTGAAAAGATATTACGCCAGACTCTCCGCCTACCCCTGACATAGGTACTTAAATAGAAAGAAGCTTTTAATTTCTATATGAATATCTATTTAAACATCTATCAATCAATTGCCACAGTCCACAATAGCAAACAACAGAACTCCAGGGCCAAAATACTGCAAGTCAAGAATCCAAACTAGTTGGGATTAACCCCACAACGGCCACACTGCAATAGCGTCCCGTTATTTACGTATTCCACAACAATAATTGTTGTTTGCAGACACACCGAATATTCGCATAGTTTGTGAGTCGCGCGCACTCAATTTACGATTGCACTCCTAATGTTTATACAGCTATTTGTTATCGATGTTCACACATGGGATTTATAAATATTTCTCTGATACTTAGTGTTTGTTTTGCTGGATTTATTTGTTTATTATGAATGTTTCGGTTCGAATTATGTGCCGTAATTGGAAATTGACAATTTGGATTATCAAAAGGGAAATCATAGTTTAAGATAAATAATAATTCTTGAACTTACGACTGTTTCGACAATATTTTTTTATAAAAGGAGCGTTCAGGATAACATCACTCTACCTGATGGTAAGCGGTCGTGAGGTCCAAATGTTAGGTCGACAGGCACACCAGGGCAAACCCACCGCGCCTGTCGCTTTACCATATCGGCGGAATGTGGTAATAAACCAAATCGTGGTGACTAAGTTAGTTAAAAAATCCATACTCTATAGCGACTACTTCGTTATAGATGAGAAACTACACATAGGTCGTAAACCCTCTGTTACGAATAGAAGGGAAAAGGGAAAGGGAAGAAAACTGGGCTCAAAGGAAATTAAAATGTAATATAAAAATAAAATAAAACAGAAAATAAAAATAACACGCACCACACACGAGAGATTGGAAAGCACACAGGAAGAATTTTCATAGAACAAAAGACAAACAAAAAAGAAAAAAAGAAAAGAGGTTGGCCTATGCGGCCAGTCCGTAACATCCTAATAGCACACAGGAAGAATTTTCATAGAACAAAAGACAAACAAAAAAGTAAAAAAGAAAAGAGGTTGGCCTATGCGGCCAGTCCGTAACATCCTAATAGCACACAGGAAGAATTTTCATAGAACAAAAGACAAACAAAAAAGTAAAAAAGAAAAGAGGTTGGCCTATGCGGCCAGTCCGTAACACCCTCTCTCTCCTTGTATCAAAACGTGGTTACCACAAATGTAAGCCCGAGGCAGATCTAAGTGTTAAAAAGAAAGAGTGCAATTTGCGTGAATGTACTCATTCGTACCTACGTTAATGGTATAAGTATCTTGTGTAGACAATTAGATGGCGTTAGGTAAAATTGGTAGCTGTTAGTGAAATACGATCTATCGACCGACTTACGAGGTCATTCTTCTCACCTAACTGCTTAATTGGGTTACAACTACCGTCTGTGGTCAAGACCGCACTGATTAAACTAAATTATTCACTGATGTCCACATTCCCGGTAAGAATCCTATTTCCCGTGCACTTTTCCGTAATTCAACGTCAGTCGTCTTGCTTTGTTCCATTTTTATATTATACTTACCTATCTACATTTGAATCTAGAGACACTTCTTGTTGTAGTATGAAGCTTACAGGAAAGAAATATGGTTCTGTGCGACACTGTCCCTTCTGCTAATATGCCACTTTTCAAGAGAAGCATTTCTAACCCTTGAGATGGCGATCTTTAAGATTTGGTTGAGATGTAGATGATTGAATCTACTTAGAAAAAACTTTTACGGAAACCATATCTAAGATTTTTAAAAAAACGAATGCTCTGAATAAAGAGGTGATTCAGGACAGTTTTTACAATATTACCTAAACTCATTAATAGCAAGTTTTGCTTAAGTTCCGGTGCCAATTATATTGCATATTAATATTATTGTCCAAATACAAAAAGCTATCAGCGATTTGCTAAAAAAAGTCATGAATGAGTCTAGTGGTAGCACTTACCCATAGACAGCAGCGGCGCCAGCGATGGCCCCGCCGCACTGCGCCGCCACGTAGAGCGCGGCGCGCAGCGGGGACACGCGCCTGCGCACGCACAGCGCCACCGACACGCCGGGGTTCACGTGCGCGCCTGAAACGGACACGAGGTTAATAAGTCTGGAGGCGCTTTACTGCCGCTAGGGGTCATGCACAAATTACGTCACACGAATTTCTTGACTTTTTGACGCCTCCTCCTCTCCTTGTCATCTAATCCCTTTTGGGAGACCTTTCTTACCCTTTCTTCCTCGTATGTCACACTTCATGTACCACATTTAAGTGTGACGTAATTCATGGACAGGAGTGACCTATATGTTTACTCCTGAACTGTTTTCTTAACCCACATATCAGTCTTAACTTCTTCATATGCATTTATATGAAATTTCTATAGTAGCATAAATACTACAGGCCGCACCCGGGGAGCAGCGTGTTCGGAGGGAGGAGCTACGCTTTTCAATCGCTAACTCTCGCCCAGGATGGAGATTACGGGTAAGCCTGAAGGTGTTTGTAACAACTGGAGAAGCCTATGTCCAACAATGGACTGCGATAGGCTGATGATGACCGACTAGAAAAATAAGGAAATAGTTCCTCTCATCAGTCTCTATATGGTAACAGGAATCGCATCACATCATACTTGTCCATAAAATATCTCATATTATAGGAGGAAACATAAGTACAGGGAATGAGTTTGATTACGCTTAGGAGATTTCTCCAGCCCAATAAATAGTTCAGCAAATCTCATCTAAGTACTTATACATCGACCTTACCGAACGTACTTACTACCCAGAAAATAACTGAGAACAGTATTCAATTGTAAAAAATATGTAATCCGTATTTTTCACCTGGCCGTAGATTGAAAAATAATGATCTGTTATTAGCCTAAAGTTATAACCAAGACCTGAGTCAGGACCCTCAAAAGGCGCACGCTAGTGGATCTGTCTACAGCAACCATAATTCAAACCGCACACATATACGCTCAAGAGTTCAGTATTCACTCCGATGAGTAGTTCGGGTGCTTTCCTGACCTGCATAAATTACACCACTTACTGATTCAAATTCCCAACGGTGCTCTGAAATATGTTCGTTTGGACAACTAAGATCTGTATAATATTAGAACGGTGGATGAATAACTTTCTGAGAGCTAATTTTGAATGTCTACCCATTTGTTATTGGTAGTGTAGATTAAATAGACCATTTAGAAATCTCGTTGCACAAGTCAATTATCTAAATCATTCAATCAATGAACAGCCCAGATCCGTCCAATGTTGATCGTAATCCTCTTTTAATTCGCGCCTATCCAGCCAATGCCAGTGGCATTGGCCAATAGTTCTTTTACGGTCATCGGCACTACGGATTTCATCATTCTACTCTTCTCTTAGAAGAGACTCTTCTGCTCGACAAATTTGTCGATAGTTAGGGTACGAAACGAGCTTACATATAGGTACGCCAGAGGACGAAAGTAAACAACATAGCCCGAAGGATTAGTAGACCGCGGTTGCGGTGAGCCGGTGAGCTGGTCACGTCTGCCGTAGAAAGTATTAAATAAGTACTTGCAAATTTTACTCTTACCGTACCGTACCATAACGTTTTAAAAATAATTTATAATTTTCTATCAGACCCTGGCTTTACGGAAGATTTTCGTCCGTGGAATATAATGGAATAGAAGATCAATAAGCTTCCTAAGATTACCAAAATCTGCATCGAAATTGTCGTAAATCTCAAATACATTAAAAATCCCTCCATATTTTATTCCTCGCTCGGTTCGAAATTGACAATCCGTATTACCATAAGCGTCCACGTCGTTTAGAATGTCGTGCTTATTACGACGGACGTCTGCGGTACGGACGGTGCGCGGAACGTGCTCGACCACTCGGAACTTCTAGGAAATCTTAGATAGCGTTGTTCGCGCAAACACGTTTTGAAGTGGTTTCGAGCAGGACACGAAATCCACGATTCCCGTTGGTTTCTTTTAGGATTTTGTATAAAAATGAGGTCAGCAGTCAGCAGAGGGCATATAAATTTCTTGACATTTTATAGGACTTCTTTCTACCTTGTGTGTCACACTTAGTGGACTCTCTCCTCTTTACGTGTTAGTCCCCTACTCTATGCTGGATTGATAGCTAAATTCATCAAAAACATCAAAGGTCGTACTTACGTTTCCCTTATCATATAAAAATTCTTAATAATAATACAATATTCATACTAGCATAATTTATTGGGCCTTTTCAAACAAAACGGAGTCACTGTGGTCGTATTACTGTAAAAAAATCAAATAGAAATCACGTTTGCCATGAAGCTTGTTCCACTTGTAAATATCGAACATTCTGAGAGACGATTCAGCTTATGTTACATGTCGAGCACTGTCGTTGACAAACGTGGGTCGATTGCGAATAGTCGAACACTGCAAAAGGAAACCGATTACAGTCACAAAGCAACGCCGAATTCCCAACGCCAGTCAACACCGGGCTGTGTTTTTTTTTTCATAAAAATCAGGTAGCATCCTCCATAATGGGATGGGCGTACCGATCAGAATAGCAAATGTTTCGGACAAAAATCGGTTCGGTTTAGTATGCCGCGGGAACAGAGGCACCGTGACGGGAATCGCGAGGGATAACTAAATTGGTTTTTATGAAATATATTCTTAACCAACATGTAGTATATGAGCATGTGCCTCGGGGAAGGGATCAGAGTGCGACGATTATTTTTTATAGGTAACAGTTTCGAGCGCTAGTAAAAATAAGGTAAGGTTATAGGTTCAAGTAAAATTGGGCTTGTAATATGTGGTCGGGTATTTTTTATACTTTACTGAAGGTGTGTAACATTTAAACATAGATAATGAGACTAACTACGAAGTGGTATCAAACTTAGGCTCGAATGGGTAGTTATTACAATCTTTTTGTATAGCAAGGACACAGTTTATGGTCCACAAGTTTAAAGTAGCTTAGCACGTTAAGCTACTCTCGCGGTTTCTCTGTAAGATCGGATCCGAAATAAGGTGATCTAAGGGATAACCAAAGTGGTTGATATAGCTCTACAGATGAGCTGGCCATTTATCAGCCGCAGAACCCACATTTGAGTAAGCGAGATCAGCGAGTTCGCTATTCGACAAATGTGTTGGATGCCCTCAGATCAGGTGGGGTAATGGTTTGCGAAAGGTGGACGCGAGAAACTCCGGATCAAGCATAGTGACGAACAATTGAACAAGACTTTGGACTGCAATAGGTGGATGATGATGATTCATCGCATAAGATCTCTCCTAATCTAAAACACATCTAGATACCTATACGATCAGATGTTGAAACTGATTTATATAATTATGTAGAATAATTAACTTTATAGCGTCGGTGATTACCTAATTCACTACATTTTTACGATTGCCTTTATATACAATATTATTCTTGTGTTTACGTTTAATCGCGATGGTTGGCCTTTTCGCCACTTCTTATTTAAACTTCTGCGAATAATAAACAAGATGTTTCTGCTTAGTGAATCATTTTCACAGGTAGGCAGGGGCAGAGTTTTATTAAACCCTTTCAACCTTTACGATGGCACCCAAACTCAAGTATGATTTAATTACTTTTCGTCTTCTTGTCCTCGTTTCAAGATTACAAAATTGAGGCAAATTCCTGGTACCTATAATAGGTATATTTAGATATAGAAAGAATTTGAGATTGAGGTTTCATCGTGTTTCATCAAAAAACGAAGCGTGTTTGTGTTTGATGATCGTATTACCCCAGACACGTTATTATCTACTTTATTCATACTAAGTACAAGTAGGTAACATAAAGTATACTTTTATGCTAGTCTCTAGACTGACTTTTACTTATTACCAGTACATAATAAAATATGTTATACCAGCTGTGCCGGCGGCGTCGCACATGTGCATATCGGGTTTCAAAAATAACGGACTTCCATAAAATTATGCAATACATTGGCGAAAACCGTATTCAATTCCATGCAGTAGTTTTTGCATGACGCGCGTTCAAACATACAGATAAAAAATTCTCCCGTTTTCCCAACATTTCCCTTTAGTGCTCTGCTCCTATTAATCGTAGCGTGATAAAAAGTATACTATAACCTGCCCAGGAATATTAAGAATAATTGTACCAAGTTTCGTTAAAATCCGTTCAGTAGTTTTTGTTTCTTTAACGAACATACAGACAGACAGACGGACAGACAGACAGACAAAAATTTTACTGATTGCATTTTTGGCATCAGTATCGATCACTAATCATCCCCGGCCTCTTCTTTCAACCATCACTTTACACGATTTCTCGCCAATTTGGTCCAAAGCTTTCTGGCTCTTTAAGTCTTTAAGCTCTTTAAGTCATTCGACAATCGAGTGACTCACTCAGTCACTCGCACAACGCCCGTGTCCTATCGTCACTCACACGTCTCACTCATCAAGATCTCGACTCCAGTTCGCCTACACGCATCCTAACGTATTTTTTATATATAAAAAACCTAAGTTGTCTTTCTAAATTCAAAAATGTAACTACACTTAATCTACACAACAAAATGCTAAAACCTTTATTAAAAACTATAAACCTATTCTTAATGAGCCTGTATAATTGCTCACGTTTGTGATAAATCTGCTGCCAACAGCTTGCTGGAAAATATACCAGTAATAACATCTTAATATCACATTACCAGTAGGTACGCAAGCCGTTTCGTTATTTCTCTGAAAAGAAAATTCCTTTGTGTTTTACGCAGAAACATTTTTAATTTTACTATTTTCATTAAGTAGGTACCTGCCAACTCCATTTTATGTCTTAATTTTGTACAATGTATAATAATTAACGAACAATATTTATTTTAAATGTAATTAGGGGCGGGAGACAAATCGGTTCCAACTGAATAAAACCTGATATCTAAATAGTAAGTAATCCTGACGGAATTGAAGTCACAGAGTTTGGTTTATTATGCCGAAATATAATGATTAATTGATTCTTACATCGTTCATTCTCATAATCACATGATACCGTACGGACGAAGAGATCAGAGGCCGAATTAAGCGTATAATGCTTTTACAAAAACCTATAATAATAGGAACACGAACATTCGTAGAATACAGGTTCTTATTAGTTATTATTACACACCATGCATACCATAAAGGGTAGCCATTTCAGTTGGGAAAATCCAAATGACATTTTTTTTTATAGTAAGACATGCCACGCTGGGCCACACAGCGCCACCTAGCCCCAAACTAAGCCTAACATTAATTGATTGACTTTTTTTTCTTTGCAAGAGGCGGCAGACGAGCAAGTGAGATGCCTGATGGGGGAGGCCCATGCCCAGCAGTGGACGTTATGATAAGATAGTTCAAATAAATACGTAAGCCTTAATGAGTGTGAAATACTCATTGCCTATCCAGTTGCTGACCTATCGTTTAAGGATTAACATTTTCAGCTTAATCGGCCACCTGAATTATTTATACTAACCCTACCAGCCCGCAAATGCCACACGACGCTGAATAGGAACTTCGGTTGCCACACGGAAATATACCTTATTGCATCGAAATACGGCCCCGATAATATCACCGTATCGGATAACTTCGTAATCGGAAAAGTGAGGCCCGGGAAACGGGAATTCACATTACGGGATAACAATCCCGATACCGATGACAGGATATCTCATACATTTTATAGGTAGCCTACATCTGTCAATACCCGGGATTCCAGTAACTGTCGGCAATGCTGTATGAAACATATGTGGTATAGATTATTGGTTTCTATGCGAACGGAGTGCCTTGATGAAATTAAGTTGAGAATTTTTGGAAATGACGATGATTAATTGAAGTGGAGAACGCAGGAAACAGTACACTTTTAGTGTATTTAATTTGGAAGTTGCAAACTTAGGATTGATAATATTATGCACATCTTAATCTTAACTAATATTATAAAGCTGAAGAGTTTGTTTGTTTGTTTGAACGCGCTAATCTCAGGAACTACTGGT
The DNA here is from genome assembly GCA_031163375.1 of Conogethes punctiferalis. Classification (NCBI taxonomy): domain Eukaryota; kingdom Metazoa; phylum Arthropoda; class Insecta; order Lepidoptera; family Crambidae; genus Conogethes; species Conogethes punctiferalis. The sequence goes on along the minus strand of CM062079.1, from coordinate 23,512 downwards.
CCGAATTGAAAAATTCTTTTTGTATTGAATAGACCATTTATCGAGGAAGGCTTTAGGCTATATAACATCACGCTGCAACTATTAGGAGCGAAGAAATAATGGAAAATGTAAAAAAAAAAACGGGGAAAAAATAACTATTCCACGCGGACGAAGTCGCGAGCACAGCTAGTTAATTTATATTAGTATTGTTGGCGACTGGCTGTGATGCAGCCTTTTTTAATAACTCTATGTTTTTATATATTTTTTTTTCTACAAATTGTCAAATCTTAGTTTTCACCTTTCTGCCTTGTTGCGTGCTATCTATATTGCAATACATTTATTTATTATCCTGTTTCTACGTGTTTCCCTCATTCTCCAGTAGTTTACAGTCCACATCCTCATCCACTAGCTATCAAGTATTATGAGTAAAATACTTAAAAAAATAATGTAATAAATCGGTCTTCAATCGACGGAGTTATGAGGTAACAAACATCAGTCGAATTGTGAACTTTTTTGATTCTTTCTTGTGTTTTTAGGAGTAAAAATAAATATATCTGTGACATAATAAAAAATAACCTAACAGAAAATAACTCAAATAAAGGCAAGAAGCACTGCAAGTTCAAACTAGAGAAAAAAAATAGGAATTGTTCCAGTAATAGAAATAGTATTAATGTAGGTAAAAGGTAAGTGAGTAGTTACAGAGTCTCGCTCCACTTATTAAGGCGAAAGGGTTTTATTTTAATCCACAGCAGATCCAAAGGCATTACGCAGGCGAGTGCATCCCGAGTGGGCATTGACAAACGAATGCAGCTGCGAATAAAAGGGAATGGACGAAACGCGCCACAGTGTAGCGACAAGCCAGAACGCAAAAATATAATACAGCAAAAAATAGAGCCTACATCCAAAATCAAATTGAAAATATTCTTAAGGTGGGCCGCATACATTCGGAATTCCGAATTGAAATTCATGTTTGCAGAAATGAGCATTATTTCTTACATATAAAATGCTGGAGCGCTTTGTATGCAAGTACATAGAGCATTTTTGTTGCGAACGTGAATTTCAATTCGGAATTGCGCATCGGAATTCCGAATGTATGCGGCCCACCTTATTCGTAAATAACTATAGATTTAAAAAAACACATATTGTCGAACAACGCCAGAAGCAGTAGGTAGGTATTCTGCTGAGAAGAAACCGACAAAAAACTCGTGTAGTGACTCTTTTCTATCATCATCATCATCAGCCCACATTAGTCCACTGCTGGACATAGGCTTAGGCTTTTCTATACAGTGTTTACAATAATTTTATATCACATTTAGGTATGGGTACTTTTTTTTACATAGTAGTTCGACATAATGCATTCCCTACGCCTGATGGAAAGCGAAAGAGACGGCCAAGTCGCTGTGACAACGTCATTCAGCTTAAGGCTTTCTGAAACCTTACAAAAATAAGTTATGAATTAGAACAGGTAATCAGGTGTAGACCAGACTTTTAAGAGTAATATTTAAGCTTTTTATTACCAACGATATTTAGTTACGCACATAATTTATTTAATTGCTTCGGCTACTCGAGAATCGTTTGGCTAATTTGCGTTACGTTCTGTTGTTCTGTTCTGTGTCATACAATTCATTGTAATTTTTTGTCACCGCAAGCGAAAAATCGGCCTTGATTAAAAAAAAGGCACGAACAAAATTCACAAGCGCCGTTTGACATTTTGTCGGAATATTTCGCATTCACTGTTCGAGCGCAAATAAAAAAAGAAGTTAAATGAATCCCATTACGGGCGCGTAGACCGAGCGATGCGTTCTATGTGTGGTACTGACTTTCCTATATGAGTTCAGTCAGACTCAATAAATAATAGGACCACCCCAGCTCATGCTGTGTCGGAGAAGACGACTAAAGGAATATCATGAAACGGGCAGCAGTTTTTATCTGTATTCATAATGTGACTCTATGGCAAACCCTCAAATAGGCCTAAGTCCTGCATGTACTTATTCAGTAAATACATCATCACCTTATACCTACTCATTAATCTATCAAAAATATTATTATCGAAATATAGGAACAGCACGGTCATTGTTGGCAACACCGAAGGCAAAAGAATACGAGGCCGATCGCCAACACGCTGGTCTGACCAAGTGATAGCAGCCACCTCCTCATCCAAGTTTGACCAAGCTGTGAACGCACGATGAACCGGAATCTGTGGAGGCAGGTTGTCCGTGCAGGGGGTTCCAGTGACCACGATCCTCTGGTAGAGAATGCTCCTAGCATTAAGTTCACCTTTTGTACACTTTTGTGCAATAAAGTTTAAATAAATAAATAAATCCTCAGTAATGAGGGACCGATTGAAGAGAGAGATGGGTGTTATTTTAGGTAGGTACATATTGCTTACTTGAACAAAAGCTAAATGAGTGATCAAATATTATACTTATAAAATACGCTTTTAAAAGCGTTTACATAAAATTTCCGTACAATTAATGATAGCGATGACTATTTAAATTTTAATTAAAACAGTAATCGCCGCTCGCGTCTGTTACTGAAAGCAAATAAAGCAGAAACGAAGCAGCTTAAATAAATAAAGATTGTGTTTATTTCATATCGTATATCACGGTAGTGTAGGTTGCTATCTGCATCTGATCGAGAGAATTTAAATTTCCGTAAAGTATCGACAATGTGAAATGGATTTTTCTGCATCGGAGATTTAAAAATATTGCGATATCATACCGAGTTTATATCATCTACGAGTAAGTAGGTAGAGCTAGAAACGGCAAAGAAATCTTACAAAAATAAAATATGAATTAGATAATCAGGAGCAAACCTGACTTTAAGAGTAATATTTAAGCTTATATTATAACCAACGATATCTACTGGTTACCACATTATCAGTTTAATATCACATTTCAGATTTCTACTGAAGATTCATTTAATTAATTGCTGTCTATTTTAGAAACGATGGCTTCGTGTAATATGGAAATGTGTTGATTTTACCCAAGTGTGACACACCAAACAAAATTAAAACTATGAGAAGGAAATAAAATATTTACTTAATTCGATTTGCACCTGTCTTTTTCAGGGTTCCGTACCCAAAGGGTAAAAACGGAACCCTGTTACTAAGGCTTCGCTATTTGACCGTCGGACTGTCCACCCTTCCGTTCGTCACTCTGTCTGTCACCAGGCTATATCTAAAGAACCGCGATGACTCTAGGCAGTTGCAATTTTCAAATTGTGCAAATTATGTTTTTTTTTTACTTTTACTGTCTAATTCGAACAGAGGTAGGTTCTTGCCAGCTCTACTCTACCTTGCTTGAGTCACATCAAAATGTATAATAATGATTGCACGTCAAAATTACGTTTGGTTACGAGGTTCTCAATTCGTCTGTATGTATAATATTTTTTTTTTATGTATGTTCACCGATATTTCCGTCAATTATGGATGGATTTCAAAAATTTTTCGACAGTTCGACAGAGGACACTTCCGAGGTGGTCCCATTATCACCAAGTCAGGATCTGATGATGGGATCCTGGAGAAATTGAGGGCAACAACCGAAAATTGTATGCTCATATGGTGTTTTTGTTACGTAATCATATTTTACTCCGGTATATGCTTCCGGGCGTCAACATCTGGTGCTGATGATGAAGCCACAGAACTCCTTAACGGTTAGAAGTTAGGGGACAGTACTGCCATTGGTCGATATAAACTAGGTAGTAGTATGTACTTATGCAGGGCTAATAGGGCAGGTGATTTGGTAAGTGATTTGCTTGATTCTAGAACGCAATAGTCTTCACTTGACTTAAAGCAAAATTTTTCATTCCTAAGTAAAACTCTTAAGGACATTAATTAGATTTTATTCAAGTTCACAGCACATTAACGCAACTAAAAATAGAGAAATAAAATTATTTCTTAAAAAAAAAATAAACCGACTTCAAAAAATGTGTATGTCGTGTGGATTTGACGGCCGTGCGCGTCATACAACAACAGTCTACGTAAGGTACCTAGAGGCTGGCACCGACTCCAAAAATAAGTGATAATGTAATATTTAAATATTAAGTCGGTTTAATTTTTAATGATTTTAAACAAGTTTCTTCATTGTCCTTTTTGTATGGGATTTTATAAATAGGTATTGTTTTTTATACCACTATTTTCTATACCATTACTGACCTACTAGCTATGCAAAAACATACAATACAAGTTATTAGATACCGATTCAAGACCCTTTTTTGTCAAAATCTTCAACGTCAATAATCAACAAATAATGACAGCCATAGGTATTTCATTCTAATAAAGGTTCCATTTATCTATTCATAAAACGTTAATTTATGTTAATGCGAGACTGTAAGCGTTATCGTGCATGCATCGATTAAAACTTCGGCCCACATTTAGTCGGGTTAAAACGGGGCTGTCCAGTCATTAGTGAAAATTAGGGCACGCTGAGAGGGATACATTTTACAATTTATTACTCACTAGCATTGGCCCCAAGCTGCACTTGCGGGGCCTATATTTTTATTTTTGGATCAGTTAATATCGATTTATTTATTATTTTAAACCTACAACAAAAGTACAAAAGGCATATTTAACCAACCAAACCACAAACTCAAACCTTGGGTTGGTGAAAAGTGATGAAAATAGGCGCAGTAGGTGAGTGAAAAGGACTGATTTAAGAAAACTTAATAAATTCATGAATTTGATTGAAAACTTTTAGGTAGATAGATGAATTCGCCGATAAACCAACATTTTTAAAAACACATTTTTATGCAAAAATAAACAGTTCGAAAAAATATGTTGGTACCACAGATTCAAAATTTTAGTGATTGCCGCCCGGGTAGTTTTGTCAAACCATAACAAAACTTTGGCAATGCACTGCTTGTGCTTCTGCCAGATGAGATTAAAAGTTAAGGAAACGCTTATGCAATTAAAAAAATATTGGGAGAAAAGGAACTGAATTTGGATAGGATCATAGAATTTGGAGTACTTAGACGGTGTGAAATTGTGAATCACATTCGCGGTTATGATATTAAAAATTGATTTCGATTATGTTCTTCAATTTTAAACTCTATTCACCCCGCTCAATAATTTTCCCATCGGTCACAGTTACCCCACTGGCGACTGATCCGAAAATTAGTTCAATTGTGGCCAAGAGGCGAGCTAACACCTCTCGTCATTTTTATTATCTGACAATTTAAACTGTCATTGTGTTTCGGGAAGGGGTGAGACCACACCGCACGTGTCAGGCTATACATACATATTTTTGATATTAATATGTCTGTTTAATGTGGCGATCAATTTAATGAGCTTTTAAGCACAAAGGAAAGATTGAAATAAGTTTGGTAATTAAGATCTGTAATTATTATATACTACGAATATGAATGAAATGAAAAATATCTTTATTCAAGTACTTATTTTTTTTTATTGTGGCTCGACATAATGGCTTCCCTACGCCTGATGGAAAGCGAAAGAGAAGCCCAAGTCGCTGTGACAACGGGCAAGTAACTGGTCAGTTACTTGTCAGTTGCCACCGCCATGCCGGCCCAACCCTAACCCTCCACTTAGGCTTGTCATAAGCCTACATTTTTCATTTCATTCATTATACGTTAACTAAGATTGACGTTTCACAGTAGACCGAAACGAGCAAATTAAAAGAGTTCGTTTTTATATTGTCCACACCAGGAATCGACCCCGGAATATTTCGATCAACATAAGACTATCCGCGAAAAGCAAATTGATTATTAACTGTACCTATCGCCGTAATACATAATTTTATTACGAGCTTTCAATAAGAAAAATAAAAACGGTATTAGAATTCTAACAGGTAAAATAAGATGTCATAATTTAACAGCATTTTTAGCAAAAATATAACCGACCTCAATGTGATGACAATGGGAACAACTAAGTAGGAAGTAGGTACATAGGCAAACAATAAATAATTTTTCCAATCAGTTAACAATATTCTGAGATACATATATCTATGTGGTAACAAACATACAAAAAAAACAGTCCCATTGAGAACCACCTCCTTTTTTTGAAGTTGGTTAAAAATAAGTACTCATTAAAACTAGTTCATAACTTTATTTTAGCACTGGAAACGAAAGTAGAGTTCTACCGCCCCAGAAGGGGATTATACAAAAAAATACATTAAGTACATTGTACAACTTCATAGGCGAGTGAAGTGTCATTTTATATGTATTTTTTTAAAGGCCATCCTGTTACAGTTTTACTCATTCATCGTACATTTTTAACCGACTTCGAAAAAGGAGGAGGTTCTCAATTCGTCTGTATGTAATTTATTTTTTTTATGTATGTTTACTGATATTTCCGTCAATTCATAACAAATGGATGATGACTTTCATTAAATATATATGAGCAGGTCCAAGTAGTGTTCTATGCAAAAAATAAAAGCCCAAATCAAATTGCTACCAAGGGTATCGCAACACAGCGTTGAGCGTAAACGCGGCTCATAAAAATAATTACAGGGCTCCTCTTTACTTACATCCCTCAGAATGTTATCGCCTGAATTCCAACAGAAAGTAAAACAAAAACGCAAACGCTTCGGGACGCCCTACATAGCAGGTGGAAGACGTTTAATAAATAGAGGCAATCCACCTTAATGCTCCTGAATGCTGAGATGAGGAGGAAAGTTCCGTTGTGTTAGACCAAAACATGGACCGCTTTTGTGCATTACTTAAGCGTTTGTGCGTAAAATAAATATATATGTAGAGAAATAGGTATGTGATGTACCTTACTTGTTTAAAACGTAAATAACAAGTGTGTAGTGAAGCCTACATCTTAACTAATACTATAAAGCTGAAGAGTTTGTTTGTTTGTTTGAACGCGCTAATCTCAGGAACTACTGGTCCGAATTGAAAAATTCTGTTGAATAGACCATTTATCGAGGAAGGCTTTAAGCTATATAACATCACGCTGCAGCTATTAGAAGCGAAGAAATAATGGAAAATGTAAAAAAAAAACGGGGGAAAAATAACTATTCCACGCGGACGAAGTCGCGAGCACAGCTAGTAAATAAATATGCATGTAAAAAACGTATTTTTTTTTCCTTTATCCGAACAATACAATCCACTGGTCCATCTCTTAACGCAGATGCCGTAAGAGTCGACTAGCCGTAAGACTCCTTGCGACTTCAACTTCTTCCGGTTGTTAAAGGTTTAAAGACATTTATTCTCATAAGAACTTACAAACGTTCACTTAAAATGAGATACAAAATATTAAACTTATAATTACTACTGCGGCGCAGCGCAAACGCATCCATAATTATTAGTGGTTAGCTTTGCCCTGGCCATCATCGTAGTCATTTATACAAAAAAATGCCAGGATTGCGATGACCGTACCTACACTCGGCGAAACACCTCTAAAGTGAATTCGGTCGCGGTTCAGGATATGTTAGTGTTGGCGGTGTCATGGTCGTATGGGTTAGCTCAGGCCCCTTGACACCCCCCCATAGGCGCACGACGAAGGGCCCGGTGTTTTTAGTGGGTATTTCTCGCCTCACTTCCATCTTTTCGAGGCGGGATGAGTCCCACATACCCCGCTGCTCCCCCGAGCAGCGGGCATGCCTAAAAGCATTTACACCGAGTTAAAAAAAAAAAAAAAGATATGTCAGTGTGTAGGCAGGGCTATCTTACATGATGGTGACAACTGACCTTGGTTACTTATTGTTAGTTGCCGCAGCCTCATGATTTTCTCTTTAGATTTCCTTTGGGTGAGGAAAAGCTACGAGTATTATACTTTGCCGCTATTACAAAAAAGAAACAAGATGTAAGTTTGTGTTCGTACACAAAATCATATAAGTGTAGGTTTTAGTGTTTATCGTAAATCATATTATCTACATTATGTTATTTATTGCACCTAATTCAGTAAACTTCAGGCATACCCACGCGTTCTCAAGGAATGTACTGACTGCTTGAAAAGCGTAGGTTTAATAATTTTTCGGAAAGACATGGGGCTTGAAACTAACATGCAATCTTTTACGATCTGGCAGAAGCACAAGCCGTGTTTTGCCATATTACGAGTATAACACAAAAACAATCAAAATTAGAACTACCAAAACTTACTTTGAACCCGCTAATAAAAAAAAAATTATTCACGTAATGACGTGAAACCTGTTTACAGGAAGATTCGTTTCCAAAAAACCTGATAATGATGTAACAGTCGCAAGATGGGGCAGGATGCAGGCAGCTTGCAACCGGCTGGAAGTCTTTGGAGGAGGCCTATGTGCAGCAGTAGACCTCCTTTGACTGAATACGATAAGAGATGGTGGTTTTAACTAATCCCATGGAAGTAAACACGCTTCAAACAATAGGCCACAGATATGATCTGACGTAAAAAGTTAGTTGATGGATTTTTGAGTTAAATACAATTCGTTTCCAAGTGTTATATTGCGCTCTGTAACTTGCTTTCTATCACAAAAACAACAAGAACTTGTATTCTTATTCTGTACTAAGTACTCCCAGAAAACATTTGAGAAGCTGCAGATGTAATTAATTTGCTCAAGGCAAGAACTTTAGCAGAATCTCCTGTGCCACGCAAACAATTGCAAATTAAACTAAATTACAAGACAGACAGGTACACGCTTTACGATGACTTGAACATTTCAACGCTTACGACGTTGCAACTAGGTTCAATTCAAATTGAAGCTTTAAACATCTACTCGTACTAGATTCAAGCACACAGTAACTGAATTACAAGGCAGTACAACGGACCGTCAGATGTGCAAACTTGAGATCTTACTATTTGTTAAATAACATTCACAATGGTAGGTTCGTGTACCTACATTATTGTGCAGTCATTAAAAGTGGAGTACCTATTTAATTGGTGTGTCAAAATTTATCATCTAAGCTTTATGTACAAAAATGGCGTACAGCATTCTGTACCAGACAACCATTGAATAGGCCAATAATAATTTGGCTGTAATGGAAATATAAAGAACTGCTCTATCATGTATGTACATAAACATACAAATATATACAACGTATATATCTTTATCTATTGCCAATAATACAATGTTTGTTAAATACCGGTCTATTCTTCTCGATAGAAACAATTTTACCAAACCGGTGGTAGGGTTATTTAATTTGTTTGTCTTGACGACTTACAAACGCTTGATTCTTATCGGTTTTATCCTATTTTATTCAAAGAATAACTACCAAATGGACAAAGATATGGAATTATGCGTTTTAACTTTTACTCATCTCTAAAATACCTATCTAGTGAGGTTTCTCACCTAACTATTGAGGGATAGGAATTTTCGCAGAAACTCTGGCATCCTCCTTTTACGTAAAATAAACACAAGCTTGAATAGTGTAGAATTTCATCTTTCGCAGAAACCGCGTAAGCCCGGCTTTTGGTAACAGAATACAAAGATTTTAGATGAATTTTTGGAAAATGTTACCAATAAATGTATTTTTCGTTTCTTATTTATTAACTTACGTGTAATTGCATGCAACGCTTTACATTGATCCTGTCATAGCGACTTGGGCTACGCTTGCTATCAAGGATGCTCTACAATAAAACAACTTAATTATAAATGACTGGCTCGGTGGCTCAATTAGTAGTGTCTCCTACCTTCTGAACCGAGGGTCGTGGATCCCCGTAGTGGATGTTTTTTCCGTGTCTGGGTGTTTATATTCCTATTTAAGTATACACCTTAAGCTACTTATTTTGGGATCGGAGCAATGTAGGTATGTGATATGTCTGATATTTATTTAAAAACGGAGAATGATAAAATACGGGATGTTACTTAGACTTTGGGTAATTTCTCAAAAGTATTATTAAAAGGGGATGATAATCAATAAATATAATAAAACAGTAAAAAGCTAGTGATATTGTACATTGAATATTTTAACAAAACAATGTAAATAAATTATCGAGTCCGTTTTCAGCATCCGATTTAAAGATCTATCCGTCTTCAAATGAACTTTCGTATTCACACACAACATTCTCAAAACTCCCGCAAGCCACGACCAGATTAAAATTCGTATCGACATGCGTGAACCGCAAAAGGTGCCGTTGAAAAAACGCGGTCTCTCGCCGAGCCGACCCTCGTTAAAAAGGAGCGCGTAATTGTGAACATCTGCCCGAGTGGCGTAACTCATCCGCTGCCGCTATCAAGTGGAAATAAATTATGGTTGGGGTTAATTGGCCTCAAGGCGGGACCAAATATGATCATGTGCACCTACCCTAGAAATGGCACCGCTCGGATGCCGAATCTAAACGCACCTGCTTCGTAATTTAAAATACATTATTACTCGTATTGTAACTGACCAGTGATGTGCATAGAAAAACTTTTTGTTGCTGAAATGGTTTTTTTTGTTGATTTTTGACACAAATGTTAGTATACCTATTTTAATACCTGCTCAGTATTAACTTTTCAATTTATTAAATACCTAACAAACGATTATTGGATATAAGTATATGTAAATGGCACAGCAACTTAATGGCTCTGTTTACTTGTGAAATCAGGGAACAGAAAAAAGTGGAACTGTGGACATTGGCTAAATTAATTGTCTCCATTATACGATAGGAGCAGGGTAAGAGAAAGAAATAAACTGCCTAATTAAATACCCTTTCTTAGAATGAAAAATAGATCCCCAAGTAAAAAACAACAACTTGTACTTTTATAATACTACGCCTTCACAGCTGACTATTTATAAGTCGGTTGCGCTCGTCGCATGAATTTATCGCGCATCTATTCCGATCCGTTTCCCACGAAGTCCTTTTGTTTATATTGTTACTGTGTTTACTTGTTGTGTTTGTACTTTGTAGCTGGCAGAAAACAGATAGCTAAGCTCATTGAAAGTAAAAGTACTACTCGTTATCATTTTATGGCACAATAAACACTGTGTCTTTTGAAATTGGTTGCCTCGCTTATAATAACAATTTAACTTGAGAGCGTGCGAGAATAAATTCATACAAAACATCTAGTACAAAAGTTAAGTACTTAGGTATATTAAGGTTTTTTAATTTAATTTATACTTACCTATTTTTTTTGTTTATTTATAATCTCATTTATAATATACATCATTTCAACTATAAGATTAAAATTATGACTCTGTAATCAATACTTTAAGAGCTGTAGATGTTGTGATAAACTAAAAAAAATATCTACACTATTACAATTGGACACAATGTAACTGGGAAAAAATCAATGTCAATATTGAATATCTATTGCGAATAGGAAATGAGCAGGTCACATCCGAATGGGCCGTCACATGTCGCCCGCTCACGTCGCTCACCGCCCACAATTGATTTCAAATATAAAAAATATCGTACGCATATCATGCGAGTTTACCTATTATACCACAATAAAACGCATGACGTATCTACCATAATACGTTCGGAGTTGGTTTTATGGGAAGTAGCGGATTTCCTGTCCTGGGACAAGAAAGAAGTGGTCTAAGATAGATAATCCAAGTAACTTGCCAAATGGTCCAGGGCTTGTGAATTCGTAAGTGACATGCCAAACAAACAAAAGCATAGGTCATCATTTAAGTAATAGTAGGAGCTAGGAGACAGGCTACACTAAGAAGTACGGAGCACAGTGTTGATATCAGGATGTTGGTGCATGTGGTAAGTGAAATATGTGTAGGTACATTTCTTCAGGTTTCCATCTCTTAAAACCGCATACCCAAATACCTACCCCACGACTTTAAAAAAAAGCAAAGCTATCTCCCTGCTATGACATACAGAAATCTGGTAAATAACTCCCAGCGTTAAGGTCATCTTTTGTAACTTTCTGTGGAGTCATAATAATTACGAGTAGTCGGTAACTCAGTATAAACGAATAATCGTCAGGCGCGGTGCAGACACAATAAAAACATCAGATTTTATCACATGTGCTTATTAGCGGCCTTAGTAACATGTGTTAGTAAGCCAGTAAAGCCAGTACTTATTAACAAGACCTAATGGCTAATAAGAAACCAAATTTAGGTTTTAATTATTTTTACAAGACTCGTAAGCCATTTAAAGAGTAGTTTATTGCATTTTGGGCCTGTATCTAAACTGGAATGCAGGATCATGTAGAATTTGCATTTCTGTTTTAATTGAAATTAAATCTGCCGGGCAAAAGAAATTAATATCAAACTTGAGTTTTACCTGAATACGACTATAGCTTCGAAAATAGGTGCAAAGATATACCTACCTAAACTAGTCTTTTAGCAGAATTTTATTTGATAGCCATGACAGACATCGTCACCAGACTGCGGAGGAGCTGAAAGCTGTCACTCTAAAAAACGTAATGCACAATCATCAGGCAGAGTGAGGGAAAACAAGCAGATGGGTACTTACCAGATATATTAGCAAAGCACAGGGTCAGGGTGGCGATGGCGCAGCCCGACGCTAAGGCCGTGGCCAGCAGCACCGCGGAGGCCGATGCGCCGACGCCGGCGCCGCCCGCCGCGCCGCACACTATGAACACGTACAGGAACGACGCAGCGCACTCCGCCACCACCGCCTTCCACAACGACAAGGTCCTCACTTCCATCCGGGCAGGCACCCGCCCCGGCAACCCATCATTCGCATTCGCATTGCGCAAACACTCCAACTTCTCAAACAACGTAACTATGTGCTGTTCCAAATTGTCATCCGCTATCGAAAATGTTTGCTCACCCATTTTTATAAAAAAAAAAACACTGGCAATTAAAACTTTCAAAACTTAAACATCGTTCTAAAAAAAAGTTAAAAAGAAAAGAGACGTTTCACGAAAACGCGCGCGAAAACTAGAGACGCGATCGGATACGTCTCCGGGGTAACCCGTTTGCCGACGAGCGCGGACGCTTAGGCAGGCGGCCGGCGCTCGAGTGAATGGGCCGCAGTGAATGGGCGAGCGGGGGCGCGTCCCGTCCGTCCCGCCACTTGTTACACCCCGCTCGGGACCTGCACTCCGCGAGGCGAGGGTGTAATCAATTCACCAACTCGCCGAAAATCACAATAGCACTTAATTAGATAAACATTATCGCGTTGCATTTTAGGCGGGCATGTTAAAAAGCCGGTTTGGCGGACGAGTTTTTGCATCTGCTTGCCTTCTGTTTATGTAAATAAACTCGCTCGTTATTTTGTATCTTGGAGCGTTTTCACATTATCCAATCGGATATCGGTGTCGCGTGCCGACCAGATATCGGGATAAATATACCTAATCCCAACAAAAACGTAAATGTTAAAATGGTTGCCAAGTTTCGTAATGGAATAGGTAGGTATAGTAGTAGTTGTCGACTTCACCGACAAAAGATTTGATATCTTGGAACTTGGCTGACAACGCTCCCGCCTGCCTGTCTATGTATGTACCTGTCTTTCACATTGTCTGGCCCGACGTCTGATATCGGACTTAAGTGTATATTAAATACATTTACGTACACTTTATTTACCTCGTTATCGGCTCAACGTCCGAAACCGATGTCGAATCGGTGATCAAATTGTGAAAAAGCTCTCACGCTGTGTTTAATTTATTGCTATTGTGATAGAATACTTATAAATAAATTCGTTTAGTTTGCCTAATTTCGTGTTAAGATATAGGTACGTACAGCTATGTGGCAACAGTGAAGGGCTCATCGTCGCTCCTTGAATGCACGAGGAAGGCTGTGAGAGAATGGCGGCGCGTTGTGAAGCTGGCCACCAACGCTTGTAATGACTTAAATTATTAAATACTCTCCTGATCGAATTTTGCCACAACGACCAATTTCTAAAGAGACTAATCAAGTACGCAGGAGACATTAAAATGCATAATGTGTGTAAGATGGCCAGGATGGCCTGACCAAATCCACTCTGCGCTGGACGCCGGGTTTCATGACGCGCTCCACATGGCAAAAGACCGCATCAAATGGCGCAACACTGTCAAGGACAAGGTGATTCAGCGGGAGAAAGCGGGGAAACTAAAACGACCCTCAGTAATGAGGAGCACGACGCGAGAAGGAAATGTGTAGGTACACTCTCTGTTCCTTCACTGACATTATCCGATGGCACGATAGAGATCAGGCATAGAAGCCACTGCTTAGCGTGCTTTCCGATGCAGGGAGGTGTTATCACAGCCAACTTTCTAACTCTGAAGTGCTACTGAGTAATTTCTCTACAGAAAACCCCAGTAACAATTTTTGGCTCGACCCGATATTCGAACACGCGACCTCAGGAATCTACGATGATAACTAAACCAAGAAAGCAAAAAGTTAGGTACTTATTTCAAATTCGAATTCATTGTCGAATATGGTTTCAATCAAATAAATTCAAGCCAACTACATGGTACAACAACAAGTAAATCCCTTAGTCATAGGGGTCAACGCCCCTGCAGACCCTATGAATTAGTCCAGTTTATTTGTAAAATTAGTGTCCCCGCGTTCTCGGAACGAGGCGGCTTGATGATCAACAAGACAACACGACCATGTCATATTGTCGTGTTCAGTCGTGGTAATGATAATTAGAAAAAAATTCAAGGTGTTCTACTGTATTATGTACCTACCTACACTAGACCAGACGGAGAAATCGATAAGATTTATCCGTACAACTGCAACTGCAAGTAAGCCACTGCTTAGCTTTCTCCCTTTCGGCAGATTTATTTTGCCAAATCTGGAACTTTTTAGTGACAAAAGCGGGATGATTTCGTCGAAAACGGGACTTATTAAAAGAAAAGCGTACCTACCTAATATAAAACTACGTATTATGTACATTTATTATCTACGTTGGAGGAAAACAGAATTGAGATGGACTTTTATAAATTGTCTCGGGTCTGGATGTTCTGGGAGACCCCAGTCATCATCTGGTACCCATAATGCAAGAGAAAACCTTGGTTACAGACCAGACTTATTTGTTCTGTCACCACTACAGCGAAAAATACCTAGGTGTACCTACATAAGAAATACCGATCGCGAATCAAACTAGAAACGCACTTACCATCTTTACGCTATAACCTAATTCCATAATTAGACCATGTGGGAAGATTAGGGAGAGTTCTCTTCCAATTTGAGCTCTTGAGCGATTGCCAGATTTACAACTAAGATTAAATGGTAAGAATCCGTAACCTTCTAAATGTTTTATAGAAATCTGTTAAATAACGGTAGTCAGATGAGTGGCCGTCTGTACCTACCTACTTCACTGCAGAATGTACACCTGCCAAAACATCTGCCAGCCTCGCCGGGAGCGTCGCCGTATCCTCCTCGTCTCAGGTAAATAAATATTTAGTGTTATTACATACCCACTCACTGCGTTATTAGTATAGTCATTTTATAAATGCCAAGTTTTCGTAACTTTTTGCAAAATTGTTGTAGAAAACCGTTTTAGAAAAAAAATGTAGAAAATTTTGCATTTTGTATGAGACAAAATTCACAAAGTAAAAAAAAATTTTAACATCTCTCATAGATTTAATAATCGTGTCCTTGTAGTGAACAAAGTATATTTCAAATCATTCATCAGCAAGAACTCAAATCATTCTCAAAAGATTTTGTGATGCAACTGCAACAGGTTGATAAGCAATAACAAAAAATCTGAGATCAAAAATTTATTATAGGATTGTTCTATCATTCTTTTGTTTTCGTCACCTACTTTTGCGGCAGAAGATGCGTCGTTTTTTCATTATGATACGGAGTACCACGGAGCAAATTGTATTTGCAGTTCGTGCGGAGTACGGTCAACAGCAAAACAATTTTTCTAACGTCAATTTACACCATTTCCCATACTACTAGCGCCATCTTCGATTGGAATATTTTGTTACAAACATCTTTTTCATGCCACAGATAAAAGCATCATGAGTGTAAATCTAGCTTTAGCGGTGGAAAAAAAAAACATCGTTTTCTGTCACTCAATTTGACATTTGCGTTGTAACAGCGCCCTCTGGTGTAAAAATGTTCAAACTTGTCCTAATGGTGGTGATTACAGTGGATACTGACTGATCGCTTCTATTTTTATTTGTATTTTATAGTTAATTAGTGTTAATTCTACTATTTAATTAATGTATTGGCTGCGGCCATAACATGCTTTCTTATGTCGGGTTTAGCTAAAACGGCAGTGTCGGCAGAGGAGGGTGGAAATCAGTGTAGAAAACGATCCCTTCCTACCAGCGAACAGTGCAATAATAAAAGATCAAAATCAGACGATATGAGTGCCAACGAGAAGAAATCTAACTTTTCGATGTTGGCCCCGAACACCAACGGGACCGTAACGACGATGATGAACAAGCCGGGTGCGACGGCGAAGAAATTAGTGATAAAGAATTTCAAAAGTGTGTTTACGCTTTGGTTGTCGTCATGTCATTGTTATAACCTAAATGTTGGCGAGCTTTAGACGGTTGTGGTGTTTGCAGGCAAGCCGAACCTGCCGGAGAACTACCAGGAGACGACATGGAGCAAGCTGCGCGAGGCGGTGATCGCGATTCAGACGTCCAAGGCGATCGCCTACTCGCTCGAGGAATTGTACCAGGCTGTGGAGAATATGTGCAGCCATAAGGTAAACAAACACCGCACTATACTTAAGTTATAACAAAAACACATAAAGAATGCAAAGTAAAAAAACCTTGGAAGACCTTGGAAGTCCATGAACATCTCGTAATGCTCACTGTGAAGGAGGAGATGAAGGCATGCTCAAACAAATACAAAAGCAGACTTTCTGCTTGTCCCAGCGAGCTCACCGCTCAGCTCACTAAGGCGTGCTGTCCGAAACGCCTCAAGAGCCGAAAAATACTGAACACTCATAGCCTAGGCTAAGAACTTATATTGTTGATCCTACTGAGGTTCACATCTTCCTGCCAAGTCTCTTGCAACCTGTCTGCTCATGGTTGATCAGACTGATTGCAAGATTCAACCCCAACGACTTGGGCTTCTCTCTCGCTTTCCATCAGAAAAAAAAAACAAAAAAATGTTTGGTAGTATGTTTTTTTTTGCAACAGACTTAATTAAATATTTTATTTTTGTGGTCAGTTAATAATTTACAAGCATTCGAGTTTCAGTTTCGGCCACATCTTAAAAATGTGGTTCTGTGGCGGAAACCGAAACTGTAACCGTATACTCCAACAAATGAAGAAATGAAACATATTTAATCTTTCACAAATGACCATACTTTTATGTTATTCTAGATGGCGTCACAGCTCTATGTGAACCTGACGAACCTCGTAGAGGCCCACGTGAAAGCGAACATAGAACAGTTCCTCTCGGAGAGCATGGACCGGCAGGTGTTCCTGAAGCGCATGGACGACTGCTGGCGCGCGCACTGCCGCCAGATGATCATGATACGCAGCATCTTCCTGTACCTGGATCGGACTTATGTGTTACAGAACCCTAGCATACATTCTATATGGTAAGAACATAGATTATGTTGTAAAAATTGTAATATCAGTTACTTCTTCTTCTTCTCGAGTCAATTTGTACCTCAACGAAATCAGGCCGAAACCTGGATGCTGCTATCGGGCCTTACAAAGGTCACCCATCGTGCATGTAGTGGGACACAGCTGGCAGGTGCGCAAATGTGCCATGGTCTGCATCCAGCATGCAAATTCCCGTTTAGCCTCCACTTAACCAAATTACTGAAAGTATTTATAACGAAATTTGAAAAGAAGAAGTGACAATTTGAAAAGCATGTCTGGCAAATGATGGATACCAGGAGCCCGAGCTCAATCAGGTTCATGGCTAGCCCAGTCAGTCCATCAGTGGACTGTGAGACTCACACTGATCTTAAAAACTGTCGTAAATATAGATATGTAGACAGCAATCTATTTTGACTGTAAATAATTTTAGTTTTGGTACAGCTACAGTACCCAAATTGTACCTATGTGATGTTATTGTTTTAATTTTTACTATATGTGAATTATAACTTCAAGGTATATTAGTGACAAACTTCCCATTAAGCCAAGTTACCCAAAATTTTTGGTAGTATGGCATTGCCTAATAACTTTTTTTTCCATGGTCCATGAGTTTTGTACGCCACACAGCCCTGGGCATACACTACGGGCGTTGGGGTCGTAGGACCAGGTAGTCTCCCGGGATCTCCCGCAGTAAAACTCGCGATCCTTCTTCCAACTGAAGGTTTATTCTTCTAAGAGATTACATCCAAAACTAGGACTACGTCTATTCTATTGCTTACCTATGTACAAATCTTATACTTAGAACTATTGACTAGTAAACCGATCATAGCAATATTTGGGGATAGAAAATGTCTGGGACCGGCGGTATTTCTTAAAGTTGCGCAAAATAAATTACCTTCGTTTAGGTGTGCGGAGGAACGTGACGCCAAGCGCATCCGTCCCGCTCACACCTTACTTGACGCCTCAATACTGACCTACCCTCAAGGAAGGTGCGGGCGAACGGGACAGCCTATGCAGCCTCTCCCTCCCACAAAATATACAGCTACCGCCTCGGTCCGTAACAAGTTTATTTTTTGTTCTTGGGGTGGCGGTGACTTGATTCATATGATTGACATTCTCTTCATTCCAGGGACATGGGCCTGGACCTGTTCCGGCACCACATAGCGATGAACACGCTGGTGCAGACGCGCACCGTGGACGGGCTGCTGCTGCTCATCGAGCGGGAGCGCGGCGGCGACGCCGTCGACCGGTCGCTGCTCAAGAGCCTGCTGCGGATGCTGTCCGACCTGCAGATATATCAGGACGCGTTTGAGCACAAGTGAGTGCACTAGTTATGGTCCCCTTACGCTTCGATCCCGAGGCGAGGCAAGAGAGGTAGGACGTAGCGAATCTTCGCTCGAATTCGCGCCGTATAGAATACCGCAGCCAAATAACCTCCGGGTTGTGTTTCAGTCGGTGAGTAGGGTCTCCGGAGCTCGTGGGGCGAGTGCTGCATCCGTAGCCGAAGGTAGGGTTGGGCCGGCATGGCGGTGGCAACTGACAGGTGTTAAAATATTATATTTATTCATTATTTATTATTATATATGTATTTAGTTATAAAGTTTATATTTAAATATGCCAAAAAGAAACATCACATGCTTAATGGATGGCCCCAAAGGTTATGATTATACTTTCTGTTGTGTAGGTATATGTAGGTAGTTTGAGTAGGTGAATAATTTGGGTACCCTCAGATTTTGTATGTGATTTGGACTTATGGTTAATAAATGTGTGCTCTAATTAAAAAGCGATTTTAATGAAGAATCCTGCTGAAACTTAACATTGGCGACGGGATAAACGCAAAGATGGCAGTAGCAAACATAACAAGTATAGTTTTACCTGGAAAATTTGACCCAAAAACGGATAAATGGGAAAACTATAAGGAGCAACTTTTCTTTGCATTGGAAGCTACTGGACCCATGGAAAGTGCACAGAAAAGGGCTTTGTTTCTGTCTCAGTGTGGCAAAGAAGCATTCTCACTAATTGTGTCATTGTTATCACCGAAAAAAACTAGTGAAGTGCCATTTGAGAAAATTGTTGAATTGTTGGACAAATTTTTTGTGTCAACCCCGCATCCTATTTTACAAACTCAAAAGTTTTATCAAAGAAAGCAGAAAGTGAATGAATCAATTACAAGTTTTGTTGCGGCTTTGCATGAAATTGGTGCGAAGTGTGCTTTCCAAGATATTGAGCGGCGGATTGTAGAACAAATTATTCTCGGTTTACATGATGGAAGTATACGAAGAGAACTTTTGAAAATGAAGATGTCTGACATGACATACAGCAGTGTGACACAGAGAGCCCTGAACTTGGAGGCGTTACAAGCAAATAAGATTGATGAGCAAGAGTACCTGTCTATACCAAGTAACCATCGTGAGGTCGCTAAGGAGTACCGTGCAGTTGAAACAAGCGAGCCGATGGATGTGAACATAATCAGTACCAAACTAAAACCATGCATGCATTGTGCAAAACGACATTCATCTAAATGTAGATTTCGGAATGCAACCTGCTATAAATGTCATAAAAAGGGCCACACGAAAGCGGCATGTGGCAATGAAAAACAACAGAAGTGGCAAGTTAATGAGTGTTGTGATGGTGAATCCAATGCAGAGGTCTCGGAGTGTGTGGTAGAAGATAATTTTGGCATATATGCTGTGTCCAGTTCTGTGGGCAAGCGAGTGAAGCCCTTCATGATGGAGGTGACAATAAATGGAGTGCCAATTGAAATGGAAGTAGATTCGGGGGCTGCCCGTTCTATATTACCGCACAGGCTTTACAAGCTGCATAAAGGAGCATTTCGAGAGCTAAAACCATGTGATACCAAACTTATGACATGGACTAATGAGAGCTTACCAGTTCAAGGTGAAACCATGGTCACGGTGGAGCGTAAGGGACATAGGGTGGAGCTGCCAGTAGTAGTCAGCTGTGGTAATGGACCAGCGCTTTTGGGCAGAACATGGTTTGAGCCGTTAGGAATACAAGTATGTGTTAATGCAGTATCCGAGATGGAAATAATAGAACAGTTTCCGAAATTATTTGATGGCAAGATGAATGACTATAAAGGACCCGTGGTGCACATTACTCTGAAGAAGGATGCTAAACCAGTGTTTATGAGAGCTCGGCCAGTGCCCTTTCCTCTAAGAGAAAAAGTCAATGAGGAGCTAAAAAGAATGATGAGTGATGGAATTATAACGCCAGTGAAACACTCAAAGTGGGCTACACCTTTGCGCTTGGTACCCAAGCCAGACGGGACAATCAGAATCTGTGGTGATTATAGAAAAACTGTGAACGAGTCTAGTGAAGTAGACAGCTTTCCTCTTCCAACTGCAAATGAGGCATTTTTTCAACTATCAGGATGTAAATACTTTACTAAACTGGATTTAAAACACGCGTATAATCAGCTGATTGTTGACAATGAAACAGCGGAGCTGTTAACGCTGAATACACCACTTGGATTGATGAAAATGAATAGACTGGCATATGGTGTGCATGCGGCACCTGGGATTTTCCAAAGACTGATGTCTACGGTACTAGCTGGAATTGAAGGTGTAGCTTGCCTGTTAGACGATGTGGTCGTAGGTGGATCATCTATACTTATAATAAATCTGTAGAGAGGTCAATTCTGTACATAAAATATTTTTTCAAAATAACTATCAGGGGGTGATAAGTGATCGATACTGATACCAAAAATGCAATCAGTAAAATTTTTGTCTGTCTGTCTGTCTGTCTGTCTGTCTGTCTGTCTGTCTGTATGTTCCTTATAGAAAAAAAAACTACTGAACAGATTTTGACGAAACTTGGTACAATTATTCTTCATACTCCTGGGCAGGTTATAGGATACTTTTCATCACGCTACAATCAATAGGAGCGGAGCAGTGACGGGAAGTGTTGGGAAAACGCGAGAAATTTAAACCTGTATGTTTGAACGCGCATTACGCAAAAACTACTGCATAGAATTGAATGCGGTTTTCACCAATGTATTGCTAGAGGTCTAACTTAAAACTTAGGCACAAGGTATAGATGGGTATTATGTGGAAGTCCGTTATTTTTGAAACCCGATATCCACGCGAGCGACGCCGCTGGCACAGCTAGTCACTAATACAAATTGACAAGCGAGTAAAGCTGGTTTTGCAACGAATTGATCAGATGGGTCTAAAATTGAACAAAAATAAGTGTGTGTTTACAGCTCCACGAGTTTCTTTCTTAGGCTATGAAATAGATGAAAGGGGTGTACATCCTATGAAAGAAAAAGTGGCAGAGATAGCAGAGAAACCAGCACCTAAAGACAAGAAAAGCTTAAAAGCTTTCTTAGGGCTTTATAATTTCTATGAAAGATTTATAAAAGATAAAACAACGGTATTGCACCCATTGTATAAATTGCTCAAAGATAAGGTTAAATGGCAATGGACAGAAATTGAACAGAAGGCTTTTGAGCAGGCAAAAAGATTACTGACATCTGATTTGACATTGGTGCATTACAGTCTGGAAAGAGATGTGTTATTGCAGTGCGATGCCAGTGACTATGGAGTCGGCGCGGTGCTAGTACATATAATGCCTGATGGTTCAGAAATGCCTGTTATGATGGGTTCAAGAACGTTACAAGAACATGAACGTCGTTATGCCCAAATAGATAAGGAGGCTTTAGCTATAATGTTTGGCTTAAAAAAATTCAGACAGTATTTGGTGGGCCGCAAGTTTATGATTTGTACAGATCATAAGCCCTTGTTAGGAATACTTGGGCGTGACAAACCAATACCTGAATTGATATCAGCAAGGATGCTGAGATGGGCATTGACACTGAACACATTTGATTACAGCTTACAGTATCGGCCAGGAAAAGCCATGGGGAATGCTGATAGTTTGAGTCGGTGGCCCACCCCAGCTAAAGAATCTGATGTAGATGTTTATGATGGTTGTGAAGATGTGTTCTTGTTAGAGCAAACTGATATAATGGGTATCACATCCAAGCAGATTGCAAACGAAACAGATAAAGACAGACTTTTAAAAAGAGTGAAAAGCTTTTTGCTTCATGGTTGGCCGAAGAATGTGGAAAGTGATATGCTACCATTTTATAGAAGGAGGGACAGTCTTTCGTTAAACAAAGAATGTGTACTGTTTGCTAATAGGGTTGTAATACCAGGGTCTCTTCAGCAGACAGTATTAAAAACATTACATGATGGTCATTGTGGTATGGTGCAAACAAAGATGCTTGCAAGAGCATATTTATGGTTTCCTTCTCTGGATGATGACATAGAAGCTATGATATCACAGTGTGATAAGTGCCAAGTAAATCGTAACAACCCACCTATCACACAACATTCATGGCCAGCGGAGACAAGACCATGGTCAAGAATCCATATTGATTTTATGGGCCCGTTCATGGAAAAAACATTTCTTGTTATTGTGGACTCCTTCAGCAAGTGGCCAATACTGGAAATTGTACCGGCTATGTCTAGCAAGACAGTCATAAACATCCTTCGTAGAATATTTGCAGACCATGGATTACCTGAGATTATAGTTTCAGACAATGGCTTAGCATTCACCAGCAGAGAGTTTCAAGAGTTCATGCAAAGAAACCATATACGACATCTCACTGGAGCCCCATACCATCCTGCTACGAATGGATTGGCTGAAAGAACAATACAAACATTGAAACAAAAATTGAAAAAGCAGTCGCCAGATCAGTCTTGGGCAGAGCGAGTAGGGAGAGTCCTATTTCAAATGCGTACTGTGCCGAGCACCGTCACCGGGAAGACTCCAGCTGAGTTAATGTGTGGCAGAAAATTTCGGACTGCTCTTTCAATTCTTCACCCGGACTTGGACAATAATTCTGAAACGGAAAAGGAGGAAAAGAAGGCAGGACAGAATGAAAGGAACAGAATAAAGTTTAAACAAGGAGATCATATTTTATTTCGAATGTATAATATGAACGATAAGTGGCAGCGAGGCGTGGTGATTGGCCTGGCGGCACCGAGCGTGTACGAGGTGCGCGCGGCGGACGGGTCGACGCACCGCAGGCACAGCGACCAGATCCTGCGTACGCGGGCCCCTGAACACCAAGCAAACCAACAGCCACAGCAGGCCTCCAGCCAACAGACAGACAAAACAGACAGCGATACTGATTCAGTGATTATACCACCGCCCGAAGAGTGGGCAGAAATTATTGGGGTTTAATTATTTGATTAGGTGTTTAAGTTTTGGTTTGATGATGATTA